>SJYW01026562.1:0-23012 GCA_006410735.1 Raphicerus campestris
ATTTTCTGTGGATTATCTCTAGAGAAAGCAAGTATGCAGCTAAAATAAAATCCATATCATACTTTCTAGGAAACAGTGAGTTACTGGGGCAACACAGTCATATATAGGTATGGCAAATCATTTATTTTATAAACATTGCCAGGGCAACAGAAACTACTTACGAAATGAGTAGAGGATTGAGGATTAAGATACAGATAATCTATGGAACTATTTGTTCTTTTGTAGCACATTGGAATAAAATATTCCAGTGTTATATCTGAAACCTTCACAGTTTTGTGAAGTATGTGAATATTCATTAAACAAATGATAATGAGTAAGTTTAAATATCAAGAGTATTTCTAAATATTAAAAGATATATTATTCACTATTTCTTGCCTCGCAGAAATGTCATAGGGATATTTTAGTTTGCTTTAAAGATTAACCCTTGCTGGGTTAACATTGGAGAGCCCAGTTATTGCTACCTAGGTTCTACGTTTGCAGTTTAGGGTCATCATTAACTGTGTTAACCAGTGTAGGTTTTGTTAGAGAAATAATTAAGATGTTATGGATGGGGGGAGGGGACATAGTCATATATGATCTAATGAGGTATGCTTTGAGGAAAAAAAGGCAGTATTTTAGCTTCAGTAACAAATGTAAGAAGTTTTACAATTTATAGTCTTATTCTTAAAAATACTAATACAAATGCTAGTAAAGTGCCTTCAAACTTTACTGCTGCCTATGAGGAATATTTACTAAAGCTAAGACTTGAATTCACACTTTCTCCCTGTTTTATATTAAAACTATATTAGTTTGCTTCTCTCTTGTTCAAGCTCCCTCTTAGAAAATACTTATATTCAGCTATGAGTGGTCAGGAAAATGTGTGCAAAGCCTGTAATTGGTAAAAGAGATGGAGTTATTCATTGTGCCAGGGAGTAGAGAAATAAGGGCAGGCTTCACAGAGGAGGTAACTCCTGAACTTGGCTTTGCCTATTAGACTTGCCCACCCGTTTGACAGAGATGAGAAGGGGAAGGGTTCTCCGCTAAAGTGTCCTATTTAGATGACTCTTTGAAACTATAGCCTTTGTATGCAGTGTATTTAGTACTATTACGTGTATGTGTAGTGGACAAAATTAAATCCTTATTTGAAACATCTAGTCTTTCTAGCAAGTAAAGAAGTTAAAGTCTTTTGAAAGTAGAGAGTTAAAGTAAACACCTCCTAAGTATTTTTGCTATGAATTCATAGGAATGATTGTATTTGGGGAATGGAATTGTCTTAGAGAGTAAACTGACTATTCCCTGAGTGATGGGGTCGGGGAGGAGACAGGGAAGGAAGTGCGGAGAGAAGGACTCAGTGCCCATCAGTCTTTAGACTCAGTGCCCATTTAGTCTTTAGTTCAGATTATCCTTCCATTGTTCTGTTTGCATTTTAGTTAATATTGCTATCCATTGAAAAAAAAGTTTTTCAGACACCGTGTTGGATGTCAGGCAGGAAGAGTGTTCTAAGCAAACCCCAGCTCATAGGCAAGGCTTTGACTTATGCGCCACATGTGACAGCTGGTGAGCATCAGAGAGGGCCAGGACTTTCCACAGGCTCCCAGGTGCCTCTGATGCCGCATCTGCCATGAACATGACATGCATGTGACCGTCAACAGTGGGGCCACAGGAGGTGTCAGTTAATCATGAATTAGGGCTGTCATCTCATCATCCCACTCGAACGGCATCTTCCCCTGGCGATGTGCCCACATCTCCAGGCAAAGCTTATCTATCACCAGACCCTTCACAAGCTCTCTACTCAGAATTGTGTGAAATGTGCAGGGCATGTTTACTATCGCTTGGGTGTCATGAAATAATCACACACTTCCTAAACTAGGCTGTCTTAGGTCCAGTCTCTGAGCACCCTCAGGTGGAAGTGAGACTCCCACCCGCCTTAGAGCCCAGGAGAGTTTTGTGTCTCAGGACTCAACTATCATCAAATGCTTCCTGTCATGCTATTCAGATGATAAAGTCAGAGGGTTGGCATGCTAAGGAAAAAAAATATAGCAGGACTTATATGTCTACTTGAGGGGTTTTTATTTGCCTTTGTGTTATTTCTTATTTTTCTACTATGGAATCAATTTGGGAGGAATTTTTTCAATGATATCATCTTAGAATAGAAAATTTTTTAAATTCCCTTTTGGGAATAATTTTCACAAAAAATTATTATTCATATGAGGAAAACAAGTTGATCAGGTTACGAAATAGACTGAGATAAAAGCTCTATGATAGATGCATAGGAAAATAGGTAGTGGATACCTTATCCCGGGGCATTTGACTGGTTCTTTCTCAGCTGGAGTATACTTTTACTATTTGAGAGCTTATCACATATACTTCACAATATCTCTCCCTTTTCATTTAGTTTCTTGTGCAGATTAGGTACTGACTGTTTGTTGATAGACTACACTGCATGAGCAGTTTCTGAATTGACAGTTATTGATACACTGCAATCATTCAGCTTTTGTTAGACAAGGATGCCGACCAAGTTTCTGAGGAGAGCAAAAGGGTACATCTTCTTTGAATCCAAGTCTAATACTTAAGGGACATTGATGCTGCTATCAAACTTGTCTTTGTAGACTGGATTATTAAATCGTGTCACTTATAGTCAACAGATTTGTTCGAAACTAAAATTTCACTTATTCCAATTGTGTTTCAGTTATAGATTTGTTTATATTAGCTTAAGCAAACTGTGTTAATCACCAAGTATCTTTGTTGTCTTATCTCTGCTCTCCTGCCTTTCTGGGAAATTTGGAAAAGTTTTGCAAGATTTTTTTTTGTCCATTACGAAGCTCTAGAATACAATGTTTGCAATATAAAGATGCAGTTGTTGGCCATGGTTGATCACTATAGGCAAAGGCTATATATGATGAAGCATGATTCTTGCCAGTCTCTTCTCCATCTTTTCCTTCTTAAAAACCTAAAAAATCAGTAGATCTATTTATTAGAAGCAGCAACCTTTGTTTTCACTATGATGTAGGAAAACACTCTTCTCAGACTGAATAAAAGAATGAATTTAGAAAAATTCATACAGTTTTATATCTGAGCAAGTTTAGTTCTTCTGCTTTCTGTGTGACCTAATTTTCTACCAGCAAATTTCTTTCTTTTGATATTGACATTCACTTGAATATAAAAGAGATATCTACCCCCTTCATACCCAAGGAGAATGAGCAATAAGAATTTCTACCTTAACCCACTCTTAGAAAAGATCTGAGGCTTCTTACAATTAAAGACATGCTCAAAAAGATGGTCAACTTAAAAAGGAACATATGGCATATAGCAGAGGACATAAAGTTATCAAAACTTTAGGTTGTCTATGGGCAGCTTATAAGTAACGGACTATTAAAATTTTGTCTTGAGAAGTCAAGGCCAAATGGTTAAAATGAAAAATAAAAAAAAGAAAAAAGGTTATATTGTTTCTTTCACTGATAAAAGAAAACATATCGTAAGGCCAAGGAGAATTTTTTTTTCTTTTTCTGCTGCGATATGCTAGAAAATAATTATAATGGTGTAATGTTATTTCCTAAATAAATATCTTAGCAATCTTACATGCAGAGATAGTAAATGTGGCAATTTAGTTTATTAACTCTCAAAAAACCCAAGCAAAAGTAACTTTAAATTTTGTGATGAAATGTCTAGAGCAGCTAAATTAAGATTCTTCACATTTATAAGTTTCTCATAACGTAACTTGATACAACCATGCTACTTAGGAAATCTAATTGCTTAGAATTGGGCTTGTTTGATCTTTCAAATTTCCTTCACTTCAGTCAGGATTTTATGAAATTTTATGCTATCTGACATCATCATCACATGAAGTCTTCTTTTTTTTCTTCCTCGTTTAAGGAGGTAATATATATGCAGGATTATCTGGAGAAGGAAATGGCAACCCACTCCAGTATTCTTGCCTAGAGAATCCCACAAGCCTGGACAGAGGAGCATGGTAGGCGACGGTCCATGGGGTCGCAAAGAGTCGGACACAACTTAGCAACTTTCATTGCATTTCATTTCATGCAGGATTATCTGTAGTCTATGCCATAATTCTTGAGAACATCTTTCAGAATAGCCTGAACATGCCCTCAATTGATATCCTATAGATCTGTTTCTTTGAGTGTTTGAGAAACAAATTTCACCTAAATATTGATGGTAGGTGTGAGAATGAATTGGCCAGTATCACTTAGTGGCTTGTGAAGTACTCTTGATTTTTAGTGGTATTAGGTATTAGGACCTGTTTTGTTGCTAAGATGAATTAGGGGTGAAATATATTGATAGAAAACAGAATCAACATAACTGGATTTTTTGATATGGATTACAAGAATTTTAGAATAATATGCATAGGTTGAAGCCAAATCATGGCATTATATCTTGCAATCATTTTTCAAGTTCATCTGACTCTGAAAACTGCACTTGAGAAATGACAGCAAAATCAGATGGTCAACAGAGAAANCGTTTAAGGAGGTAATATATATGCAGGATTATCTGGAGAAGGAAATGGCAACCCACTCCAGTATTCTTGCCTAGAGAATCCCACAAGCATGGACAGAGGAGCATGGTAGGCGACGGTCCATGGGGTCGCAAAGAGTCGGACACAACTTAGCAACTTTCATTTCATTTCATTTCATGCAGGATTATCTGTAGTCTATGCCATAATTCTTGAGAACATCTTTCAGAATAGCCTGAACATGCCCTCAATTGATATCCTATAGATCTGTTTCTTTGAGTGTTTGAGAAACAAATTTCACCTAAATATTGATGGTAGGTGTGAGAATGAATTGGCCAGTATCACTTAGTGGCTTGTGAAGTACTCTTGATTTTTAGTGGTATTAGGTATTAGGACCTGTTTTGTTGCTAAGATGAATTAGGGGTGAAATATATTGATAGAAAACAGAATCAACATAACTGGATTTTTTGATATGGATTACAAGAATTTTAGAATAATATGCATAGGTTGAAGCCAAATCATGGCATTATATCTTGCAATCATTTTTCAAGTTCATCTGACTCTGAAAACTGCACTTGAGAAATGACAGCAAAATCAGATGGTCAACAGAGAAGACAAAGCATACCCTCCTGCTGGCTTCAATAGGAAGACACACAGATAGTTGAGTTGGCATCACACTATTTACATAAGACATTTTTTTAATTAGTATGGTGCTTTCCTTGTGGGTCACATGGTAAAGAATCTGCCTGCAGTGCAGGAGATCTGGGTTTGATCCCTGGGTTGGGAAGTTCTCCTGGAGAAGGAAATGGCAACTTACTCCAGTATTCTTCCCTGGAGAATCCCATGGAGAGAGGAGCCTGGCGGGCTACAATTAATGGAGTTACAAAGAGTCAGACACTTCTGAGTGAGGAACACTTTCACTTTCTTTCTGTTCCTTTTTAAATCAACTAACGTAAGTATGACTTCATCATAGGTAATGGAAGCCAGGAACAAGCTGGGAAATGTGAAAGCAGATTACAAGAACAAGGATTCACCCTTATCCATATTAAAAAGAAAACTGTATTCCTGACTTCTTAATTCTCATTTAGCACAAAGGAAATCAGCTTAATTATCAACTTGCCCTCTGAACAATAATCTTAAAACTTCTATTTAGAATAGAGGACTTTTATCAAGGAGTTACTCTGAAAGTGTTTTAAATCAATATACATTAGAACTACTTCTGCATAGCAGTAGTGTATATTAAAAATCAATTCTTACTTTCCTATGAAGCCTTTTATCTCTTCAGTCTGGTACCTCAAGTATTTTCAATCAATACTAAAAAAAATCATTATAATGCTAAGTTTGTATTACATGCTACATGCAGAAATCCTTAGATTCAGATGTCACACTCTTCAACAAATGATTCTGGGAAAACTGTACAGCTACATGTAAAAAAAAAAAGAAAAGAAATCAGATCATTCTTTAACACCAAACACAAAAATAAGCTCAAAATACATTAAAGACTTAAATGTGAGACCAAACGGTATAAAACTTCTAGAGGAAAACATAGGCAGAACGCTCTCTAACATAAATCACAGCAATATCTTTTTCTTTTTCAGTCCATCTCCCAGAATAATGGAAATAAAAACAAGAATAAACAAACAGGACCTACTTACTTAAAAGATTTTGCACAGCAAAGGAAACAATAAACACAGCAAAAAGACAACCCACACTGGGAGAAAATATTTGCAAATGATGTGACCGAATGTCACACTCTATTGTTATTTCTCTAACTTCCTGAGATGCATATACAAAATTTATTTCCAAGAATAATTTATATTATATATGGCATGGACAGATATATGGATGGATAGATACCATATATATTTTTCTGTCCACATATGCTGGTCTCCACTATGTATATTATTTCCAAAACACTGACCTATTCATATAATACAAGTAGGTAGATGTTTATATGAGCATCTTCAAAGTCTCACTTATATGATACAAAACAAAGACTAAACACTGTTGAGATTCACAGTATAAACTAGAATGAGAAAAGAAAGAATGAAAGTTGTGAAGGAGATGAAATAGAAAAACCGAGGAAGAGAAAAACAGCTAGGAAGGATGCCTAGGTCAAATCTGACTCTAGCTGATTTCATCCTAGTAATCGTCCTATAGAAGGTGATGTCCTCAAATCGAATTAGTGAATGGAAGAGAAGGATTAAGTTCAAGATCAGGGATGCAGAGTTCCTTTGGGGCATGCTGAATTTGTGGAACCAGAAGGGTTTCAGTATATAGCTTTTGGCATACAAAACTGGTAGTGATAGACTGGGGAGCATTTCATTCCCGTTAGAGAGAACAGATGGGATTTCTAACAATCCACTTACCTTTCACTAATAATTACTTACTAGCAAGAGCTCTTAAATATAAGAATATGAAACAATATGACAACATTACATCTAGTTCACTACTCTAATGTGCACTAAATCAAATGCTTGCTTATGCTCCTTGCAAAGGAGATTATTTAGCAATTTATATTTTGCTCACACCTATAATTTTAAGGTCAATTGTGTATTTTTATTGGGCTTCTCTGGTGGCTCAGTGGTAAAGAATGTGCCTGCAATGCGGGAGACCTGGGTTCTATCCCCGGGTCAGGAAGATCTCCTAGAGAAGGAAACAGCAACCGACCCCAGTATACTTGCCTGGGAAATCCTATGGAAAGAGGAGCCTGGTGGGCTACAGTCCATTGGGTCACAACAGAGTTAGACATGACTTAGCAAGTCAACAACAAATATATTTGATGTGTCTCTTTGTCAGCTTAAGTATATGTACCTGATGTTTCCACTTAGGGAACCGACTACCGTGATAAAGTAGAGGTCAGTCCTTTCAATTAGAAGAAATCTTAGAGTCTGTTTAATCCAACCCCCACTGAAGTTTCAATTCAGTTCAGTTCAATTCAGTTCAGTTGCTCAGTCGTGTCCGACTCTGTGACCCCATGAATCGCAGCACGCCAGACCTCCCTGTTCATCACCATCTCTGGGAGTTCACTCAGACTCACATCCATCGAGTCTGTGATGCCATCCAGCCATCTCATCCTTGGTCGTCCCCTTCTCCTCCTGCACCCAATCCCTCCCAGCATCAGGGTCTTTTCCAATGAGTCAACTCTTCGCATGAGGTGGCCAACGTACTGGAGTTTCAGCTTTAGCATCATTCCTTCCAAAGAAATCCCAGGGTTGATCTCCTCCAGAATGGACTGGTTGGATCTACTTGCAGTTAGGAGTTGATATAATGGTTTGAAAAATCATGTATGTTCACGCAGAACTGTTTTGTTACAATCCTTTGTAACATTTTGGGGAAGACATTTTTCATTAAATAACCTTTCCTCTGTAGTCACCAATCAGGCAAGAGGAAAATCTGTAAAATTTGAAAAACATAACAGTAGTGCCCTGCCTTGTACAAACCAAGGAAGCAATCAACCCCGTTGTCAAATATCCAAAGAGATCTCTGTATATTTAGATGTATTTATCTCATAGTTAGTCATTGTGAACATAGAAAGTCTCTAAACCGTTACCATCGGAAATGGAGGTAATCTCTAAGCCATTACCATTATTTACTTTTAGCATAGGATGACCTTTGTTCATGTTCCTGAAACTGTTTCATTTCTTTTGCTTTTTTGACAAGAATGGATTAATTCAGGCTTTTCTGGATTATCCTATCTGTGGCACTGTGGGCTTTCAGCTGTAGTTTTCTCTGACATTGTGCTTGATGCCAGTAAGAAGAACCACTTTTACTGATCATAAAAGTATGAGCTCAGAGTGACTCAGTAATTCCAACATTTCAAATGGCCAACTTGAAAGGCTACAGAAGGGAGACATGAGAGCTAAATTGTTGAAGAACATATTTTCCTGTGGGCTTTTTCCATGCCCTGAGGATTTCATACATGCTATTCCTTGGGCTTTTCTCTTCTCTCTGTTTGACATTTTAAAGAGTAGAGAGTTCAAAGAACATTTCTTAAGAATCCCTAGCATATGTCCATATCACTTGACATGTGTTTACAAATTGGATTGTGGCTCAAAGATTTAACTTTCCTGCACATCTTTTTCTCAAAACCAGATTCAGTCTGAAATTGGCAAGAGTGATGATTCATTGGCAGCCAATCAGCAGGAGGGCCCTTTGGTGGAATATTGTGGGTAATACAACAGGATTAAATGTTTCACATATAAACCTTTCATCTGTACCATCTAATTACTGACATCTGAACCCGTGTCTAAAATTTTGTCATTTTTTTTTCTTCTGTAATTCTAATAAGCGCAACAGTAAAACATGAGACTCAACTTTTGAGAAAGTCTGGAACAAACAGCTAATGCAATACCATGCAGCTTCAGTCTTTCGAGATGGGTTAGAATGTATCCCCAGCACTTCATGATTCTGCTTTATCTGTTCAGCAAGGCTGTCATTAGTTGTAATCACCCTTTCTTATGAAGTTAAATAGAAAGTACCACATAAATCAGAAATGGTTCAGGCATTTGCTCATGCCTACTTCTATTGCACACAGTCAGGCATAGGATGAAAAATATTCTGTCTGACACAATTTCTTCCTACAACTGTCCAAGGAAATGAAATAAATTGTCATGGCATTGATTTCTTAGCAGAGTAAAAATTACATAAGAAGGAAAGCCCTGCTCTTATGTATATTCCTTTACTCTCTGGTCTTTTCCTTTCTGTTTCCATTTACTTTTGATTTGAAACAGTTTAAATTCATCAGACAATTACTAAATCTCACCACACTTCTGTTTAAGATATATTTTCTCTTCTTAAGTTTAATAAACTCCAATAATTATCCATTAGTGAGCATATATGCTTTCTGGTTTTTTTTTCATTTTAAATAATTGAACTTTCTCAAAAATTGTGACTCTTGAACCTGATATTCCTTGTATTGCTTTCTTTGAAAACTTGTTTATTGGTTGCTCAGGATAANTGGATGTGAGTCTGAGTGAACTCCAAGAGATGGTGATGAACAGGGAGGCCTGGCGTGCTGCGATTCATGGGGTCACAAACAGTCAGACATGACTGAGCGACTGAACTGAACTGAAATGAATCAAAAACAGGTAGGTTATATTTCCATGAAAATATTGTACATTTGAAAATTAAGGAGATTCCTTCTGGGAAGAAAATATGTTTTAAATTTTATTAATCTCTTGGTATTTAAGAATCCTCCATCAGAGGTTTAAGAGCTTCAAATTATAATTATCTGTAATTAACTTTTGGAATATTTCCAGTAGAATCAAGAAAACCTCTATTGCCTGTATCTTGGAAAAATAACAACAGTGAAAAAAATAGATATTCCTTATGCTTTCTTTCCTTTCATAGCACTAAAGATGCTAATTTTCTTTTAAGGCAGTAAACTTACTGGAAAAATCAAATGAGAATCCTTTTTCCATTCATATGTTTATTCGTTCATTCAACAAACGTTTATCAGATGTCTGCTGTGCTAGGCACTTGGAATACAGACCTGAACCCAAAAGAGATTTCTTCCCTAATGGAACACGCATTCTAGCAGGAGAAAGTTAACTAAGCAACAAAGGATATGCTGCCGCTGCCGAGTCGCTTCAGTCCTGTCCGACTCTGTGCGATCCCATAGACGGAAGCCCACCAGGCTCCCCCGTCCCCTGGATTCTCCAGGCAAGAACACTGGAGCAGGTTGCCATTTCCTTCTCCAATGCATGAAAGTGAAAAGTGAAAGTGAAGTCGCTCAGTCCTGTCCGACTCCTCGTGACCCCATGGACTGAGGCCACCAGGCTCCTCCGTCCCCTCTTAATAGCCTTCTCCAGCACCACAGTTCAAAAGCATCAGTTCTTTCGGTACTCAGCCTTCTTTATGGTCCAACTCTCACATCCATCTAGTTTTTGATAAAATTGTCAAAAAAGTATATTTTGTCTTTGGGAATCCCAGTCATTTATTTCAACACCTCCTCACAAACCCACCATAATACCCTTTCCTAAAGACACTTCAATATTTGAAAAGCTCATTCTTTCTCTCTTTCACTTTTTTATTTAAGCAATATTTGTAAAGAACTGACTATGTGCCAGACACGGTTTGCTGTTCGAGGTTCACGTCTACAATGCATGGTGAACAATGTGGTCCCTGCCTCCACGAAACTTAGGGTGTGTCAGGGAAGAAACAGTAATCAAATGAGTGTCTTAAAGGAACCTTACAATAAGCCAGCAGTAAATTCTGTTAAAGATTTGCAAGATTATGGTTGTGTCTATCAGTGAGCCCTGACTTACTCTGTGTGTATGTGTGTCTGTGTGTCTGGGGGAAGCCAGGAGAGGGATCATTAGAAACAGAACATAGCCTTTCAGGCCAACTACACTATTTAATAGAGTGTCTATTTAAAAGAGTGTATACTCCACCCCCAGAAAAGGCAATGGCACCCCACTCTAGTACTCTTGCCTGGAAAATCCCACGGACGGAGGAGCCTGGTAGGCTCCAGTCCATGGGGTCACGAAGAGTCAGACATGACTGAGCGACTTCACTTTCACTTTTCACTTTCATGCATTGGAGAAGGAAATGGCAACCCACTCCAGTGTTCTTGCCTGGAGAATCCCAGGGACGGGGGAGCCTGGTGGGCTGCCGTCTATGGGGTCGCACAGCGTCAGACAAGACTAAAGCGACTTAGCAGCAGCAACAGCAGCATACTCCTCCCCAAGCCTCTTCTGAATAAATTGATTTGGTTGTCAGTGTCTTAGTGTGGATGAGGTTATCAGTACACTTGGGCATGTGTGTTTCCTTCTATCACTACATAAATGAAAAGTTTAACTTCTTAGAGAATTCAAGGCATCAGCAAGCATTGGTCCTTGAATTTAGAATTTCTGATCTGTGGAATAATGCTCCACCTGTCAAGTTCCCATAGAAGTCCTTTGATCTGTCTTTGTATGAAATTGTTTTACAATACTATTTATTATAACAAAATATAAGCCTGAATATTATAGAATAATGTTGTTATGCATGAGGGAGGTGAGGCTCAGAAGGTTAATTGACTTTTCTAATGTTACACAAGTTGGTGGCACAGCTGTTTCAATCCAGTTAACATCAATTGTTTCATTACATCTGGCTTGATTCTTCATTACATTTTTGTATTTCAAGCTATATAATTTAACCCAAAGTAAATCAAGTTGACAGATTAATCAAAACATTATGATTGGGTCCTTCTCTATATAGATTACAAAATATTAGCTATTATGTCCATTATTAGCATTAAGTAAAAAAATTAGAATCATTTAGTGGCCCCATCGGAGAAGTCAATGGCAACCCACTCCAGTACTCTTGTCACAGTGATCCCATCATTACATTTTAAGAAGAAAAGAATTAAATTTAGTTAAAAACTTTTATTTTGACAGATACCGTTATCCAAATTCATAGTATCATTATGTAGTTATTTTTTTTCTCAGAATTATACAATGCTAGATCATACATCTGAGGTAAGTTTATCTTCATTTTAGTCTGTATAATCATTGGAAATGGCTCATATTAATATTATAAATATATTCCTCAACTTATCAATTTAAATTCACTTTTTGCATTTTAAAAGAGGTGAATTAGACAAAGTACATAATAGTGAAAATTTTATAAAAGCAAAATACCAAAAAATATATTACTGCATTTTCTTTAAGCCTCTATTGACTAGATCACTGTCTAAAACTATATACTAAAATTCTTTACAATTTTTCCCCACCTAAGATAGTTTATTACTGAAGCACTGTAAGTAACTTGAGAATTGTGTAATAATTTTTATTTAATTTTGTTTTGAAGACTGGTTGCTTACTTTTTTCAAAACCCCACATATTAATTCAAAAAGATCAAGGAGTTCTGAGTGTTAGTGTCCTTTTCATAAAGCACAAATAGTAAATCATTAAACATAAAACCAAAAAGAAAGCCCTTTTTTTTTCCTGCCTTTTCATATAAGCTCACCATTTTTTTTTCCCTTTTGAGCACACTGCATGGCTTATTGGATCTTAATTCCCTGACTAGGGATCAAACCTTTGCCTCCTGCAGTGGAAGGGCAGAGTCCTAACCACAGGAGAGTCCCTCATATATATTTTTTTTTTAATGAGAAAAATAATTTTAATAAACATGGACTATTTCCTATTGTTTTTTAACATTTTTTTTTCCTAACTCATTTTTAAAACGACTTAGAAGGTTTTGCTAAAAATCCTGCACTCATGTAGTGACACTGAGAATAATTTGCCAGACACAAACATTTTAAAACTATGGAAACAAATTCAGGGAGTTTCATTGACATTTTTCTGACTCATTGCAGATTAAAGACAAAGATGGGTACCAGCCCACTCCTTTGGGGGTAGAAAATCAATATTGGGTTTGCAAGAAGATGGCAGTCTCTTCCAGGAAGTCAAGGAAGCAATCAAGGGCCAGAGGAAGACAAACTTTTCTCAAACAGGGAAAAAGGAAGCAAGGTTTCATGGGAAGGTGGAAGATGCAGCTCTCACAGCTGCAGAACCTCTAATTCAGTTCATTCATATAAACTATCACAGGAGTATATAAGTATATATGCCCTCCTACACAAGTATAACCCCTGCCAGCAGGTTGGTGGCATCAATGATTTCTACAGGTACAAGTTCCACTTGTAATTTTTCTAACTGTTCCCCCTACATTCTCACTGTAATTCCCTATCTCTTAGTACTTATGATCATAATACACAGGTTTGGGGTGTAATTTTATCTTTATACTGTGGTTGCCTCCATGGAGCAGGCTTATGGGATCCATCCCAGAACAGATTCAGGGCCCAGCAATTCAACAGAGCTGCAAGTATTCCAGAAAACTCCATGCAGGCCCAGCTGCATGGGGCCAAGTTGCCGCCTGAGACAGCTGCACAGAGGCTTCTCTTAAGCTCTTTGGTTCATCAGCTTATCTGAAACTGTATTTATGAGCTTTGTCCTCACATTTTTCACTCTTTGACCTCCTTGAGTCTCCTACTTATAGATTCTAAGAAAAAGACTGTGGACTAATTTGATTTGATATGATTTTAGACTGTTAGGCCTAGCAACGCCTCAGAAAGCTTGGTTCTTTCATCACTGACTTAAAAAAAAAAAAAAAACCTATATAGAAAATGTCCCACTCTGGAGGTCTGATTCATGAATTAGATCATGCGTCGCGGTGATACAAAGCAAGATTTTCACTGACCTGCTAAAAATTAGCCACACAGGTTAAAAATCAAACCAGACCCCCCAAAAGTAAATAAGACCAAAAAAATAAAAGGAGAGACAGAGAAAGAAAAAAAGGAAACAAACTTGAACTTCATTAGCTTTTTGCTGGTAAGCCTGGCATCTGAAATACATCAGCACATCTCTCACTCTCCTGTGTGCGGAGGCGCACTTCTACTTTGGCTTTTGAATTATTATGGTATGAGTAAATTAGCAAAAAGATTACTGGTCTTCTCAGCTTAGGTGTTAAAAGAGCACCACATTAAGCATTGCATTTTGCTGTTGTTTCCAAAAAGAATGGTGAGTTAAAACAGTTCTTTTCTGAGATTCTTGCAGACTAGCTGCATCCCCAAAATATCTTTAGTGAAATATCATTTTACCCATCTGAGTCCATAGTAGAGCCATGCCACTCAGTATATGGTAAAATCATTTCTTCTTACCTGGATTCATTCTTGGAATACAATTTTTAACTTTTATCCTTGATTTCCTGAGTCATAAAATCCTAAAACAAATATTTTGTCAGAGAAATGGTTGTTTTAAAGACCACAGAAACTATTGTGAACCAATGAATTTGATGATTTTTCATCATTTGAAGTTTGTATGTTGTGTAGAAGCAATTTTTTAAAAATTATTTACTTATACCTAGACCACTGGATATTGATATTTGTTAGGCCCATCCTATGTGAACACCATGGAATTATAAGTACATGTATATAAAATTTTATAAAATGCCTGCCATAGTCAGAATAAGTAGCAACATAGAATGCGTGGGGTGGCCACACTTGCTATTCCATCCCATGCAAACACTAAAAAGCTATTAACTGAATGGCTGTTTCTGGGGTGCAGGCAAAATTCTTAGGAGGAATGACACAATACAATATACAATATTACCAGTCAATTAACAAGTGGATTGGCAACTGACATTAGAGAAAGAGCTAAGTAAGCTATGATTGACAACAGAAATGAACACATCTGTAATTACCATCAGCTCTCCTTCAGAGATGAACCATCCATCCCAAGAAACCTCTGCCTATAACGGCATTTTTGATCCTGATGATTAATATAAACACTGAGTTATTTTTAGGCACGACCTACTGTGTGTCCAATCTATAATTCTGTCTTATTCTTCAGAGCTATTTCCTTCTTACATGCTGTTCTTCAGCCTGGCACTGGGTGATCTCAGGCTGTTTCCTGGGGACCCATGGCCTCCTGCTGTACGAAAACCTCCAGGCTTGTTCATCCTGGATGGCACCTTAGCTTATAAGGGAGACACATGTCCTGGACCTCACCTGTGACCCCAGAACTTGTGTGTTAGCAGTCAGTCAGTCAACATTACAGGCAGACTGAAGACCGAAATTGACATGGTGTGAAATTGACATGGTATCACCAGTGATGCTCACCTCTCTGGGAAACTGTAATGTCCTTGATCACTTTGTCCACATTACCTTTTGGAAACTTGTTTTCCTTATATTTTATTAAAGTTATTTAGCTACTTGACTCAAAGTTTTTTCAAGGCAAGCTATTGTACCTCTGTAAGTATTCGTGGATGAATCACTTAATTAATGTTCTTGTTGCTAAACTCTAAATATCACCAAAATATCTTCTAAAAAGTTATTAAGACTCTAACACTGCAGACACTTTGGCATATATAATATAATTTAGGGAGCCCCCTCAATATCAGGAAGTGATGTGATTCTTACACTAAAAATTTTGCTTCGTTGATTTCAAGCAAGCTAAGACATCTTATGCATATTAATTTTTGTTCCTAAAATATATTCTAATATCAGGGTGTAACTCTGACACAGAGCAGTTCAAGTTCATTGTGTATTCATTGAAGAAATATTTTAGTCTTTTCACAGTATTTCAAAGACTTGGATGGGTTGGGGTATAAACATGTCCTTGTGGGAACTTTATACAATCAAAGGAAAGGAATGATTGACTGATATGTACCCAGGCTAATTGAAGTGGTTCTGAGTCAACCAGATGTTTTCAGCTGAATCATGGCCGCAGATGCTGTTACTTCATTTTTCCTTAATCTGGGGATTACCCCAATTGGCTCACTCAGTGACATTTGAATGTTTCCAATAAGCTTGCCTCTCTTTTGTTACATGCCTTGTAAAGGGCTCTTGTCTGGGGCTGGCCTATCTCCTGCCCTGGAAATGTTTTGAAGGAAGTTATCAGGGCTCTTTGTTTTTCCTGCTCTTGGATGTGGTCTTCGGTGAGGTCAGAAGAACGGAATGAGTGTTGCCACAGACGACACTGGGGCTATTTCCACAGCTGGCTGCAGAGAGAGGGGGTGGGTGGGCAGACCCTTGCAGATGAGTTAGCATGTGGAGGTGGATGATAGAAAACATCTGTCCTGACGGGAATGAGCAAAAACAAGGTCCCTTTGAAGATTGCCTTTGACTGACGAGGTGGGGGCGCTGCCTCCGTAATGGGAATGAAGGATCAAGTTGTTGCCGGGCAGATGGCTTCGGGGCTGCTCTTGTGTGAAATAAAGGAAAAGTATATGTTGAAAACTCCTGAGTAGTCAAATTGCCTGATTTTACTGAACATTTGCTTCCCCGCCTATTGCCCATCTAACCTACAAGGAAAGGAAGGCGTGCCAACAGACCAAGTGGAAGTAAACCTAGGAGGAAAAACTGGTTCTCAATATTTTCTCTTGAATAAGTTTAATACAATAGTGTAATTTTAGCTGGGGGTCAAAAAGTCAGAGCATTCTTGCAGTAAGTTTGAGTGAGTGAGTGAGTGAGTGAAGTCGCTCAGTCATGTCCGACTCTTTGTGGCCCCCTGGACTGTAGCCCACCAGACTCCTCCATCCATGGAATTTTCTAGGCAAGAGTACTGGAGTGGGTTGCCATTTCCTTCTCCAATAAGCAGTAGGTTTGCTTTAATATATTTGCAGTCTCATGTTATCTTTTACGGAAGTTTCGAAAAGTAATACAAAGATGGTATATCAGCAAGGCTCTCAGATGATAAACATGTCAACATTTGAATACCAGTTAGTAGATATAAAGTCATATTTATTTTCCTTCAGGGAACAGTAGAAAATAATAAAACCAAAACCTTGGTGAACTATCTTT
Organism: Raphicerus campestris; assembly: GCA_006410735.1. Classification (NCBI taxonomy): domain Eukaryota; kingdom Metazoa; phylum Chordata; class Mammalia; order Artiodactyla; family Bovidae; genus Raphicerus; species Raphicerus campestris. Next base: position 16,734 of record SJYW01026562.1, read on the forward strand.
AAAAGAATGATACAAGTTTATTTTCTCACCCTATGTTCATAAATAATTAAGCACAATTAAATTAACATGTTTTTATTTCCTAGACAAAGATGCTGTAGAAAGAAAAATCTTGACTATAAATTAGTCTGATAACAAATAAATGCTGACAATTAGCAGATAATAAATTTCTAGAGCACTCACTACATGACCCAGGGGGTGCTACTGCCATTAACTCCCCAAACCACGTAGCCCCAAACCTTGCCTCTGCCCCTGGCTGGACTGCAAAACAGATGCCACACGCCCTGTCTACGTCTCAGTTGGAGTTGTCTTCAAAATCTAAGTCCTGGGATACAGGCCAAAACTTGAAACATTCTTCTGTAACTGGACTTGCTCTGTTGTGCCCCCATTATCAGCATGAGAAGAACACATCCCAGCCTTGCTGCAGGCTCCAGGAGAAAGGGAAACTGGTAGGTCCAACCCAGACCAGGAGCCCTGCATCAGGCAGAGCTGCCAGAGCTGTGTCCAGCCAGCTCACAGCCAACCCGCAGGGCCTTGACAATGAATGATATTTTTAAGTCAGAGTTTTAGAGTGCTTTGTTGCATAGAGCTGTAAAATGGACATTTATTGGCCCTTCTCTGGTGGTCCAGTGGTTAAGAATTCTAATGCATTGGATGCAGATTCAACCCCTGGTTGAATTCAACCCCTGGGGAACTAAGATCCCACACGTTGTTGGGCAACTAGACCCACGCACTGCAATTAGAGAGAAGCCAGCGCAATGCAACGAAGACCCAACACGGTCAAATAAGTAAACATTTTTTAATTTTTTTAAATTTTATTTTATTCTACTTTACAATACTGTATTGGTTTTGCCATAATTTGAAATGAATCAGCCACATGTGTACATTTTTTAAAGACCTAAGTCCTTCACTAGTGCTTCTGGCTAACTCAAGTCATATATTTACATCTTAGAGTAAGGGAGTCTAGTGAAAAATGTAGGGGGGTTTGTCTTTTTTTTTTTTTTTTATCCTAAATTGAAAAGGCATGATTCACTTTGGGGAAAACTGATATTAATAACATGCTGAAAGAGTATTAGAAAACAAATGTCTCTAGGACTTCACTAGTGGTCCAGTGGTTAAAATCCCACCTGTCAGTGCAAAGGACATGGGTTCAATCCCTGGTCCGGGAACGAAGATCTCACATGGCTGCAGGGCAGCTCAGGCAGTGAGCAAAACTCCTGAAGCCTGCATGCCCTGGAGCCTGAGCTTCACAGGAGAAGCCGCTGCACTGAGGAGCCTGCGCAGTGCCCCTGGGGAGCAGCCCCTGCCCGCTGCAACCGGAGAAAGCCTGCATGCAGCAGTGAAGACTCCATACAGCCAAACACACGCAAATAGTGGCTAAAGAAAACGTTTCCAGTCACGACTGGCTGAGGCCCCACAGCAAGCGGATGGATTACTCCAGTGAGAGATAACAGAGCTCGCAGCAGTGAACAGCAGAGAGGGCCAGGAGACACTCATGATACAGAAGTGACAAGACTTGATGGTGTGATGGAGGAGAAGGCAAGAATTGCTTTGACTTTTCCATATTAACCCAAGAGTCCAACAGAGGGGAGAGACCTTGCTCTGAGGATAGAAAGAGAAAGAAAATGTTCACAATGGGACATGGCAGTTTTGAGGTGCCTGGGATTCTAGGTTCAATGAGCAGATGGAAATTTGGGTTAACAGCTCAGGGGGAAAAGGCCAAGAAAACAAAGAACTTTAAGAACTTTCATTTTTAAACTACCTTTAGCACTTTTGACTAATTCCATAAGAGCCTGGCAAGTAGTAATATTTTTTTTGAATTTTACTTCTAACACCCACCACCTTGTATGTAGTTGTGGCGTGAACATAGATGCTGACTCTCAGTTTTTCACAAGGCATTTGGCATCTCGTCCAACACTTGCCTGCAATGGCCATTTCAAAGTCATCGATGGACAAGATATTATTTGGAAGGAAATGGAGGTTTCAGTTTGAGGGCTGCCATGAAAATATGTCATAAGAAAAAAAAGGACATTTTTCTTGGAAAGGAGATTTTTATGGAGGAAGTCGGAAATCCTCCAGAGACTACTGAGGAACTAAACTAAATGTTCCTGGCTGTTTGTGGTTATAAAATATTTGCAGGAGGTATATTCATATTACAAGTGTTTGAAGCTGCACAATCCTCAAGTAGGAGCCAAAAAGGACTTAACAAAAAGATGAAGAAACAGAAGAAGAATCTCTTTATAAACAACGCGATAGAATAATTATTCAACTAGAGCCGTGGCAGATATAAAAAAATAGAGCAAAGTCTCTCACACTTGACCCTGAATATGACTTACCTGGAAACCTTACTGAACTTCAGATTCTGATTCAGTGGGCCTGGGGCTGGACCAGACATGCTGCATTAAGATTCCAGATGATGCTCTCTGGGCCTGGGCCACACTAGGAAGAACAAGATCCCCGAGAGGCTAAGACAATTCCATTAAATAAAGAAAAAAGTCACACTTACTGATGTAGTATTCCTGTTTAGGGGAAATGGTAATACAATGTAAGTATAATTAGATTTTTAACAGAAATCATACAAATGCAATAGAACAAAGAAGAACAGAAACATAAATTTGGTTTTCATCTCATCTACTGGATGTACATTAATGCACTGATGTACATTAATTAACATCACATACACCTCAGAATATATCTTGATTGGATATAACATGTAACTTTTTCTTTAACTTAGGATATGGCCATTCCACCAGGGTGTATTTTATATCAGTGTTAGGTTACAAAACAACTCATCAATAGGGTGTATACAGAGCTTGAGACATGTTAGTGGCAATAATACTGATAGAAAGCGAATTCATTTTCAAATAGAGTCATGGCCTCATACCTTATCTTACGTCTCGTTGAGTTGGCAGCTTTAACCAGGCAAATTCCTAGAAAAGTCTTAAAGGAGAAAACACATAGCTCAGAAATATCCTCCGGGGAACCACAAGATAAAGTGCATTTTGTAACAAATTGCAGAACAAGGAACAGCAGGCTTTCTTAATAACAGCCAGAATCAAGAGGCCTTGTGACATATTTCAGTAATTTATGCTACAAACTTTGGCCATGAGTAGGGTAACAGACAGCTTTGCTTCTTGATCACCCCCATGGTTGAAGAAATGATTTCCCAGGCCCCTTCACCAATAGGCTCCTGCAAGGCCTTAGAAATGATTTGCAAGCAAGGTTTTTCAGCATACTTGTCAGCAAAGAGAAGTTTTTAATGAGAAGTTTTATGACAGCTCACAATCCAGAGCGCTAGTTAAAGTAAGACAAACATTTTACCAGACAAAAGATGCTGCCCATAAATATTCAGACCGCCCCTGGGAAGCCTACTTGCCTTATCTTTTGGGAGAAGACTGGCCCAGAATCGTGCTTCTGATATGCATTTTAAACTTTCTGTACGTTGAAAATCTACCTGGAGGTATACGACGTGATGGCTGTATGAGTGAATAATGCATTTCTTCTCCTTCACATAGCAAGGTTTGACAAGAATCGTAGGCAGATATATGGCTATTAAAAGTGTGTGTCATGGGAAAGCCCTCATTAAAAAAAAAAAGCGTATACTGTGATGTATAAAGGAAATTTTGCAGCATTTGATTGGGTCCTTTGTACTTGTTACATAAAATGGGAATTGTGCATTGGATCCAACTGGAGAGTTTCTTAGGTGGGGTGAGGCCCTTAGAATTAAAAACCCAGAAATTCTCTTGGTAAATGGCAACACTGTCCAGCTGACTGTGGTCAGACCTGGGCATTTTTAAAGGAAAGCAGAGCAATTGAATGGCTGGATATTGAAGATCATCCTGCTGTCCAATCAAGACAGTGCTTTTGTGATTTCAACTGAATCCTCTTGTCCAGTTAGAACACAGAGTTGCTATAACAATTTTAAAGTCCTGGCAGATGTGTTAAGTGCCCTTCGCGCATTTGCACATCCAGCACCGTTCCGACCCATTTCATGACAGATGTCATGCTAGGCTCTAAAACCTTTAGAAAATAAAAAAGTATCATGAATTGCACAATGAACTTAGAATTCAGGGGAATAATAAGTATAATCACAATCAGGCATTTGCCAAAACTAGGAGACAAGAGAGGAGCAAATAATCAACAATCTGGGTCAGACGCAGGAGGTTTTCCATAAAATGTAGCATTTGATGAGAATGTTAGTGCACATGTACAATCCTGCTGTGGATGCCCAGGCAAAGACACCAAGAATTGGACAGCAAGACGGATCAGAGAAAGCTGAGTAATTCAGTACGATGAAGAAGAGGCTTCGTGTGGATGGTCTTAGGGAGTTAGACTGGAAATGTAAATTGAAAACCATGGGATCTTAATAGAGCATGTGTACCATGCTCACAGGGCCATCTTGGATCAATCTGCAGGGGGCTTCTTTTGGAGATAAAATGTGGAAATGAGAAGGAAGGCACAACCACAGGGTGACCATCCTGCTCACTCAGTATGGATGAGACAAGCTGGAATGGAAACTATTTTGACTTTATCACTGAATCATCCTATCCCCCTTCTGCAGCCACCCTGGTAGCTCAGTGGTAAAGAATCCACCTGCAATGCAGGAGACATGGTTTGATCCCTAGGTCAGGAAGACTCCTGGAGGAGGGCACAAGGGCATAGCAACCCACTCCAGTATTCTTGTCTGGAAAATCTCAGGGACAGAGAAGCCTGACAGGCTACAGTGAATGGGGTCACAAAGAGTCAGACGTGACTTAGTGACGAAAAAACAATTACCTTATACTTTCCAACATAACTTATAGTAGCCATGGCTTATCAGTGCCGGTGTCCTAAACATGTGACATTTCTGCTATAAGACAATATTTTTCAAGTTGCTGACTCAGCTGGAAACATGCAATCTAGGCAGCATACTTTGGTAGAGAAGATTGAGTTTCCTTGTTATCCTCTCTTGAAACAAAAATTAGAGGAAATTGGCTCTGCTCATCTTGAAAGTGATATGTGTATTTGAGTGTTTTTTTCTTTAAGGTGGGAAGATGGTTGGGAGCTGTTCACTATACTGATAATGTAATTTCCTTCTATGTAATATATATATAATAAGTAGATATCAGGATTTTCGTTACTTTGTAGGCAAGATGGTGAAATATAATGTGGTTAACCCATTCGTTTGATCAGTGCCATAGCTTACTGGTCCTTATTTTTCTATTTCTCAAATCTCTTTTTGTTTATTTCTGAATACTTTGGAGCCTTTTGCACAATTTCGTTGCTCATCTATCTTCTTTTTTTTAAATTGAAGTATAGTTGATTGACAATGTTGTGCTGGTTTCTGCTGTACAGCAAAGTGATTCAGTTACACACACATATATTTTTAAAATAATCTTTTACATTATGGTTTATCATAGGATACAGAATATGGTTCTCTGTGCTATGCAGTGGGACCTTGTTGTTTATCCATTCCATATACATATCCAGCTTACAAATCTCTTAAAACTGATTTTGGAACTGTACAGTAGACCTGGGTGCTGGAGGGTGTATACACAGGGGCCCTGCAAATGAAAGTGAAGGCCTTAGGTTGCTCGAGTTCTCCCACACAGATAATGTGATTCCGTCCCATCATCTACCCAACACCATATGGGATTTTATGGTGCTTATGTTTGTGTGGTGGATCCCCTTGCTGAGACTAAACATTGATCACATGGTTGGAGTGGGGTGTGATGAACACAAATTCACTTCCAAGCTGCTGAAGCTTGAAACCCTCTGAGGAGGTTCTAGGATTCTTCTGTGTACACTTAATATTTCCACTAGCCCAGCAACTATAATCTCTCTAAGTAGAAATATGAAAAGAATATAGCAGCCCACCTGCATGACAAAATTCCTTTTATAGTTTTAACCAGGTATAGGAGTCTAATGATAAAAGAATGACTTGTTCTACTAACATTCAGTCAACAAAACCATTTGACCCTTGGGCCCCAAGGTCTTCAGAATGTCAACTCTCCCTCAAGACTGTAATGTACTTAAAAGCCATTGTGCTTGATTAGAATTCTAAAGAAGTTTGTTAAAAACTGGAGAAGGAAATGGCAATCCACTCCAGTACTATTGCCTGGAAAATCTCATGGACAGAGGAGCCTGGTAGGCTACAGTCTATGGGATCGCAAAGAGTCGGGCACGACTGAGCCAACTTCACTTCACTTCACTTTTGTTAAAAACATCAAAAACCTGCTAAACGGATTTCTTCAGTTTTAAAAACAGCACTCTGAAGGACTCAAAAAAAAAAAAAAAAAAAAA
>SJYW01026562.1:24042-55757 GCA_006410735.1 Raphicerus campestris
AAAAAAAAAAAAAAAAAAAAAAGCATGGCTGAGAATACTATTATCTACATACCTGCTTTGGTAAGAAATATTTCTATGTGACATATTTACTTTAAATTCTCATTCAAAATTGCACTATTGTAGAAATAGTCACGTAACCAATAGTCACAGTATGTAACTAGGCTCTTTTAAAGGGGCTTCCATGATTAGAATGAATTTGGCTTGTGACTTTGGAGTAGAGTTGCTTCACAGTGTTATGTTAACTTATGCTGTATAGCACAGTACATCGGCCGCGTGTATATATACCTCTCTCCCCTCTGAGCCTCCCCCAGCCGCCCAGCATGGCCCGCTCTTGGCTGGGCAGAGCGCTGCGCTGAGCTCCCTGTGCCGAGCAGCAGCTCCCCACCACTCTCTGCTGGCACGCATGGCGGGGCTGCCCTCTCAGTGAGTCCCTCCTGTGTCCGCATGCCCATGCTCTACGTCTGCAGCTTTGTCCTGGCCCCTCAAATAGGCGCATCAACACCATCTTTCTGGATTCCATATACATATATTAATATGCAATATTGGTTTTTCTCTTTGTGACTTACTTCACTCTGTATGACAGGCTCTGGGTTCATCCACATCACTACAACTGACTCAATTTAGTTCCTTTTTATGGCTGGGTAATATTCTATTGTATTAATATATATGTACCACTACTTCTTCATCTACTGATGGACATCCAGGTTTCTTTCACTTCTGAGCTCCTGTAAATAGTGCTACAATGAACATCGAAGTACATATGTCTTTGTGAATTTTAATATTGCATATTTTAATAAAACATTTCTAATGAATGGCAACTGAATCAAAAAATAACGTGAAATTAATATTTATAGGCTGTAAGGGAAAAAAAAACCTCTATTTTCATAGTAAATAGACATACTTTCCTTAGGTAAACAATGTACAAAACTCTTCTAAATTTACTTTGTAACAATGGAAATCACCCTACTTCTAAACATGTTACCCCAAGCCCACAAGTATATGATCTTAGGTAGCAGTCCAAATGTACCAATCAAACCTAACTTGTCTAAATTTAGAAAAGAGAAACCTCACTCTAATTAGCTGTGTTTCCAAAATGAAAAGGAATATAAATTTAAACTCAAAAAAAACCATATAAGCACTATAAAGTTACATAATATAAAGTCAAATAATAGTTCTACTTCCTTTTATTGATAAATCATAGAATTTGGGCAATTGATTTAAATGTCAAATTAGGATTAGGGTTAGGATTTAAGAAACTGTTTTTTTTCATAATCTCAGTATACAATCTAAGAGTTGCTGTTTAATCTCAGTGTACAATCTAAGAGTTGCTGTTTAATCTCAGTGTACAATATAAGAGCTGCTGTTATGTGCAGGGAGCAGTGAGTAGATGTATGTTTTGTGCCATTTTCTGACGACTGCAATTTCAAATCTTTCCCATTTTGTGTAAATGGAGCTTATGAATATATATATGTGTGTGTAAATGGAGCTTATGAATATATATGTGTGTACCAGGATGTCTGAACCCTAGCACTCATGTGTTTGGCTGGATAATTCACTGTTGGGGCAAACTGTCCTGTTTGCTGTAGGGTATTCAGCAACACCTGGGGCCTGTGTCCGTGGCCCCCAGTCTGACAACTAAAACTGTCTCCAGTCATTAGCAAATGTCCCTTCTAGCCACTGCAGAGGAGCACCTTGGGGAGGACCGCTGGTGCATGTGTATACACAAATACTTTTAATTTTAATGATTTTCATGAGTATGCTATGGTGGCTTTAGTAGAACTTTTGACTTCAAGTGAATTTCAGATCTCATCTCTAAGGATGTAGTGGCTGAATATATTAATAAATGTACATATACATGAGCAAAACCATGGTTTTGAAACTGAATCGCCCCTTGTGAGAACAAGATTTTTCATAATCTTTGGACTGCACCACTTTGACTGTTAATCTCAAAGCAGCATTTCTAAGTAGCCTTTAATTGGAATTTTGCTCTTCCATCATTTTCCAGCTAGTATTTATGAAGCATATATTACATTCCTCATCTACATAGCACCACAATGCTGTAAATGGACAGCCTGAACAAGCAGATGTAATCTCAGCCTTTCAGACTGAACAGTCTAAATTCTGAAAGTTGGTCAATGTTAGCCATTTTTAATTGTACTGACAATTTATGGTACCAGTATATAAAATTAATTCCCAAACACTGTCTGAGTATCTACTGCATGTAATTCCTAATTATAGGAATTACAAAAAGCATGTATAAGCATAACCCTCACCCTCTTGGAAAGTATATTGGAAGAAGCAAGTAGAGAATAATAAAGGGAAGGAAGGGGACTTCCCTGGTGGCCCAGTGGTTAGGAATCCACCTTCAATGTAGGGAATGCGAGGGTTTGATCTCCGGTCTGGGAACTAAGATCCCACTTGCTATGGGGCAGCTAAGCCCATGTGCCACAACTACTGAGCCCACACACTTTAAATAGAGAAACCATGAGCCACCACTATGCCTGATGCAGCCAAAAATTAAATGAATATTTTAGAAAATGAAAGGAAGGAAGGATGGGGGCTAACATGGGTTCCTCAGGGCAGCCTGGCTTCCACATGCTCCCAAACCTCTAGCATTTTTTGGAGATCATTCCAAAATACTTTGGGTGGAAGTCATATCTACCAGCTTTGCCACAGTTTTCTAGATTTCACACACACACACACACACACACACACACACACACACACACACACACACACATACACACACACACACACACTACCCTCTCCAAGTTGGAAACTCATCAACATATTTGAGGATGATTCTGAGGATGAGGAACTCTTTCCCAATCCTCTTTTTTTCTCTCTCCACACACCTTCTTAAACCCCATCAAGCACTCCTTTAGACAAAACAGAACCCACACCAAAATCAACAAGTGAAAAGATGAGACATCTCCACATATGTAACGTGGCGCATCACACACTCGTATCGCAGGGCAGTACATTTGGATAACTGTTTCCCAAGTTGAGTGAAATGTCTTTAAGCCGTTTTCACTATGAAAGCATCATTGCTGCTAGAATGGCACGTGTGAGCATTTATCATTTTCTGTACTCGTGCTCCATCACTCAGCCGTGTCCAGCTCCTTGTGACCCCATAGATTGTAGTCCGCCAGGCTCCTCTGTCCACGGGATTCTCCAGGCAAGAATACTGGACGGGGTTGCCATTTTCTCCTCCAGGGGATCTTCCCAACCCAATCAAACCCAGGTCTCCCACATTCAGGCTGATTCTTTACCATCTGGGCCACCAGGCAAACCACTTCACAGGGGCTAAAAAAAAGTCTGGTGTATACAAACCCCACTAGATCTTTATTCTAGAAATATTAAAAACTGAGAAGCAGAAAGCACACAGATGAGAAAGAAGACAAATCACTGTAAATTACATTTTTTAAAATCGTGTTGAATGATTACTGCTAACAAGTCCTATGGTTTGGTGTAAGTGACCATAGGAAAAGACCACAATACAGGCTGTAAACATTGTTTTTTGAAGGAACATAAAGATCTTTTTCATATTCTTTTCCATTATGATTTAGCATGGGATATTGAATATAATCCCCTGTGCTATACAGTAAGACATTTTGTTATCCATCCTATATACACCAGTTTGGACTGAAACATTTTGACCTGAGACACCTAGATTGGACAAGAGAGAAAAATAGGGTGATATTTCTTTTCCTTTTTTTTAATTTATGTTAACAAATACATTTTCTATCTTTTATTTTTACATTTCTGTGATTTCAAATTCAAGGCTCCCTTAGATTCCCTACAGAAGGGATTCTTAAATGTGCCCCAACATAAGACAGACTGATCAAAGAGAAGCATGTCAGGTCATCAGACTGAAGCCTGAATTATTCAGATAATCGCCCCATTTCAGCTCATCAAAAATGCTGGCTTGACCTCTTTGCATTTTTAAACAGGATGTAATCTAATTATTACACAAAGGCTCATGCCCTATCACAGGATTGGTTTAAAGCAAATAATTGAGAAACAGCATAAATAAGAACCAAGTGTTTGTAACACTGGCTTATATAATAGCAGTTAATAGAAAGCACTTCTCAAACTTCAGGGGGCATCAGAATCATTTGGAGAGTTTTTTAAAACACTGATTTCAATGCCTGAAGCCTAGAGATTCTAATTTAAATTCCTAATCATACTTGGAGTGGCATTGGCCCAGAATATTGGCAATCACAGGAACATTCATCCACGTAATTTTCATTGTAGGCCATATCTTGGCATTAATGTAGGATTTAAACCTACATTGTATGTTCTTGATGGGAAAGAGCCTTGCTGGTATTTTTCCCAATTTGCCAATGATCCCGTATTTCCATTGGAAAATTAAAACATTGTTGAACTCTCCTAGACTTAAAATTTCTTTCAAACATTGGCAGGAGGTTAACACCACAGATGCTTTTCTGGCCTCAGGTCAGATATGTTTATTCCACATCAATGATCTTTGGAAACTTCATCCAAATTCCTGTTGAAATTATTTATTTCAGAATAAGGGCAACCAGCTCCACCCTACATCTCTTTAGTGTGAACCGCTCTGTTTTGCAGAGAAGGAGGCTAAAACAGACCAGACATTCCCGTCAGCTGTCTGGTCATTGTGCTTTTTAGTGGAATTGCAGCATGTTACAGTATTTTTCTTTGAAGCTTAAACACTGAGCAAACCCAGACATCCAGAGATGCTAAAATGGAAATTATGTTTCCTTCTTGCATTTCCCAAGCAAACTCATTCAGACAGCATATCCTATACATTTGAATAAATGAAATTACCTTTAATGTGTTTGCAACATCTGGCTATGGCTTAAATGCATCTGATAAGAAGGGATTTGACAGTATATTTAATGAGGCATGATTATAGTTTTGCCTTAACAACCATAGATTTTTCATTTCCTTTTTTGTTATTTTTTCTCCCCCATTCTTTTGTATCTTACATAATACAGAAGAGATTCTGTACTTGAACTGTAGTTGATGAACACAGTGGCTGGCAAACCCCACTCTGTTATAGATAACCAATACTCCCTACTCCCTAAGTTGTCTATCCCTAGTAAAGTTACCATCAAGACAATGTGTTTCCCCAAGGGGTTCCTGTCTACTGTTTCCAACTTATTCACTGCTTGTAAATATCTTCCAGCCCGTGAGACTCTTAGGAAATGTATGATCTTAATCATTTGTGGGAATCCTGAATTTCTTGAACATTTTTACTAAATCAGAACAAGACTATGAGTCCTAAATACCACACCCCCCTCCAAGAAGCCTTAGTTTTTCATTCATTCTATTTGCAGTAACTGGCCTGGTTAAGATTGTTTCCCTTACATTGTCTTCCACTGTGTGCCGAGTGCTGTTATTTCCAATTCTAAATGATGACACATCCCTCCCCTGCCTTCCCTTTGATTGTCAGGTTTCTGGTTTATACACAGAGCAGCACTCTGTGGCACCTGTAACCAAATGAGTCCCCGAACACTCTTCATGAAAAGATTCTCTAAAAGGACCAGACAGTTCTTCCAAAATTAATTCCAAATGCAGGCAGTCAATCCTGCTACACTTATCATGCACAGATTTTGATTTGCCTGTCACAGGCTCATCTTATCCCACTTACATATTGCCACCACCAAAAAAGACACAAGACTACCTCTCACGCCACTGTGGAGTGAGGTCACCCCTAGGGCACTGGGAAGAAACTATACTGACCAAACGTAATTTGGCCCTTATCTCTGACTTATGACGAACAATTCCTTATGTGACTTAAGCAAGCCGATTAGAATTGTGGGGCTTCCAGATTGTCACTGATCAGCTGTGTGTCAGAACCTCGAGGGGGAAATATTCTAGGATGACTGCCTAAGTCTCAGTTCAAGAGGAGTACTGAAGTCTTGCGCCTGCTAACGATTATAATGTTGTGAAAGTGCCACTTTTAGGTTGGAAAAAGCATTTTAGGACTTAACTCTGAAATTATTCTATAGTTTATCTTTAAATGATTTAAGAACATCTTATAGTTCTTCTTGAAGTATTTACTGATGAAAAGTGAAAGTGTTCCTCACTCAGTCGTGTCCAACTCTTTGCGACCCCACGGACTATAGCCCACCAGGCTCCTCTGCCCACGAGATTCTCCAGGTAAGAATACTGGAGTGGGTTGCCATTCCCTTCTCCAGGGGGATCTTCCCAACCCAGGACTGAACTGGTTCTCCTGCACTGCAGGCTGACTCTTTCATTACCATCTGAGCCACGAGGGAAGGCCAGTTACTGATAGTTTGGTACAATAAATACCCAAAATAAAGGCTACTATGTTATTTATAAGGAAAAAATAAAGATGCTTTTGTTAAATTCAGGCAGCTGGAAGAAAAAGTGATGTGTTTGTGAATTACAATTAAGTAAGAGCTTATCTCTCCTAAGTATGCTGATGAATGACAGTTTCTGGAAGCATCCAGAAATTCCAACAATCCAAGTGCGTCTATTTACAAGCCACAGATTAGAAAATAACATATTTGTTTCGATTGATTCTAGCTCAAAAGTCCAAATGTTTTTGAGAACAAACCTAGCTCTGTATATCAATCACTTAAAAATATATGGTTCGATTTCTGTTTTCCTTTTCTAGTGAGGAGGAGGAGCCCATAGGAAGGCTGAGTGACAGTCTGATCCTTTAGCAGCCACAGTCAGGGAGCTAGACTTGGATAATATTGTAAGAAACTGATTATTCTGAGCCAAGGCATTTTAGGACATGTTTGCTTGTGGGTAATTACTTTGGGTGCTGAGATCCTGTCATCCATATGAACCTGTCTGTCCTATTTTTATGTCTTCAAAATTTTTACTTATAGGGGAAAAAGTCACATAGTGAGAAAAATCAAGTTTACAGAAAAAGTGACATTCAGATCCATAATCATTTTAATACTCAGTTCAGTTCAGTCACTCAGTCGTGTCTGACTCACTGGATGTTTAAATGAGCTATTTTAGAATGACCTTTATTATTTAGAATGGCCTTTATTATCACCTTTAAAATAAAGCACTGGAATTAGATAATCTCAAAAATTCCATCCAACCCCAACTTTTCAATTTCTTTTTAAAAAGATCCTTCCATTCTCTGTGTGTGTTAGTCACTCAATCATGTCTGACTCTTTGCAGCCCCATGGACTGTAGCCCACCAGGTTCCTCCATCCATGGGATTCTCCAGGCAAGAATACTGCAGTGGGTTGCCATTCCCTTCTCCAGGGAATCTTCCAAACCCAGGGATCAAACTCAGGTCTCCTGCATTGCAGGCAGATTCTTTACTGTCTGAGCCACCAGGGAAGCCTAAGTTAGTCAATTAAGGCAGACTAGAAGGAGAGAGGAAATTAAGAGAAGGCAGTATGGCCTGGCTCTGCGCTTCACAGGCCACGTGACACTTTATGTATGGACAGAAGCTTTTTAAAACGTCTATCACTTCTCACATTGCCAACAGTTATGATAAATCAAAAAGCACATTCTAGATGTAGGCCCTTCCTAACACCTGATGAAACACTTGATATTTTTGCATTTAAAAAAACTTTAGCTGTGTTGCATTTGACCAGCATTGAACAGAGTTCTGTGTCTTCCGTCTTGTGTCAAAAGCACAAGATAGACAAACCAAAGTAGGTCAAAAGATGAGGAAAAGACATGGGAGATAGTAACTTTGATTTTTTATAACATTACATTGATTTTAATATGTCCTTTAAAGATATCTGGGAAGCCCAGGTGGACCAGTATCATTCCCCTGGTAGAAGGTTGTATTGATGTGATCAAGAATTATCTATATAAATCATGGGTAAATGATAGAAGCTAAAAGTGTTACTCAGTATCAAGAGAAATATTTATACTCTTTTATATTTAGAGAAACACAGGATGACATGGATGGATGTAAAATCATATGGGTTCAGTGTAGCCTTTTCAGTAAGAAGCACGTATGATGTTAATGCAGTTTACTGTGTTTATTAAGATTCCCTTGTTAGGATACATGTTTTCAGATGGACGTTGTGTGTGCTTGTAGGGTGCTGTGATTACGCCAGCGATGGACCATCCGATGTCAATGCAGCCAGCAAACATGATGGGCCCCCTGACACAACAGATGAACCATCTTTCGTTGGGCACCACAGGAACGGTGAGTTGTAGAGTTTGTTTCCTTTTGTTTCCTTGGATTTCATCAGTAAGAGGCAACACTTTCTGTTCTTACCTGCAACATCAGCAGAATGGATTCTGCATCACTGAGGAATCCGCCTTTTAGGTTCCAGTATGAATAAGCCACACTCTGCATGCACAGTTCTGGGGCACATGTACTCATTGACATATTGACAAGGCTGAAGGGTCTACTTTGCTGCATTTAAATTTGACTTACAGAAAGTTCTAATGATGCCATGCACCAATGTCTGTTTTAGACCTTGTAACTGAATACACTGGAGCATAGTTTTCCTTTCTCAGATGTTTATGATTTCAGCTCACAACAGCCCCAAGTTATTCCCAAGAAGGGAGCCAACTTTGATTATAGCTAATACACAGGGCTTTTTATTTGCTTTCAGTGTTTATAGCAACAAAATGTAATTGAGAACCTCACATAATTGATAATATTTTAATCTTTCTTTCCAATATGTCTACATAGGTGATGCTGAAAAAAAAGGAATCTAATGTTCCTGATATATTTATAGGTCAGGAAGTTTTGCCTTAGCCATTATTTTTTCTTAGGGAACAAAGTATATCAAGAAACATCCATTGCAGCTTTACTTTTGTATCAACAAGGTATTTGAAATCGTTGGCAAAACTTTGTTTTTTAAAAAATCTTTTTGAAGACAGTTCCCCAAGTGGTCAAGAGGGCACAGGTCCAATACAACATGGAATATTGCAACTTCATTATTATAGAAACAATAAAAACTGTAAAACCTACCTCCCCTGTAACAGTTTTTATTTCTCATAAATGTTAATGCAAATAATTTTGTTATTTTTAAAGAAGAATAAAAACAAGACGTATCTTCTGAGTGAGACAGCTTCAATACTATGAGACAGTCCCCTGGTCTCCTGGTCCCTCTTCATATAGTTGAAATATTGAGCACAGGGATCTATAAGCTATTTAGCCATAAGCCTCTATGACTTTGTATGTCTCGTAGTCACCACTCCTGTGATTCCCCTCAGTTACACTGACATCATCTCCAAGCACTCATGTACGCTAGGTACATTCACTCTATCTTGGAGGTTTTATCTTAAAGCAATGGCTTGCTTACTACAAAGAGATATTGACTCACAGGCTTTTGAGCATATAAGAAGCTTCTGACATGTCCACTGAGGCCTCAATAGTTTGCTCTAAGTAGGAGAAATGTCAATTTACCTAATGGAAAGAGTCCCATAGTTTCAATAAAGAAATTTTAGCTTTTTGACATAAAGCACCCACCTGGAAGGCCTCCGTTGCTGAACTTATAAAACGCAGTCGCTGATACCTCATGTGTCTGAAGGCTTAGGCTCAATCAGATGATTCTTTAGGTTTCTGAACCAGACTTTTACGAGTCATGTCTATAACCACGTTTCATTCTGCAGTGTGGTTCAGCTAATTTTCATTAGGGATGAAGAATTTAAAGATGCTATTTCTGTAGCTTTTAGCAATGTGTGATTTTTTTTTTTTAGTCACTTTGCTCATTAACAAAGCAGATCCCAGGACAGTATTGGAAGGCTGAAGTTTCTCATGCCCTACTATTGATTTCCATTTCCCCTCCTAAATGTTCACAAATCATGAATAAGTGAGCTAATACACTTTTACTGTAATCTAATGACAAATCTGATAAGCAGGGAGGATTATAATGCAAAGCATAAAAAGAAAACTGTTAAAATTCTACTCACTGGAGTCAGAAGCAAAGCCTGCTGACTTCCTGCAATGCAAATTTGGAAACTAGAAAAAAAAATGTTAATTGAGAGCATGACTGAACCCTTTGAGCAACTGAAAAATAAGCTCAATTATAGAGAATGAATTCACAATTACAATAGCTATTGATTCTATACTGTATATTATGACTAGTATTTGAGCATTTTCAACAAGAACACAATTTTGCCCAGCTGGTAATAGCCAACTTATTCAATAATGATATATAATCCTTCCTTTCTTAGAAAGCAAACGTTTAAGCATGTGGCTTATATTTAACATCAAATTTCTTCTAGCTTTTTAAAACAAATTTTTCTCCCCCACATTTGTACTAATGCTTAAATATATAATAAGCTTTGTATAAATTGTTGTTTTAAAGTTTCATAAGGTTCAGAAAAGGCAGAGTACAAATAGTATTAATTTGTATATTTATTCCGCAAAGTATCACTGACAATGCTGAGTGTCCAGCATGAAGTTATACTTGTTTCTTAAGCTGTCACTGTTTACTTTGGTATCATAGATTCATTTTATCTAAATTTTTGATTGGCATTTGAAGTAGGCCTTATGCAATTAAGGTTGATTCTCTTTAATCAGGTTTCACCACCTTATTATGTATTTTCAATACACTTAATCCATTTCTGGGAAGGTGGCCCGATGTCATAGAAAGAATAGTTGGTATTGAAATTAAAGTTGAGTTTAAAACCTACCTCTGCCCCTTATTAGCTGTGCATGTTCAGGCAGATTACCTAACCTCTCTGAACTTTTACTTTCTCTTTTGCAAAGTGGAAGAATAATACTTATATCCCAGAGGTGTTGTATCAATGGGATGAGATATGTAAACATATGCAATACAGTGTGTTGCCACCCAGCAGATGCTTCTCAAAGGAATCTCATCCCCACCCCTCTCCCTCCAGTGGCTTCTAACTTGTGGGAACTGAGTCCAGGTCACCAGAAGGATGTCAGACACTGTCGAGTCCACAGTTCAACTCACTGGCTGCTCTGTTTCATTTGATGTAACTTACTTTTTTCCAGTTTCCTCTTCCATAGCTTCTAACATACTCTTTCAGGCTGTAAACCCAAAAGGTAGAGAGACCAGCCAAGTCACATTAATGAATAAAGCTGATTAAGTCCAAGCCCCAAATCCTGGCAATATATTATCAAATTGGTCTATATTTACCTATGTCACAAATAGCTGTGTAATATAAATACACACAATACTGGAAATCATATTTTAAATTAAAGATATTTTTGAATGCAGTCAGCATAACAGCTCTGCCTACATGTTGGATGAGTAGCTAGCAAGATGCTGCCTCTAGCAGCTGGGAACACAGTTCCTCTTCCAAAGAGGGCAGCCAGACCCAATCCAGATGCTGTAACCACATGGGCATACAGACCCCAAGTGGCTCCCCTGCTAGCTCTTGGAACTAGATGAGCTCTCTGGATTTTAATGGGAAATCTCCCTGTATTTGAATCCTGGACCTAGTTGGTCCTCAGAGCTCTCAGTTGGTGATCCTGCCCAAGGGTTGCTTGGTTCTCCTCTGACCTCTCCGGCCACTGCTTCCTCTTTTACTTCCTAGGCTGATGGGTAAGTTTTTAAACTAGCTCCTCATTCATACATTGTTTCCTTAAGCAAACTCTTCCACCTCGATGGCTTTGAACTCTGCCTTCTATGCCAAAGACTCTGCTATCTGAGTCCCCAGGACTCACCTCATCTCAGAATTGTAGCCTCATTTTACAGCACTTGCTAAATATTTCCATGTGACCCTCCCCTCCAACATCTCGAAGTCAGCACAACCCAAAGGAACCTCCTGAGCTTCCTCCCCACTGACCCTTCCTCATATAGGGTCCCACTCCTATTCCTCCTCAAGCTGATCCCGTGACCACTCACCCCAGAAGTCCAGCATGATACCCAGGACCCAGCATAGACCCTTTTCTTCTTAATCCCCACCACAGACAGTTACTTTTCAAGTCCTGCAGACATTTGTCAGTTGCATCCTAACCTCCACATCCTAGAGTCTCCACCCTGGGCCTCAATTAAGTGTAATAGTCCCCTAACTCTTTTTCCTGTTTCCCATCTCAACTTACTCCATTCCCTGCATGTTGCCACAGCCAGGCAATCTGAAAGTCTTCCACCATGTCTCTCCCCTACTGTTATTTTCCGGAGGCTTTCAGACATCTGAGCTTACTGAAATTCTGCAAAAGATGTGAATAGGGATATGACAAGATTAAGACAGGAACCTCAACTCCAGACATAGTTTCCAAGGGCAGAGCAGAGAGGTTCAGGGGATAACCCAAGTAGGCAGGGTTCACTGCTGATAGGACCTGGAGCTACAGGAGAACTCTCCATTTTCAGAAGGGGAACCTGACGCTCTGTCGCACTTTCTTTCCTAAGATTCCTGGGTAACAGAAGTATACTGAGTCAAAAACCTTTTCATTTTCATAAAATTAAATATATTTGGTCCCCCAGAACACCGCATGGTGAAATGGATGCCATGTGGTTTAACCATTCTCCTACCATTTGCCACCTCAAATGTTTATCATTCAGTTCCCTTCCTCTTTTTTAAGCTGGACAGAATCTGCAGGCCTTAAAAGAAAAATGAATGTTATGCAAGCAGTGTAACTGTTTTATTCCAGGGGCTCTGCTGACCTTGAAGAATTTTCTAGCTTTTTCCACTTTTGTTTATTTTTTGTCACAGGATTCCCTCAAGAACCAAAGCCCTGTTATCCGTAATTTCTTATCAGTCTATTGTAAGCTTTAGCAGAAACCACTGGGGGTTTTACTGTTATGAGAACCTCCAGATTGCATGACAATCT
Source organism: Raphicerus campestris (assembly GCA_006410735.1). Lineage (NCBI taxonomy): Eukaryota > Metazoa > Chordata > Mammalia > Artiodactyla > Bovidae > Raphicerus > Raphicerus campestris. The sequence goes on from SJYW01026562.1 coordinate 36,740, forward strand.
TGTTTTACAAGTTTCTTATCTCCTTTTCATTTGTTCAGTTGGTGGTCACCAGTGGCTTCCAATGTCACCAGAATCTGTTAAAAGAAATAAAAAGGTTTTGTTCTGCAGGCTCCTTATCTGCAGTTCTGTTTGTGTCTGCAAACCACTGGTGACTTGTGACATCATTGGATTCTGGTGGTGTAACCCTAGCTGCACACAGAGATAATCTTGTAATTGTTCTTGACTTGTTCAGCACAGTTCTCTCACAGTTTTCAGTGGCATCATCCTTCCCATAATGCTTTAAATTCTTTCAATTATTATCCAGGAATATAAGCATTGAGGCAGAGTGGTAAAAACCAATACATGATGTTAAATGGACTCATGATTAGGAAACCGTATCATAAATTTGTAAGTGGTCATGAGTACATCTCCTGAGATGATTTTTCAGGAAAAGTATCAATCAGTTAAAAATGGTTATACAAGAAGGAAAGTATGGAGGAAAGGGAATAGCTTTTAAAAATTTGTTTAGTCTTATTGTAAGACAAGTGAGGTTTTGAAGTTAGTCTTACAATGTAAATAATAAACAAGTAGGCGTTCAGTGAAAGTCTAGTTTTATGAAAATATATTTGCAAATAGTAAGGCAAGCTTTCACTGTTTAAAAAAAATGGATTCTGAATTCCAATAAATTAGCAAAAAATACAAAATTCCCAGTATATAAAATGCCAAAGAATGTGATCAGATAGTTGATAGAGGAGGAAATAGAAAACAAAAAAAAATTTGAAAAATAATTAACTGAACAGTAAGTTTATCCAATACACACAGATACACACACATGGCACTCATTAAATAAAGTTATTAAAATAATGCACATTGCTGACAAAGGTGTCAGGAGATACATAGTCTCATTCATGGTACCCTTATGGTAGGAATCCAAATTTACAAATGTGCAAGCTGGAGAGCAGGGTGGGCCCACAAGACCCATCATAAATACTCTCTTCCCCAACCCAGTGGTTATAGTTTGGAGCACCTATTCTATGGAAATATTCTAGTATAACAGGAGCTATATCTTAAAAATATTCAGCCCATTATTCATCGTAATATTTAGTAAGGAAAGATGATTAAATAAATCATAGCCCATCCATAAACCAGAATGCAATGCAGCATGAAATTATAAGCATATAAAATAATTAGGAGAAGGATTATTTCTCATGTTCAATCAAAAGAGCAGGATGTAAATTTGCATGTGTGGAGTATAGTATCAACTATGAAAAAAATACTTGTGAAATAAGGCTGTATGTAACAAATACAAACAAATGGGATGGTTTCTAAGTGGTGGGATTAGGGAGAGTTTCTATTTTAATCATGATACTTTTCTACACTCTCCAAGTATTCAGCAATGAGCATGATTTTTTTTATCCATTTTGAAATGTTATAAATATGTTCTTGGAAAATGATTAGTGTCACAGTCTTGTTTGTAGGCATAATATGCAGTTAGTTTTTTTTAAAAGATACTTAGAATTTTACTACCACTATTAATAAAATATTTGGAGACCCTTTGAAAATGATGTTTATAGATTCTAGGTTTATGGATTATAATCAAGTCACTAGGTTAACATGAGTGTTGGGAGAAACAGAATAACTTGTGCTGAAGGTTTCCTTGCATTTGAATCTTTGATCAATGCTTGCTCGGCTGGCCTCGCATTGTCCAACTTCTGTTTTCTCACACACCATTCACTCATGAGAGAGTGATCAACATTGTCATTTTGTGTCAGGGAGATGAAATGGAGAAACTTGTGATGGTCCAAATTAAGTGACAAATAGGTGGAAGAATAAAGTTTGAATGTTTGGTTTTTTAAATGGAATAATGATCATATGAATGGGACAATGGTCACGCACGCACATCTATTTAATCTTGTTTGGGCAGTATATTTTGCAATACCTGGTCCCTTTTACACACCTTACCCCTCCAAAGTGAGCTGGAATTAAATGAAAACTGTCCATTTTCAGAAGTGGGGCCCTTGAGCCATAAGCCATGTCCCACTTTCCTATTTGAGGTCTCTGGCTAAAGAAATGGTATTAAGGCAAAGCCTCTTTTTTATCGTGTTATATTTGGTCCTGCATCACCTCAAGTTTTGACATGGATGTCTAGTTGTTTAATTAACCCTGATCTACTATTGGCACCTCTAATGTTATGACACTTTGGGAAAAGACAGTGGAAAAAGACCATTTGTTGAATAGATTCATTTCTATTTATCTCTGTCTCAATGATTCTAGCACATGAGGCTCCTTGGTCTCGATTGACCACCCCTGGGAACAGAGCCAGAGATAAATGATCAATAACAAAATTTTAGCTTCAAAACATGTCAGCCTCCAGATATTTGGAGAATGTGCAAATTTTTCACTTATTTCTTTTAAAATTATAGTTATTTGTTTTGTTCTCCATGACTGGGTTTCATACTGTGCTCTCAGCCCCTTCCTGATGAGCAGCCTTGGGGAACTTTGGTGTCAGCCAGAGAGGGTACCAATCTCACGTTGATGACCAAGGGAGGGGCCAAAATTGCGAAAGAGGAAGATGACAATATTCTGGGTCAGACAATGCTGTCCTTGCAGGTCACATGGGGCCTAATGACATGTCCAGAGTGGTGGTTGTGGAGGACCGCTGTGTCAGCTGTCAACTAGGGGTTCATAGTGCCCTAGGGCTTAAAGGCAGGCGCCTTAGGTACCATGTGACATGCAGTGAGCACTTCCGAGTTGTAGAGCTAAGATTCTATTTTATTTTCTTTTGGACTTCATTGCATTCTTTCTCATGCTCTTTTCATTCAAAGATTCAGTCCCAAGACAGGATTATGATACTCCACCAGCTGTTGTGTCAGGTAGGAAAATTCTAATTCCTTTAAGACTTGATTGGATGGGAGAGAGGGAGCTTGCCTGGTTTTCTCCAAAACTCTTTAAAGCAGTGATTCTCAAACACGGATGCTAAGTAGCCACTTGAATTTCAGTTCTGGGCTGGGGGATTCTCATATGCAGTTCAAAAAAGAATATTTAATATTCTAATCCACTTTGTGTATGGAAAATAAATATGTTGCTTTTGAAACAAAAAGTAAAGGCTCAAAGACTTTTGGTCTTGGAGTCTCTGTATCAGTGATTCTCGGTGTTGGGATATTCATTAGACTTTCTGGGAAGCAGGAGAAGGATATCTAAGTTAATCAAAAGAGGGCTCAGGTGAATAAAAATAATTTGAGAGGCACTGCTTTAGAGACTGGAATTCTTCTGAAATCAGAAAATCATCCCATTTTGCTTGTTCTGCACCCAGCATAGTATCTGACACATAGTAGGTGCTCAATATAATTGTTGAATGAATCAAAACTTCAAAATTGTTCCAAAAATGGTATTTGGGATATTGAAAGAAAAGCTGCCAATGTTCCATGTCACTCCAAAGTGGCCAAGGTTGATTTGAGAATACATTAGCAGTGTCTTGAGCATTTTAATCAGTGNGCTTGGTTCTCCTCTGACCTCTCCGGCCACTGCTTCCTCTTTTACTTCCTAGGCTGATGGGTAAGTTTTTAAACTAGCTCCTCATTCATACATTGTTTCCTTAAGCAAACTCTTCCACCTCGATGGCTTTGAACTCTGCCTTCTATGCCAAAGACTCTGCTATCTGAGTCCCCAGGACTCACCTCATCTCAGAATTGTAGCCTCATTTTACAGCACTTGCTAAATATTTCCATGTGACCCTCCCCTCCAACATCTCGAAGTCAGCACAACCCAAAGGAACCTCCTGAGCTTCCTCCCCACTGACCCTTCCTCATATAGGGTCCCACTCCTATTCCTCCTCAAGCTGATCCCGTGACCACTCACCCCAGAAGTCCAGCATGATACCCAGGACCCAGCATAGACCCTTTTCTTCTTAATCCCCACCACAGACAGTTACTTTTCAAGTCCTGCAGACATTTGTCAGTTGCATCCTAACCTCCACATCCTAGAGTCTCCACCCTGGGCCTCAATTAAGTGTAATAGTCCCCTAACTCTTTTTCCTGTTTCCCATCTCAACTTACTCCATTCCCTGCATGTTGCCACAGCCAGGCAATCTGAAAGTCTTCCACCATGTCTCTCCCCTACTGTTATTTTCCGGAGGCTTTCAGACATCTGAGCTTACTGAAATTCTGCAAAAGATGTGAATAGGGATATGACAAGATTAAGACAGGAACCTCAACTCCAGACATAGTTTCCAAGGGCAGAGCAGAGAGGTTCAGGGGATAACCCAAGTAGGCAGGGTTCACTGCTGATAGGACCTGGAGCTACAGGAGAACTCTCCATTTTCAGAAGGGGAACCTGACGCTCTGTCGCACTTTCTTTCCTAAGATTCCTGGGTAACAGAAGTATACTGAGTCAAAAACCTTTTCATTTTCATAAAATTAAATATATTTGGTCCCCCAGAACACCGCATGGTGAAATGGATGCCATGTGGTTTAACCATTCTCCTACCATTTGCCACCTCAAATGTTTATCATTCAGTTCCCTTCCTCTTTTTTAAGCTGGACAGAATCTGCAGGCCTTAAAAGAAAAATGAATGTTATGCAAGCAGTGTAACTGTTTTATTCCAGGGGCTCTGCTGACCTTGAAGAATTTTCTAGCTTTTTCCACTTTTGTTTATTTTTTGTCACAGGATTCCCTCAAGAACCAAAGCCCTGTTATCCGTAATTTCTTATCAGTCTATTGTAAGCTTTAGCAGAAACCACTGGGGGTTTTACTGTTATGAGAACCTCCAGATTGCATGACAATCTTGTTTTACAAGTTTCTTATCTCCTTTTCATTTGTTCAGTTGGTGGTCACCAGTGGCTTCCAATGTCACCAGAATCTGTTAAAAGAAATAAAAAGGTTTTGTTCTGCAGGCTCCTTATCTGCAGTTCTGTTTGTGTCTGCAAACCACTGGTGACTTGTGACATCATTGGATTCTGGTGGTGTAACCCTAGCTGCACACAGAGATAATCTTGTAATTGTTCTTGACTTGTTCAGCACAGTTCTCTCACAGTTTTCAGTGGCATCATCCTTCCCATAATGCTTTAAATTCTTTCAATTATTATCCAGGAATATAAGCATTGAGGCAGAGTGGTAAAAACCAATACATGATGTTAAATGGACTCATGATTAGGAAACCGTATCATAAATTTGTAAGTGGTCATGAGTACATCTCCTGAGATGATTTTTCAGGAAAAGTATCAATCAGTTAAAAATGGTTATACAAGAAGGAAAGTATGGAGGAAAGGGAATAGCTTTTAAAAATTTGTTTAGTCTTATTGTAAGACAAGTGAGGTTTTGAAGTTAGTCTTACAATGTAAATAATAAACAAGTAGGCGTTCAGTGAAAGTCTAGTTTTATGAAAATATATTTGCAAATAGTAAGGCAAGCTTTCACTGTTTAAAAAAAATGGATTCTGAATTCCAATAAATTAGCAAAAAATACAAAATTCCCAGTATATAAAATGCCAAAGAATGTGATCAGATAGTTGATAGAGGAGGAAATAGAAAACAAAAAAAAATTTGAAAAATAATTAACTGAACAGTAAGTTTATCCAATACACACAGATACACACACATGGCACTCATTAAATAAAGTTATTAAAATAATGCACATTGCTGACAAAGGTGTCAGGAGATACATAGTCTCATTCATGGTACCCTTATGGTAGGAATCCAAATTTACAAATGTGCAAGCTGGAGAGCAGGGTGGGCCCACAAGACCCATCATAAATACTCTCTTCCCCAACCCAGTGGTTATAGTTTGGAGCACCTATTCTATGGAAATATTCTAGTATAACAGGAGCTATATCTTAAAAATATTCAGCCCATTATTCATCGTAATATTTAGTAAGGAAAGATGATTAAATAAATCATAGCCCATCCATAAACCAGAATGCAATGCAGCATGAAATTATAAGCATATAAAATAATTAGGAGAAGGATTATTTCTCATGTTCAATCAAAAGAGCAGGATGTAAATTTGCATGTGTGGAGTATAGTATCAACTATGAAAAAAATACTTGTGAAATAAGGCTGTATGTAACAAATACAAACAAATGGGATGGTTTCTAAGTGGTGGGATTAGGGAGAGTTTCTATTTTAATCATGATACTTTTCTACACTCTCCAAGTATTCAGCAATGAGCATGATTTTTTTTATCCATTTTGAAATGTTATAAATATGTTCTTGGAAAATGATTAGTGTCACAGTCTTGTTTGTAGGCATAATATGCAGTTAGTTTTTTTTAAAAGATACTTAGAATTTTACTACCATATTAATAAAATATTTGGAGACCCTTTGAAAATGATGTTTATAGATTCTAGGTTTATGGATTATAATCAAGTCACTAGGTTAACATGAGTGTTGGGAGAAACAGAATAACTTGTGCTGAAGGTTTCCTTGCATTTGAATCTTTGATCAATGCTTGCTCGGCTGGCCTCGCATTGTCCAACTTCTGTTTTCTCACACACCATTCACTCATGAGAGAGTGATCAACATTGTCATTTTGTGTCAGGGAGATGAAATGGAGAAACTTGTGATGGTCCAAATTAAGTGACAAATAGGTGGAAGAATAAAGTTTGAATGTTTGGTTTTTTAAATGGAATAATGATCATATGAATGGGACAATGGTCACGCACGCACATCTATTTAATCTTGTTTGGGCAGTATATTTTGCAATACCTGGTCCCTTTTACACACCTTACCCCTCCAAAGTGAGCTGGAATTAAATGAAAACTGTCCATTTTCAGAAGTGGGGCCCTTGAGCCATAAGCCATGTCCCACTTTCCTATTTGAGGTCTCTGGCTAAAGAAATGGTATTAAGGCAAAGCCTCTTTTTTATCGTGTTATATTTGGTCCTGCATCACCTCAAGTTTTGACATGGATGTCTAGTTGTTTAATTAACCCTGATCTACTATTGGCACCTCTAATGTTATGACACTTTGGGAAAAGACAGTGGAAAAAGACCATTTGTTGAATAGATTCATTTCTATTTATCTCTGTCTCAATGATTCTAGCACATGAGGCTCCTTGGTCTCGATTGACCACCCCTGGGAACAGAGCCAGAGATAAATGATCAATAACAAAATTTTAGCTTCAAAACATGTCAGCCTCCAGATATTTGGAGAATGTGCAAATTTTTCACTTATTTCTTTTAAAATTATAGTTATTTGTTTTGTTCTCCATGACTGGGTTTCATACTGTGCTCTCAGCCCCTTCCTGATGAGCAGCCTTGGGGAACTTTGGTGTCAGCCAGAGAGGGTACCAATCTCACGTTGATGACCAAGGGAGGGGCCAAAATTGCGAAAGAGGAAGATGACAATATTCTGGGTCAGACAATGCTGTCCTTGCAGGTCACATGGGGCCTAATGACATGTCCAGAGTGGTGGTTGTGGAGGACCGCTGTGTCAGCTGTCAACTAGGAGTTCATAGTGCCCTAGGGCTTAAAGGCAGGCGCCTTAGGTACCATGTGACATGCAGTGAGCACTTCCGAGTTGTAGAGCTAAGATTCTATTTTATTTTCTTTTGGACTTCATTGCATTCTTTCTCATGCTCTTTTCATTCAAAGATTCAGTCCCAAGACAGGATTATGATACTCCACCAGCTGTTGTGTCAGGTAGGAAAATTCTAATTCCTTTAAGACTTGATTGGATGGGAGAGAGGGAGCTTGCCTGGTTTTCTCCAAAACTCTTTAAAGCAGTGATTCTCAAACACGGATGCTAAGTAGCCACTTGAATTTCAGTTCTGGGCTGGGGGATTCTCATATGCAGTTCAAAAAAGAATATTTAATATTCTAATCCACTTTGTGTATGGAAAATAAATATGTTGCTTTTGAAACAAAAAGTAAAGGCTCAAAGACTTTTGGTCTTGGAGTCTCTGTATCAGTGATTCTCGGTGTTGGGATATTCATTAGACTTTCTGGGAAGCAGGAGAAGGATATCTAAGTTAATCAAAAGAGGGCTCAGGTGAATAAAAATAATTTGAGAGGCACTGCTTTAGAGACTGGAATTCTTCTGAAATCAGAAAATCATCCCATTTTGCTTGTTCTGCACCCAGCATAGTATCTGACACATAGTAGGTGCTCAATATAATTGTTGAATGAATCAAAACTTCAAAATTGTTCCAAAAATGGTATTTGGGATATTGAAAGAAAAGCTGCCAATGTTCCATGTCACTCCAAAGTGGCCAAGGTTGANTAGTTATTTGTTTTGTTCTCCATGACTGGGTTTCATACTGTGCTCTCAGCCCCTTCCTGATGAGCAGCCTTGGGGAACTTTGGTGTCAGCCAGAGAGGGTACCAATCTCACGTTGATGACCAAGGGAGGGGCCAAAATTGCGAAAGAGGAAGATGACAATATTCTGGGTCAGACAATGCTGTCCTTGCAGGTCACATGGGGCCTAATGACATGTCCAGAGTGGTGGTTGTGGAGGACCGCTGTGTCAGCTGTCAACTAGGGGTTCATAGTGCCCTAGGGCTTAAAGGCAGGCGCCTTAGGTACCATGTGACATGCAGTGAGCACTTCCGAGTTGTAGAGCTAAGATTCTATTTTATTTTCTTTTGGACTTCATTGCATTCTTTCTCATGCTCTTTTCATTCAAAGATTCAGTCCCAAGACAGGATTATGATACTCCACCAGCTGTTGTGTCAGGTAGGAAAATTCTAATTCCTTTAAGACTTGATTGGATGGGAGAGAGGGAGCTTGCCTGGTTTTCTCCAAAACTCTTTAAAGCAGTGATTCTCAAACACGGATGCTAAGTAGCCACTTGAATTTCAGTTCTGGGCTGGGGGATTCTCATATGCAGTTCAAAAAAGAATATTTAATATTCTAATCCACTTTGTGTATGGAAAATAAATATGTTGCTTTTGAAACAAAAAGTAAAGGCTCAAAGACTTTTGGTCTTGGAGTCTCTGTATCAGTGATTCTCGGTGTTGGGATATTCATTAGACTTTCTGGGAAGCAGGAGAAGGATATCTAAGTTAATCAAAAGAGGGCTCAGGTGAATAAAAATAATTTGAGAGGCACTGCTTTAGAGACTGGAATTCTTCTGAAATCAGAAAATCATCCCATTTTGCTTGTTCTGCACCCAGCATAGTATCTGACACATAGTAGGTGCTCAATATAATTGTTGAATGAATCAAAACTTCAAATTTGTTCCAAAAATGGTATTTGGGATATTGAAAGAAAAGCTGCCAATGTTCCATGTCACTCCAAAGTGGCCAAGGTTGATTTGAGAATACATTAGCAGTGTCTTGAGCATTTTAATCAGTGATATTAAAGTTGCTCCATAAAATCCAGTAGTGCAGTTAATAATAGAGTATATGGATGTGAAGACATGGGCTTGAATTTTGAACTGCATGGATCTTCTTATGCTTTCATCTTAATTTTGAAGTTTGGTTTCTTGCAGAGAGGAAAATGGGCACAATTTTTCATTTTTGTTGATTTTAACTAAATATAATACTGGCAGCAAGAAGGGCTTTGAATTCTCTAATCCTTTGATGTGTCAGATGATGAGGACATAAAATCTAAACCAAGAAAGGGCAGTGGAGAGACAGCACAAGAGATGAAGGCCAGAAATAGAATGGGGGAACCCAGGGGGCAGCAGAGTCTGGCAACTGAGTGGTGGTTTTCAAGCAGAGAACATCGTGTTCTTGGCCACCTGGTTTGCTAGACCTGGTGTCTTCAGGATAATCCTTTTCTCATGTCTTGTGGACTTGTTTGATTATGCTTATAGCTGAATACTCCTCTTAGACGTTCAGTGGAGTAGCAATGACTAAGCTTTCAGCTGTGAAGTTACTTTGGTCCTCCTGGAAACCTCTGTAAGTTGTCGTTAATGAAAATATTCCGTTACATCTTCACATACCTGTTTTATTTAGGATAGGAGACCCCTGAGAAGATACTTTCTCTAATGTGTTCAGCCTTTACTGTGCTTAACACGTGATGTCTTTGTTTAACAAGAGGCATCTGCTCTCACCAATAATAATGAATTCACCAATAATAATGAAAGACGCAAAATGGAACTTTCCTTTAACTAGAGTTTCCAATTTCCCTTTCAAGAACACAGTGGAAAAGCAATGAAAATATCAAAAAGCACTTATCAGAGATGGGCCCTGGCTCAGGCTCTACACAAATCAACTACGGCAAGACAGCAGGTGGCAACTCTAGACTCAGTTCCCAGTTGGTTCACAGTCAGGCACCAGCAAGAACCCTTGACTAGAGAAGCGACTTCATCAGAACAGTGCTCTGAGCAAGTTCATCTGGTGGTTTGGTGTGTGCTTAAGAACTACAACACACATTACGTAGAACAGTCAGAAAGCTCAGATACGGTATCACTAGACTAAGACAAGTGCTAAGATCTCAGTGGAATTCAACGGGACTAAAATAGAAGTGAGAGGAAAAAGAACATTTGGGGAGATTTTACAGTTGTTTTCTCCTGAGGAGATTGAGTTGGTAGTTTGACATCTTGAAAATTTACAGACTTCTTTGTCCCCCTTAGTCGGTCTCTAAATGAAAATAGACTTGCCTTCCTAAAATGTTTGTGACATGTCTGGTGGGCAACACCTGAGTGACATTTGAAAAATGACACATCCTTTGCCAAACCCTTAACTGTATCAGGAAAGTGAAACAGGCATAAGGTGGGTGCTGTGACATCCTCTTCAAATGAATCCATGAATCCAGTATGCTCGTGTTGGACAACTTGAATAGTGATTGATTCTTGGCCATTGTAAGAGTCAATTAAAGTATCATGATGTACTGGAGCTTGAGATATCTCTCTGGTATCCTACAGAAACAAAACCCAACTTAATTTTGTTCATTCAGTATATCAAACATTTTTTCACCACCCTCTGTGTGCTAAAATGAAGATTGGAAACTCTCAGGAATAAAGTGAATTCTGAGCTTGATTTGGAAGGATGAATATGAGTTTACTGGTTGGACAAGAGTGGGAAACATACATGAAATGTACAAGAAATGAAACTGTATGGGATAATTAGATGACTGTAAGTCATTTGGTATTTTGGAGGGAAAAATGTTATGATGGCAGATCCTGAAGGGTGATCTCAGGGTAATAAGAGTAAACCTGATTTTCAGCAAGGACTCTTTCCTCTTTGAACCACATGCCACCTTGTTCTTGTATTTACTGAAAAAGTATGTATTGGAAGCACACCGTATAACAGTCTATGTGTCAGGTGCTAGGGCTACAACTTCCTTCCAAAAGTCTAAGGTCCAATTAGGAAGATAGGTACAACAGTGTCATAAGTATTTCCATAGGGACAAACATATGATGTCTAAGTTTGTAAAATCTTCAATGAGATAACCTGGGCTCAGAATCAACTTGGGTTGCTCACTAGTCATGGAAACTTGGGAAAATTATTTAAGTTCTCTGTGGCTTGGATGACTTATCTGAGCAAGTATTAATTACCTCCTAAGGTTGTTGTAAACATTAGGTCAGGTAAAATATGTGGTTGACTTAGCAGGGATTCTGGCATTTAATAAAAGTGGGCTTCCCTGGTGGCTCAGATGGTAAAGAATCTGCCTGCAATGCAGAAGATCTGGGTTCTATCCCCGGATCAGGATGATCCCCTGGAGAAGGGAATGGCTACCCACTCCAGTAGTCTTACCTGGAGAAATCCATGGACAGAGGAGCCTGACAGGCTACAGTCTATAAGGTTGCAAAGAGTCAAATATGACTGAGCGACTAACATAAGTATTATTAGCAACAACTATGCTAATCACTTTTGTTACAAGATACTATGTAGATACAAAGATAAAACTGACCCACAGTTGATGTCATAAATAGTGAAAGGAACCTCTGAATGGAGATATAGGACACATGGGAATTAGTCAAGTGAAAAATAGTGGAGTGGGAAGGAGTTTCAGATCAACAGGGTGGTAAATACAAAGCTGATGGGTAGCAGGATATGGCAAATTCAGGGAACTTCAGATGCCTCGATAGGACAAGGATGCATAAAGAGAAACTGAAGTAGAGAAAATGTTTCCTGAGAAATAAGCTGGAGCAGTGTCACTAGCTACAGTAGCTTGGCTCCATCCTGGTGGCAATATGAAGAGTGCGCTAGAGAGAGACAGACCTGGAAAATGGGGACCATAGCTCAAGGATCTAAGCACAAAATCAAGTTGATTCATGCTCACGGTGTGGGAATAAGGCTGGAGGGTTGACACATTGGACAAATTGGACAGAGGTAGAATATACAGGGCTTGAAAACTGATTGGATGTCAGAGTAGAAGGAGAAGAAGGAATTAAATGAGGCTCTTAATTTCCCAGTAGCTCAGTGGCTAGAAGTTCACTTGCTGAGCTCTGAACCAGAGGAAAGAGAGTCAAGTTTGGCAGGAAACAGGCTGAGTTCAGCATCATTGAGTTTGAGATGTCAGTGAGGCACCTAAATGAAGATAATTAATAACTATTTGGATGTGGATATCTGGAGCTCTTAGGTAGAAATGGGTTTTGGAGTAATCACCATGGAAGTAAGCCATGACACCAGAGAATGTGCTTAGAGTGGAGAGAAGTATGCAGACTGTTGAAAATAAGGAATGGGCAGAAAAGGGAACCTAAAGGAAAAATTGGAAAAGACAACCATAAACATAAGGAAAACCAAGAATATGAGTTTTCTGAAGAAGCCAAAGCAAGAGAGGATTTCAAGAGAACCCTGTCAAGGAAGGCTAGAAGGCTGTCTAGGAAGCCTTCTTAGAAAAAAAGCCACTGGGTTTTGTGACACCGAGGTCACTAGCCAATCTGATAGGGCAGTTTGAAGGGGAAGAGCAGAGACAGTGAATATCCTATAAGGAAGTGGATGTGACAACTGCTAGATTCTTCTCTGTCTGACTCACTTCTCTATGATCATCCCTAGGATTCTATTTGCTTTTTGTGAAGTTTTGAGTGACACCTTCTGAGCCTTGAGTGGGAAATAGCATAGTAAGGAACTCAAGGATGACAGAGATTTGGAAAACTGTAGAGAAAGAAAGGCCAAAGGCCAGCTAGCAATACAAGGAAAGCTTGAGGATCCAGTAGTGGGGCTCCATTGGAAGCTATATCCTACAGATTTTTATAATAGCAGCCTGAGATGGAGTTTGATTCTCCACTGCAGAGCTCAGTTGCCAGGAAGACAGACAGGTGGATTAATCCAGGGCTAAGGTTTGACCAAATGAAGGGGAAAAAGGGGCAGTGTGTGCTGACATTACTGGCGAGAGAATGACAGAGTGATAAACTAGTTTCTAGGTTGAATAGAAACAGCAAAGTAGGCAGTAAGGGGTAGTAGAGGAGATTGCAAAGAAGATAGAGACTAGAGGTCCCAACAAGGTATCCAGAGTGATCAGAAATACAATACTTGGGCTTAAGACTTTGGCTAATGAACTCTTCTCAGCAAAGTCCAGGTCATGGGACTAGATGGTCAAAGTGGACTTAAGGTGAAGCTGGTTGGAAGTTAAGGAAATCAATAAACATGAGCATAAGAAGCTGGCATTTAAGTGGAATTTTTTTGTATGTCTAGACTTTGTTTTGTTTTGCTTTTTGACACTAATAAGATGTAGGCTAATCACTGAAGACTTGACCTCACAGAATTTTTAAGAATATAGTGCTTTATTTTTGGTGGGAGGCGGGGGAGGGGTAAGCGTTTGGAGTATATGTCTAATTAAAGGCAGGAAAATGTACCAGATTAGTATTTTTCAGAGTGTGCTATGTGTATCATCATGATACTTGAAGTGATTTTAGGAGGATATGGATCAAAACTTCATTTCAGCAACTGTAAAGTTACTTTAATGTAGATTTGAATAAGTTAGTCAAACACATGGTTGAAGATCTCTGTTTAGGAAGAGTCTAAGGTGAATAGTTAACAGTTAATACATTTAAAAAAACTAATAATAATTGAGGAAGAATAGAGATAAAGCCAGAGTGGTGATGTCCAGAGAACATGGTTGATGTCTAGGAGACGGGAATCTCTGATTTCTTTGCTTTCTCCTTGCCTAAGCCTCTGCTACACTTTATCCTGCTGATTTCAAGGACAGAGAACAAGAAGGCTAGACCTACATTTTCATGCAAACTCATTAGTCGATTCTGTTTTCACTGTTTCTTTTCCATACAGTTATAACTCTCTAAAAGATCCTCCTATTTTAAAATGAAGAGTAAAGCATCATTTTATTTTTTGTCCGTGGTCGGATTTTATGAGAAATCTATGAGAACTACAGATAATTTGTTGTCAAATGTTTATCTCAGTTGCTTTGAACTTAATTCCTAGAAAGGCATCATGATGTAATCAAACAAAAGACTACTATGAACAGTGTAAAGCTCCATCGTGTCCCAACTGTTTGTGATCCCGTGGACTGTAGCTTTCCAGGCTCCTCTGTGCATGGAATTCTCCAGGCAAGAATACTGGAGTGGGTAGTATCCACTGGAGTGGATCCCCTTCTCCAGGGGATCTTCCTGACCCAGGGACTGAACCAGCATCTCCTGCATTGCAGGCAGATTCTTTACCATCTGAGCCACCAGGGAAGCCCAGACTATGAACAGAGAATGAACCAAAGCAGAAGCCAAATTCATTCTCCTTTCCTTAAAAGCTTAGAATTGAGAATTGGAGTTTGTGTTTGGAAAAAAATGAAAAAGGACCAAATAAGGCACTGACAGCAACCCGTAGACTTCTGAACATTGATTCTCTGCCATGTGCTTTCACACACTGGCTAAAACCAGTTGGAAAGAGTCAATGTTTTCATCGGTCCAACTTCAGGATAAGAGTGAAGTCTTCACCATGGTACCTGCTCAGATTCAGACAAAATTCCCTATCAATATATTATGCAGTTTTCCCTACATTGTTCTGCTAGTCAGTAACATCTATTTGCTTTGGAAAGCCTCCCTAATTTGAAAATCAGTGATGCCCTACCAACCCACCTTTGCACTGTTTCTTGAGTGGGAATTATTTCATAAAACTCTTCCATAACTTGGCAGGGGTGGGGGACTGTTTAAGCTAATTCAAAGAACAAAGCCATTTCTTCAAACAGGAGATGTTTAAACTACTTCAAACCACTTTTTCAAACTCTAAACATGTGTTTTCATGGATACCATGAGCTAATTACAAATGATTCCCATCTCTTAATTAAAAATTAGGTCCATTAGTACCTCCCATTAGCAACAATTAGCCATTAAATTGTATTTACTGTAAAGGACCTGACAGTTATAAGAGCTCCCACAAGCCATGCATGAAAATCAGTTTCATTTCTTTGCTCAGATTCTGTGCATCTATTCTGATTAGCAAACCACATTTGTTTCAGTGTACCGATTGATTTCTTTCCAATAGGTTCAATAAGGACTCTTTGTCCTACTGATTTATTCATTCATTCAGCTAATGTTTACTGGACTCCCACAGAGCTGTAAGGAACCAAAGCTAGACAGCATAAGATAGAGACACATCCCTTCAAAGAACAGGGGTTCTAACCCCTGTTAGAACAAAGGACAGAGTTACAAAGAACTGTCACCAAACAGCATGCTACAGATGCCCCAAGAGCTGTCCACGAGCGGGACTTCGTAGCGCCATTGGTGCAAGACTTTGACACACAGGCCTGTGCATGTTGTTTCTATGATCCTGATGTCGCATTTACATTGTTCCCTACACAACAAAAAAATGAATTTTAAAAGACTTTTCCTGGGGGACCACAGTTTTTAGTGCTCTATTCAAGAAACTGATAACTAACAGAAGCTTGTGCACATAGTCCTTTCTGATATATAAACATCACTGCTGTTTGGTTCAGGTTCTTTTGGGGGAGTGGCAGGGGGAATGGGATAGGAAGACATGAAATCCTATGCCTGACCTAATCTTTGAAAATGCCTTTCTATACCATTTTATTCCTTGATAAATGTGGTAGTGGATGTCTGTGTGTGTGTGTGTGTTTATAATTTTATTTGCTCGCTTGTGGCTGCGCTGGGTCTTCGTTGCTGCACGGGCTTTTCCCTGCTACAGCAATCGGGGCTACTTTTCTTCGTTGGGATACATGAGCCTCTCACTGCAGTGGCTTCTCGTGTTGCAGAGCACAGGCTTTAGGGGCGGCAGGGCTTCCGTAGCTGCGGTTACCAGGCTCCAGAGTTCAGTAGTTGTGGCGCGAGGGCCTAGTAGCTCTGCAGCATGTGGGATCTTCTCAGATCAGGGATGGAGCCACATCTCCTGCATTGGCCGATGGAGTCTTTACTTCTGAGCTGCCAAGGAAGCCCTGTGTCCTGTCTTCTAATCCAGCAAGTTTTGTTTGTTTGTCTGGTTTTGTTTCTCTGTAACGGTCCAGAAGTAAATATTTTAGGCTTTGCCAGGCATTGGCTGTGCGTCACAGTCACTCTCGCCGGCAGGACAAAAGCAGCCACAGGCCATGTATAAACATATAAGCATGGCTGCATCCCAATAAAACCTTATTTATGGGCAGCACTGGATATGCAGACATAGAGAACAGACTTAGGGCAAGAGTGGGAGAGAGGAAGGAGAGGGCGAGATGAATGGAGAGGGGAGCATGGAAGCATTTACACTAACATATATATAAAATAGATAGCCAGTGGAAATTTGCTGTATGACTCAGAGAAATCAGACTGGGGCTCTGTAATAACCTAGACGGGTGGAAAGAGTGGGAAGTGGGAGGGGAGATTCAAGAGGAAGGGAATATATGTACCTCTATGGTTAATTCATGTTAATCATGACAGAAATTAAATCAATATAGTAAAGCAATCATCAATCAATTAAAAATAAATTTTAAAAGATAAAAAAACCTTTATTTATAAAAGAAGGAACTGGGATTGGCCTGTGGGCTATGGTTTGCCCACCTCTGCTCTAATCAATATATTTTCTAAAGTCTTTCAAATTCAGTACTGTTTTTGACATTCCACATGTCAGCATGAAACATGAAACATCCACAGCATGAAACTCTTTTTCTTTAAAATTATTATTTGTGTGTGTTTTTAATTTCACGAAAGGCAGGTGAAATGTCAGAAGGGCAGAGGTGGAGATGAGGACTGAGAGAGACATTTCTTGGTGTTTTACTTTGCACAACACGTTTGATTGTAGTTCCGAAGTATGAAAACACTTTAAGTATATATTTTTATTTTTCACATGCTCATCCCATCTTCACTTTCTGAGATGTATTTGTATGAACCAGAAACAGGGGATTATCTACCAGGAAAAGCAAATATATATTCTGTTTAATATCCTCTTCACAGGCTTTAGAATTCTGTACTTTTAGCAATTTAGAGAAAAGGTTAAAGATACATCATCCCAACAGGTTTGTATTAATAGTAAAATGTATTTTACATCTCCGTCCTTCCACCTGGGCTGGTACGTAAGTTGCTGTTGTGGTTGGTTTGTGTCCACTGAAGTTCTCTTTGATCTGTCAGAGCTAGTGATTCCGTTTGCCCAGGTGACGGTNCTAATCCAGCAAGTTTTGTTTGTTTGTCTGGTTTTGTTTCTCTGTAACGGTCCAGAAGTAAATATTTTAGGCTTTGCCAGGCATTGGCTGTGCGTCACAGTCACTCTCGCCGGCAGGACAAAAGCAGCCACAGGCCATGTATAAACATATAAGCATGGCTGCATCCCAATAAAACCTTATTTATGGGCAGCACTGGATATGCAGACATAGAGAACAGACTTAGGGCAAGAGTGGGAGAGAGGAAGGAGAGGGCGAGATGAATGGAGAGGGGAGCATGGAAGCATTTACACTAACATATATATATAATAGATAGCCAGTGGAAATTTGCTGTATGACTCAGGGAAATCAGACTGGGGCTCTGTAATAACCTAGACGGGTGGAAAGAGTGGGAAGTGGGAGGGGAGATTCAAGAGGAAGGGAATATATGTACCTCTATGGTTAATTCATGTTAATCATGACAGAAATTAAATCAATATAGTAAAGCAATCATCAATCAATTAAAAATAAATTTTAAAAGATAAAAAAACCTTTATTTATAAAAGAAGGAACTGAGATTGGCCTGTGGGCTATGGTTTGCCCACCTCTGCTCTAATCAATATATTTTCTAAAGTCTTTCAAATTCAGTACTGTTTTTGACATTCCACATGTCAGCATGAAACATGAAACATCCACAGCATGAAACTCTTTTTCTTTAAAATTATTATTTGTGTGTGTTTTTAATTTCACGAAAGGCAGGTGAAATGTCAGAAGGGCAGAGGTGGAGATGAGGACTGAGAGAGACATTTCTTGGTGTTTTACTTTGCACAACACGTTTGATTGTAGTTCCGAAGTATGAAAACACTTTAAGTATATATTTTTATTTTTCACATGCTCATCCCATCTTCACTTTCTGAGATGTATTTGTATGAACCAGAAACAGGGGATTATCTACCAGGAAAAGCAAATATATATTCTGTTTAATATCCTCTTCACAGGCTTTAGAATTCTGTACTTTTAGCAATTTAGAGAAAAGGTTAAAGATACATCATCCCAACAGGTTTGTATTAATAGTAAAATGTATTTTACATCTCCGTCCTTCCACCTGGGCTGGTACGTAAGTTGCTGTTGTGGTTGGTTTGTGTCCACTGAAGTTCTCTTTGATCTGTCAGAGCTAGTGATTCCGTTTGCCCAGGTGACGGTATCACTGAGCGCTGGGTTCTGCTTGGCACTTAAGCGGTGAAGGGCAGCTTTCCTGGTTTTGGCTAAAAGCCAAACCCTGCAGAGGGCAGACCTGGGAGAGCTGGGACTGTCTGCCCCTGTGTGGCGAGGTCAGAGCAGAGTGCACGTGGAGACGCAGCACACACATTCGATGCAAAGGCGGCGCGGAGGGCGTCTGCGGTAGAATTCCGCAGTGTGGCAGCGATGGGCTTCGGGTACCTCGGTCACAGCTGATCGTGTCCTGAGGACTTCTGGCGCCATAAAAGGCAGTGCCTACAGAGCGGCGCCAGAGAAAGCCTTTTCAAGACGACTGTAGGTTTTAAAGGAAGCTAATTGTATGTTCTGGACTCGGCCCATCTGGCACTGACAGCACATTGCTCCCTTTTTAATCAACTCCACAGAGTGGGCACTTGAGGCTCCTGT
>SJYW01026562.1:76600-167153 GCA_006410735.1 Raphicerus campestris
CAATAACCTCAGATATGCAGATGACACCACCCTTATGGCAGAAAGTGAAGAGGAACTAAAGCCTCTTGATGAAAGTGAAAGAGGAAAGTGAAAAAGTTAGCTTAAAGCTCAACATTCAGAAAACTAGGATCGTGGCATCCAGTCCCATCACTTCATGGCAAATAGATGGGGAAACAGTGGAAACAGTGGCTGACTTTATTTTGGAGGGCTCAGAAATCACTGCAGATGGTGACTGCAGCCATGAAATTAAAAGACACTTACTCCTTGGAAGAAAAGTTATGACCAACCTAAACAGCATATTAAAAAGCAGAGACATTACTTTGCCAACAAAGGTCCATCTAGTCAAGGCTATGGTTTTTCTAGTGGTCATGTATGGATGTGATAGTTGGACTATAAAGAAAGCTGAGCACAGAAGAATTGATGCTTTTGAACTGTGGTGTTGGAGAAGACTCTTGAGAGTCCCTTGGACAGCAAGGACATCCAACCAGTCCATCCTAAAGGAAATCAGTCCTGAATATTCATTGGAAGGACTGATGTTGAAGCTGAAACTCCAATACTTTGGCCCCCTGATGTGAAGAGCTGACTCATTTGAAAAGACTCTGGTGCTGGGAAAGATTGAAGGCAGGAGGAGAAAAGGACTACAGAGGGATGAGAAGACAGGATTGGCATCACTGGCTCAATGGACATGAGCTTGAGTAAACTCTGGGAGTTGGTGATGGACAGGGAGGCCTGGCATGCCGCAGTTCATGGGGTCGCAAAGAGTTGGACATGACTGAGCAACTGAACTGTATTGTGGACCCTTACTTACATTTATGCTCCTTTGGTTGTTTAAAACCTTTTGATATTCTCAAATTTCAAACACGAGTCCTGCTTTTTATGGTGAGAATGGTGAGCATCTCCTCCTTTATGAGAAGATGGAGATGATCATTTTTGGTTTGTTTTTGGCCACAGTATGGGATCTTAGTTCCCCAACCAGGCATGGAACCTGCACCCTCTGCCTCCTTGCATTGGAAGTGCAGAGTCTTAATGACTAAAAAGTGAAGTCGCTCAGTCGTGTCCAACTCTTTGCGACCCCATGGACTAGCAGCCTACCAGGCTCCTCCTTCCATGGGATTCTCCAGGCAAGAGTACTGGAGTGGGTTGTCATTTCCTTCTCCAGGAGATCTTCCTGACCCAGGAATCGAACCCGGGTCTCCGGCATTCCAGGCAGACGCTTTAACCTCTGAGCCCCGGGAAATCCCTAGAGATATTAATTGATCTGATCTCCCACAAAGATGTTCTCTTGACTTCAAATGTCCGTTTCTTTATTCTTCTTCTCTTCCTATATTCCTGTATTTGGTCTGTTCATGATCATCTCTTTGTTAATGTTAACCCTTGATGTTCTTGATTTTATCTGTGTTAATCCTTTTATTTTTCCTTTTGGTTTTACAGCATTGATTATTCTCTAAGCCCCATGCATCTTCTTCACTGAGTATTTATCCACTGGTGGCTTGAAAAAGGGTGTAGATCTGTTTCTATCTTGTTTTCTTGTTTCTCAGGATGCTGGTCCCAGAGCACTTTGCTCTTCTCTGTTTTCTTCCTCAATGAGGTCATCTACTCCCTCAGCTCAAGCTGTCCTAGAGATGACCTCTGAATCTAGACTGCTCATCTTACCTCTGTTTGAGTTCCAAGGCTAAAAATGCACCTCCTGCTGTCCCCACTCTTGGATGGCCCCATGGAAGTTCAAACTTCATATTCACAATTTAAGTCTCATAAGCGTTCCTCCCAATCCAGTTTCTTTTGCAGACTTCCCCTAGGATTGGAGCAAACCTCTATAAATGTTATTTCTTTAAGCCAGAATTTTGCAAAGAAACTGTAGCTGTGAGTTTAGTGCTGTTACAGTCTTTGACAGTGGCTTGGAGTAGAGACTTTCTTTCTGGGTGAGATCCGTGTGATTTAATATTCCACTGAGCTTGGAGTAGAAAGGATAGAGAATTTCTTATACATTGACAAATGATTTTTATTCCAGGCCATTGTGCTCAAAACGTCAGAGATATTTTGGCTGGTCTACCCACAGGCAAGGTTCCTTTTTCTTGTAAATTCTACTTATGGAATATATTTCAACTTTGTCCTTTGGATTCCATTCTCTTAACCCCCATCCAGGTTGCACCCGTGTTACCTTTAAATTATGTTCTTTCAGTGTCTTCCTAATGTCGACACCTGGCGCTTCTCTTTCTTATTCATCCTTCTCACAAATACCTGAATCAGTTTTGAGATTAACGTTTAAAATTTTTTATTTGCAAGGATATGGTCTTTTTTAAAATTTTATTTATTTTTTATTGAAGGATAATTGCTTTACAGAATTTTGCTGTTTTCTGTCAAACCTCAACATGAATCAGCCATAGGTATACATATGGTCTTAATAAAACAACTGGGGGTTACCTTAGTTGGAAACTATCCTTCCATATGATTATTGCCAGAAAGACAGAAGAAATTAGATCTCTGAATCTGAAGTCATCTTTTTTAACAAGCCTCAACGTGCTTGCCAGTATATACCAGAACTACTTCACCACTCAAAGCTGCAGACAGTTTGCATAGATTGCTCTACAAAGATACTGTGGACCCACAGAGTTATGATGCTGTGTGCTTACAGAACTAAAAATTTCCTAAGAAGAATCTGACCTCCAAATAGAAGGGGTTTATTTTATGTGGAGTAAGTAGGTTCTCTTAAATTCTGTTTAGATTCTTTAATTTGACACTAGCCATACAATGCCAAGTGTGGCTGATGGTTAAAACAGAGGGTTCCCTGTGAAACCAGCAGCAAAGAAAGCCGCATTCCAAGTCCTTGTCAAAACATATAACAATTCCAAAGTCACTGCTATTGGTACCTTTCAGAAACTTGGCTAAGAGAAAATAAAGTTAGGGGAGTACTATTTGGATAATGTGCACTATATCCCTTCTCCTTGGTTCATGTAAACTATATCCCCGGATTAATCTGCGAAGGCTGTCTTACTTGGATGACTTACCCCCTGAACACCAGCTTTTCCTAAAGTATTCACAGGCACAATGCCATTTACTTGTGTTTGAAGGGGTCTACGACAAATAGCCCTTGGAAACTTACATGTTTACTTTCAAGCTGCTCTTCCTGAGGTTGCGCACTATCTGCTCCTTTCAGACTAATGGGAGAAAAGTCTCTCTTGCCTCCACATTGGGAATAATTTTTCTATAGATCTGGTTTATTTTCTTACCTAATGGACACAGGGAATCATGTAATCCATTGCTAAATAGTTCTGAAAAATTGTAATGACATTTATTAGCCTTGCTGTAGTTCGTTTCTCTTGGTCTCATTTTTCTCATAACATTTTACGTACATTTGGAAGCTGCCTACAATCCTTCTAGGGAGTAAGGTGCGCTATACTCAAATTCTGGAAAGGGAAACCCCTAATATATTGTTTTCCCAGTCAAAAAGCTCAACTGCAGATGTTAAGAGGGACTCAATCAGCCTGTGTTTGAGGCTGCATAATCCTCAAGCTGCTTTAACCAACTGTAATTCCTACTGTCAGCCTCCACATCTCTGTTCATTCACTGGTCATAATTATTCGTAGGATGTGTTTGGCCATGAGTATTTTCTTTCTTGCCTTTTCTCTCGCTGACTTTCAGCCTGGAATTTCTTCCCTTTCCACATGTGCAGTTTCTGTTGGCCTTACCTGTCTGAAATGCTCTCTCTTCCCCATGAATCCATTTCTGATTTGCATAGCCATTCCAAACTTTCAAAGTCCTCTGTGGGCGTCTGTTGTATAGATACTTGTACATTCCTCACTACTCTCTCCCCTGTTTCTAGATCATAGGTCCATGGAGATTTGGAAGTCAAGGACTGTGCTCTTCCTATTATTCCTGGTGGCATAGCACTAAAGCTCAAATTTTTAATGAAAATAAAGCAGTGTTTTTTTAATCAGAGTTTAGTTGATTTGTTCTGTTACTTTCTGCTGTACAGCAAAGTGATTTAGTTATACATAGATATATATTCTTTTTAATATTCTTTTCCATTGTGCTTTATCACAGGATGTTGACTACATTAATAGTTCTCTCTGCTATTACAGTAGGCCCTTGCTGTTTATCTGTTCTCTATATAATAGTTTGTATCAGCTAATCCCAAACTCCCAACACTTCCCTCCTCCACATGCCCTCTGCCTTGGCAACCACAAATCTGTTTTCTATAAGTCTAAAGAAAGTAAAGTGAAGTCACTCAGTCATGTCCAACTCTGCAACCCCATGGAGGCTAGCCTACCAGGCTCCTCCGTCCGTGGGATTTTTCAGGCAAGAATACTGGAGCAGGTTGCCATTTCCTTCTCCAGGAGTTCTTCCCAACCCAGGGATTGAACCCAGGTCTCCCGCTTTGTAGGCAGACACTTTCCTGTCTGAGCCACCAAGGAAGTCTAATACGTCTAAAGCAGTCTTTAGACAGAGACTCACCCCCAATTAAAGAAGTCAGCATTGACTTTAACTCCAAATCAGTATGGAAGACAAAATGGGGGGACAGTACTAAGTGAGTCAGATTGGATGCATTTTCTCTAAAAGTGTAGACACGTTCCCCCAGGAAGTTACTCTCTCTTCCCTTGGCAGGATTAGCCCTCCTTCCAGCTGATGGGTCTTGCTGATTCAAGCCATCACCCACCCTAATCCATTCTCTCTCCAGCTGCCAGAGCCATATTTCTACCACACACATGGCCTGCCTTCCATCCTTTCACAGCCTTCTAAGCATCACCCTCGGTCCGTACTGCACATCCACAGCCTTTCCTAACCCTGGGCCTGCTGCTCCAGACTCACCTTCTACTCCTCCTGTGTTCCAGCACTGCTCTCGGCTCCCAGGATGAGCCAAGCCCCCAAGGTCTCCATATAAGTGAGAGTGTGATAGCTGTGAGCTGTTCCTCTAGCTGGAATGCTGTTTCCTCTATGCTTCAACTTGAGGCTTTCTCAGCAGGGATCTGTAGTTTGTTTTGCAGGGCTTGTTTCCTTCTCCTTGGATGTGTCCTTCCTCCTTCCATCTTGTCCTAGAGTTACTGATGTTTCTTATTCCCGTAGGTCCCTGGGAATATCTCCATCATAAAATTTAATGCATGGTCTTCATTTTATGCTTAATTACCTTTTGCTCCCTCTAGAGTTTTCCTTTAGAGCAGACACTACTTCTGTTTACTTAATTTCTGTATGATCCAGTAGCATCAGAGTAGGTATTTAATAAGTATTTGTTGATTGACTAGAAAATGCGTACATATAAGAATGGTTGGGTAGAGACACTTCAGTGTCCTAAACTTAATTTCAAAAGATTAAAATAGCCAGACATTTCCCAACAAGTTTAGAAATCTGAATGAATATTGAGAGCTTTCTGAATGGGATAGGAATCTCTCAAGAACAAGACAGTAAGAGAAAAAGTGAAAGGATTGGGAGAAAGCAGAATTATGAGGAGATCTTTATAGGAAATAATTTAAAATATTAGTGGAAATCTACAATGTGTCTGTTAGAAGTACAGCTATTACTTTTCAGCAATGCCTTATCTAAAAAGTTGCATTTTTGTTCATTGTTTTCCCTAGGTAGTCATCACATTTATTTATCTTAGTAACATCATTATAATGGATTCCCCAGAGTTACCTTCTGAAAGTACTTTTCTATTTTTCCTTGTTGAGGACCCTCACATAGACACCGTTGCTAATGTACTGGTCTCGATGACATAGCACATTTGCCTCATTCTTGTGTGTGTGTGTGTGTGTGTGCGTGTGTGCGTGTGTGTGTGATTTCTGAAATCATTTCTTCAGTGTCCTCTGTCTCGCCTTTTGCACATTCTCTGGAACGCATACATCCAAGTGCCCCACCATCATTGTGCATGGTAATCAGAACAAGTAATGGCCTTTAGCTTTTTTTATTCATTAACAAAATGGAAAAGCACCATACCCAATCCATTAGTGATACTCTATTATATTGAGAACTTACTGAAAAAAGGCACCAGCCAGTGGACATAAGGCCATTTTCCCTTAAATAGGATTTTCAACCAGGATCAAACAAGATACCCTTTCATCTAGCAGAAGAGTTTATGCTCTCTACCCCTCTCTCTTTCTCATTTTGTTTTGTCCTAATTTATCCTGACAGTCCATGAGGAATTTAACTGTTTTCTAAATGACATTGAAAATTCTTGCAGATTCACAGTATTCATAGGGAACAAATATCAATTAGTCTTTTGAAAACCTTTCTTTTTGATTATTTATGTCTGTGAGATTTAGCTTCATGAATTTCTTGCTCTCAAAGAGATGCTTTCCTCTTGATTTTTTTCATTATAAAACTGAATATAAATGTAAAATAAATAGCCATTTTGGTTTTTTTTATTACTATTATTATCATTCCTTTAGCACATATGTAGTAAAACGTCTCTGTTATTTTCATTCCTTTAGGAATTATGTTTGATTGATGGCCTTGAACTTAGCTACTTCTGGCCAAGACTTGAGGGCTTTTTTAATCCCCTAACCTCAACTGAATTATTTTGTCTTTGACTGATACTTTGTAAGGTGTTTGCTTGCTTTACAGCTCACACCCATGGCATTTGTACTTATCATTCAAGCCACTTAGACCTCAAGCTCCTTTGAAGAGCTAATTTCACGTGACGCTAAAGTACACGTGTGTATATGGCCCAGTTTCTAAGGCGCCTTCCCTTAGGATTCTTATGAAGAGTGGAGTACAACCACTCAGACCTCACAGGCCTTTTTCTACGATCACTAACTTCGGTTTTATGAAAATGAGTATTGACACATTCAGGCCTGGGGAGGGGCGCGTGTGCCCTTCCCCAGCTCTTCCTTACCTCAGCCCGCCCCCAGGGGCAGAGTGAGATGACAAGGGGAACTTAAAAATGCCATTCGCAAGCCCCACACCAGACATGCTACTAACCAGCCTAAAACTGGCCACGAGCCCAGCATTAGTGCCCTTACCTGCCGTCCAGGTGGTTCTGGACCTCAATCTAGTTTGAGCGCCACTGCTGCCAGCCAGCCAGGCAGCCTGTGAGTGGGGGAAGGATGAATCACTTGACAGTGGAGGATTAAATTCATGATGAAATAAAAGTTAAATGTTTATTATCCTCTATTATTCTAACTTTTTCCTTCCTTCTAGAATTCTATTTTATATCATTGTTGTCTTGTATGATTTCCTTCCTTCTGTGTGATGTGTTTTTAAAGACCAGTGGACTTAGGTCAGAAATGAAAAGAGTTGGTCCTTGGTGAGAGAGAACTCCCTACTCTGATTTTGAATTTTGAATTCCCAATCTGAATTTATGTAGCACACTCAAGGGGCTTCCCACGTGGCTCAGTGGTAAAGAATCCACCTGCCAATGCAAGAGATGCAAGTTCAATCCTTGGGTTGGGAAGATCCCCTGGAGTCAGAAATGGCAACCCAATCTGATATTCTTGCCTGGGAAACCCCATGAACAGAGTAGCCTGGCGAGCTACAGTCCATAGGGTCATAGTCAGACATAGCTGAGCAACTGAGCTGAGGACACTCAAAACTCTCAGGGAGCACAGCCCATCACGATATATACAAGAACTACAAAGACAAGGAGCCATGCGAACTGGCACTTGGGTATAATCTGTGTGTCCATTAAGGCATGGCTAGTTTCCTGAGATACTTTTAGGATTAGGGAGACCCAAACAGGAACAGGAGCTCCAGATTAACCTCACTTAATCTGGAAGGGAGGGAACCAAACTTGTTGACACACATAGCAGCAGTAATTCCTAGGTGCGAAAGGCTATGGCCATCTTTCTCCCTTTTCTATTAGATTCATACTCACACTCCATACTTCAGGGAGGCCTTGCTGATGTCACGAGTGTTCACTCCATTTTTAAAAGGACCAAGGACAAGTATATATTATTTTATAGAAAGAGAGTCTTGATCCTTTTAAAGGGTTCATTGCAGCCCATGAGTCCAGGGAAGGACTCACATGTTGTCCATAAGTATCTGCTTCCCCAGCACATTCCTTTGAGCCTGTCATAATTAGGACAGTAACTAAATTGGCCTTTTTTATTTTCCACTGGTGTCAAATACAGCTAAGAGGATTTGCCATACTTGGATATTAAAGCTCTTTTTGTAACTGGCAGCATCTAATCCTGATTATTCACTGTTTGTATTTCTAAAATACATAAAACTAGAAACAAAGCTTTCAACTGAGCCCCCAGTTTCACACCCAAGTTGACCTTGGTTGTCCCCAGCCTCACTGTGACTCATGGCTAATGAGGACAGCTGTACTTTTCTCTCCTGCTCTTCACCCTCCCCCCAGCCTTTTGCAAGTGCCTGCAGGATCTTGGGTAGAATTGGGAAGAAATTTTATTGGACATATACTTACTTATCTCCTGTGCCTTTCACAATTGTTTTCAGTTTCTTCAGGGATATATATTTTTTTTTTCTGTTTTATTTTCCTTAATCCAAGACTCTCCAAGGAAGAATAGCAGAAATTCAAAGTACTCAACATAAATCACTTGCATTTAATATTTTGATCATTTATGTGAATTATAGATTTCCTTGGGGAACATATATAAGCATAATTTTCCAAACACACTCTAGGGTAGCAGATTTAAAATTTTTATGGCATATTAGTATTACCATGTGAGCATTAAATATTAATACCCAGGCCACACTTCAAGCCAATTAAATCCAGTTCTCTGTAGGTGGGACCCAAGCATCAATATTTTGTTCAAAGAGCTCAGATGATTCCAACAGAAAGACAGGTTTGAGAACCAGAGTCCTCGAGATTACTCCTCCATCTCATGAGACGTTATAGTAGTTAAAACAATTAAGAGTGTTGAAGTCCAGCACATCTGGGAAACTGCATTTCCCTTCTTAGAGATACTTGTAGATTCACAATAAACATTTGCACACTAAAGATGGAGAAATACTGATGGGGGAAAAAACAGTGGATTTAAAGAAAGAAGGATGTTGAAAAGAGAAAAAGGAAACCTCATCTCCAAGTAAAACAAAANTAGATTCACAATAAACATTTGCACACTAAAGATGGAGAAATACTGATGGGGGAAAAAACAGTGGATTTAAAGAAAGAAGGATGTTGAAAAGAGAAAAAGGAAACCTCATCTCCAAGTAAAACAAAAATAAAAGTACCTGCTTAGCTTGATTTACTCCATCAATTTTCAAAGTTGTTAACTTGTAAACAAGACTCTGGAATATGTATAAAAAGATTCTTTGGAATAGCCCTCCATGGAATGTCATTTGAAAGATACTGAATAAAAGAAATCCAGAGCAAAATGCTTTGTTGCAATGCTCGTTAAAACCTACAGATATCAGGTTTGTTTCATTGTCATGAGGCATTTGTATTCAAAATAACTTACTGAGGGTAGCATACAAATTTGAATGTATGCAAGGTTTCTGATAGAAATAGGATACTCGGATCACAAGCAGTATATGAGATTTAGTTTAGAAAAGTCAGTTTACCCAAATCCATAGAACAAACAAGTTATATGAGTGGTACCTAGAGAAATCTCACTTGTAGTAACACTGGGAAGGTCTAGGAAATCCAAACCTTATGTAAGAAAGTGGGGTGGTATACCAGCAGAAATATGCCAGGACACCTGAGATCTAGTGTTTGGTGGCCCATTCAGGGTCAATACAAATAAAGGCATTATTGGGCACTATTCCAGATTCCCACACTCCATTACATATTTTCTTCTAGGCTTTTCCATAAACCTCAGAACTTTTTATCCCTGACTTTTCCAAACAGCTCNGGGCTCCCGTTTCTATCAAGCTCACTAACTGGTCTTTTCTCTCCTCTTTAGGCACTTTTGCTTCTAGTAGGTGACGTCTATGCTGCTATCTATATTCACATCTACCTAGTCTTTCGGGATAATTATTTTATCACTCGTAGCTGTCTACTTTGTACCTCTGCTAGTACCTTAAAAGTCAATAGGCTTTAAATTGATACTAACATAAAACATTACAAAAACATACATAATCTGTGTTCTATGTGGGGACCTACTTTACTCGCCNTAGCTGTCTACTTTGTACCTCCACTAGTACCTTAAAAGTCAATAGGCTTTAAATTGATACTAACATAAAACATTACAAAAACATACATAATCAGTGTTCTATGTGGGGACCTGCTTTACTCGCCGTTTCACTGGCAGGAGTGACAGAGCAGAGGAAAAGTTGGAGTCCATCCCTGAGGTCCTCGTTAGTGGGTGGGGGCACTCAAGAGACCCTCTTCAGCTCTCTTTCTCCCTGCAGACTGTCTCTCATCCTTCAAGTGACATGCAGACTTAGAAGACATTCCTAGAATTATACTCCAGGCAGCTTTTACTACTTAGCCAATGTTAGCAAGTAAAATGATACTAATTCTCTCCCCAGTTCTGAGATGACAGAATTTTGCAAATCCAAGCAGTATAACTGTCGGAACTCAGGTTTTAGGAGTACCTTGACCTAATGTAACTCTGTGCCTCCCCCAAACCACTCAGGCTATTCCCTTTATCCTCCAGCTTCTTTTGTGAAAGGAAACTTTGTATTAGATGGTCCCAACAGTGATTCACGCCTCAGGCTGTTAGCATCGTCCAGTACCAATTTCTGCTTTCTCTGTGTAACTGCCTTCCCTCTATCCTTGTCAGTGAGTGACTATCTGAGTTTGATAAGACCAAACAACTACTCTTGCTGAAGTTTGTTATACTGATTTTTTAATGCTATAGCAAGAACTGGCTCAGATGGTAAAGAATCCTGCAATGTGGGAGACCTAGGTTCTATCCCTGGGTCAGGAAGATCCCCTGGAGGAGGAAATGGCAACCCACTCCAGCATTCTTGCCTGGAGAATTCCATGCACAGAGTCATAAAGAGTCAGACACCAATGAGCAACTAACTCTCACTTTACATAGCAAGGACTAGGTACACCCATTTAAGAACCTACATAATATAACAATAACTTGAAATGAGCAAGTTTGATTATTTTAGGAAATTTCAAAAATTGAAATGTGGGGATTCCCTTTGCTGTATAAATAAGTAAAAGGAAAAGTTTGCCATCAGGAACTATATAAATCTTGCTAAAATTTTATTGTGCTTTGGGAGGGAAGTAAATCAGGGACTAAAAATTTGGAGTTTTCACTTTTTTATTTCTTCAGAAATAATCAACGAGTCCATAGTAACAGAAATATTTTGTTCTAAATTAAATAAGTAAAAACACAATTCCTCTCTAACTTCATCATTTTTTTCTCTTTTCATGTAACTATCTTGGTGATGCAGTGTCTAGACTTATTGGAACAAGTGATGGAGTCTGGAATTTATTCTGTGGGTTTGAAAATAGCTATTTGGGTTTCCAGCATAGGCCATGTGAAAACCCAGTGCTTTCAGAATATGTGAAAATCATCAACCTGTTTACCAAAAAAGAAGACTTATCCATGGAATGTTGAAAGGTTAAGCTGCCACCAACAGGGAAATATATGGATTTATCCATTTTATCTATATCATCTCATTAAAATATGTTTCCCATCAGCCATTGATTGTATCCAAGAAAAAAAAGAAAAAGAAACAGAATAATTTGTACTCATGAAAGAATTATGGAAGATATTTTCTAGTTTTTGAGAAAAACCAGTAAAGTAAATTAGCTTAAAGGATAGACATCCATTCTTGTTTTGGTTTTAATAAGTAGTCCACAGAAATGGATGAAGTCAAAGAGCAGAGTTTTTATATCACAAGTCCTTCTTAGGTTTTTGTCATTTATTAGCTGGATAAAAAGAAAGCAGTCTTAGGCACTGAGATCTAAACCATATTTGTGCAGCCTGCATTATCAATTATGACTTTGGTTTATCTTTGCTCTTAAGGAAACCAAAGTGAATGCTTACAGAGGGAGTTCAGAGGCATTTCCACCAGTTACCTAAAGCTGAGTGTTGATCTTGCACATGGCTGTAGCCATTTCCTATAAGCTCCTATGCCTGATTTTACAAGTCTGTCACATCTTGAAGCTTTACCCTAGAAAATATATGTCTACCACAGAAAAGTTTTACTGCAAAAGTTTATCGAGAGATAATAGTAGTCTTACAGAGTATAAAACTCCATAGCTTTGACTTATTTAAAATAAGCCTGTCCCTAATTTTAAAACAACATTCTCCAGCTCTGTTAGATTTTCTGTGACACACACACACACACAAAAAGCAACCAGAAAGATTTTTCTTTTAAATAAAAAATACACAGCATGTTGAACCGAGCTGATTGCATTTATACTAAAAATTCTCTACAAGTGCTATTCAGAAGAGCAGCATAAAGTTAAATTATAAAATAAGCATAAGTGATAGTAGCTCTTCTAAAAGAAAATTAGGTATTCAGAGCTTAAAGTGAAAATTAAAAATCTATGGAAATGAAATGACAATAAAATGTTAATCAAGGCATTATTATATTCTATATTTCTTAATTGGGACTCCAATTATTAAAGTTATTTTTTTAAGTTGGCATATTATACATGGTCATGGGCCTCCCCCCCAGTGGCTCAGATGGTAGAGAATATGCAGGCGGTGCATAAAACCTGGGTTCAGTCCCTGGGTTGGGAAGATCTGCTGGAGGAATACCACTCCAGTATTCTTGCCTGGAGAATTCCCGTGGACAGAGGAGCCCGCGGGCTACAGTCCATAGGGTCGCAAAGAGTCGGATACAACTGAGTGACGAAAGTAAACACACAGCAGTCATGATCAGGGAAGCTCTTAGGATTTTATTTCAAAAGTCATGAGGTTGACGGAAAAGTGGACTCGCTCCTACAGCAACAGAACTGGAGTGCATTCACAGTGCATCCCAGCTTGTCAATATGTAAAATGGGTGAGCCATCCTGCCTAACTCAGTGTTGTTCTGAAGAGAAGATGACTGAGAATTTAAAATATAAGCACTTCAATCTTGACTACTTTCATAACTTCATCAAATGCCATGGAAGGTGGTGAAGATGTACTGATTCCTTCTACTGAATAGAACAAAGCTGCATGATTTCAAGAAACTTATAGAAAAGAATCACACATAATGCTTTCCACTAACTACACTGCTTGAGAACCCTAGTTTGGCACAAGAGGTCTGACAGTGAGGTAGATTCTCATGTGAAGTCATGAATAGCACTCTGTGTGGCCCCGGCCCATGTCCCTATGTCTAATTCACAGAAAGTTCTTCTTAGCGATGTGGACACTGGAGCAAGGATGGGTCAGGCAGTATCCAGTGACACTGCCTTCTTATAAAAAGGACACCCACAGTCACTGATGACACTTGCAAGGTTTGGAATTACTACCTCTGGCATAAAAAATACCAAGATCAGTGAGGGAGTATCATTTGACTGTTGTGTTATACCTCTTGGAAAACCGTGACCAAAGCATAGAACATGAGCCACAAAGAGTATTAACTCTATCGGTAAAAATATATTTCCACTTTCTACACATCTACTAGGACTTTTGATATCTAATTTAAAAAAACTTTTTCCAAAGTATATTCTTTAAAGTACTAGTTTTAGGCAAAATCAATAGATGCTAAANACCTCTGGCATAAAAAATACCAAGATCAGTGAGGCAGTATCATTTGACTGTTGTGTTATACCTCTTGGAAAACCGTGACCAAAGCATAGAACATGAGCCATAAAGAGTATTAACTCTATCGGTAAAAATATATTTCCACTTTCTACACATCTACTAGGACTTTTGATATCTAATTAAAAAAAACTTTTTCCAAAGTATATTCTTTAAAGTACTAGTTTTAGGCAAAATCAATAGGTGCTATAAAGTTTGAGAGACTGATTTAAAGTCCCCTTTCAGCAGGCTTCTATAAAACCTGATTTCTCAGAGTTTTAAAATTCTATGTCTATAGCAAAGAGAGCTTTCCAGATGGCACTAGTGGGAAAGAATCCACCTGCCAATGCAGGAGATGCAAGAGACAAGGGCTCAGTCCCTGGGTTGAGAAGATCCCCTGGAGAAGGAAATGGCAACCCGCTCCTCCAGTATTCTTGCTGGGAAAATACCATGGACAGAGGAGCCTGATGGGCTACAGTCCATGGGGTTGCAAAGAGTCAGGTACAACAGCACGCATGCAGTCATATCCAAGAGGCTACATTATGCAGAATTGCTCAAATGCACTGAAATATAGAAAGCTTTTTTTCCCCCAGCTGAGCTAACATTCTTTAAAAAAAAAAAATGTGTAGGTAATAGTAAATTAAGAGATGCCTAAAACCTGTAGGTCATAAGCAAACCACCCATCTGAAATGGCCAAGGAACTGTTACCTCCAACACTTTCTGGGACAGTTTTGTTGGCAAAGCAGACACTTGCCATGCATGCTAGATATGAAATAATATTTGCTGAAATGCGACTCTAGAGGTCTGTACTTTTTTGAAAAATTGACAGCAGTTGGATCCTTGAGTGTCTGCTTAAGGACACAGGGACAGTGANATGCTAGATGTGAAATAATATTTGCTGAAATGCGACTCTAGAGGTCTGTACTTTTTTGAAAAATTGACAGCAGTTGGATCCTTGAGTGTCTGCTTAAGGACACGGGGACAGTGATGAGCAGAGTGGGCTAATGTATTTGTTTAAAAGTTATATGAACACTTTATAGGAGCGGGGAAGTCTCTATACAGAATTGAGAATGATCAGTGGCTAAGAGGCATACAAGATGTGTAATTGGAAATGGAAGCCTTTCTTCTCATAGCCTTTTTATTCAGCCGCTGAACAGTTACTCTACTAAGTACCAGGCACAGCGTAGGGCGTTGGAAGATACAAGCATGCGTAGCACTTGGCCCATGCCTTTAGGAAAATGAGAGCCTGGACAACTTTAGTAGAAGAGTGATGAACTCTGGGAGAACACAGAAAATGGGGTGCAGAAATCTCTGATAATTTTCAGCTATGAAGCTAAATTAGTAATATCCCCAAGCCTTGCAAACACTTGTCCTTAGTCCACATTACAAGGTTGTTTTTGTACTGATAGGAATTGCACGCAGTTGTTATCAGCAGTAACACATGGATTTACGGGCAGCAGTTTGGCTTGTTTGATTTAGGGTTGCTTCACTGAGGTTGTCTCTATTTTCAGCAAACAGAATTAGTAGGACAGTGCTCGTTTAGGATGGAGAAGCATTTGTCGGGAGTTGCTCTATTTCTCCATGAATAGTAAACAATATCTGATGAGCCAATCTCCATTCAGATTATTTCCCTGGATTCAGAATTATCATGCCTCTTGGATACTGAAAGTAACTATCAATGCAGAACATTGTAATTTAGTTTTTGCATATTTATGGGTGCCCTTCATATGTGAACATAGCGACTTTAGAAGAATAAAAGAATCATGGGCTTTTTGTTTCCATAAGAATCGTTTCAATGAAACTGTGTTTTGAGAAGCCTTGTTTTCATTAGATGATTCTGGCTCTGACATTTTGTGATGATCAAGTTTAGAAACTCAGAAATATAGTTGATTCCGTGGAAGATTCCATCCTCAAAAGAGTAGAACCTCAACTTGTAGAAACAGGAATATGGCCCATGCTTTGTGCTTACAGAGGTGGGCATATAATTCTTCTGCGTCTTCAATTTTTTGTTGCCAAAATACATGTTTTCCCCAACACGTATTTTACTGAATCCTACAACTTAGTGAAAAATGATTGAACTATTGTATCATTCATTTAGATGAAGAAAATTTGGAGAATTAAAGGAGTGGAAAAGGAAATACTGTCCGTGACACGGAGTGGAGGGAGGAGAAAAAGGCAATTTCAGCATGATCTGGAACACTATTTCCTTTATTTATATATATAAAAAAGCTATCAAATGACAAAAGAATTGATAACATTTGCCAATTGTGATTGTTGGTAGATAAGTATTTCTTACATTATCCCTCTATTTTATTTTAGTTAGAATTATTTTTCATAATATGATTTATTCATTCAACAAATAACCTGTTGAGAGCCTACTATGTGCTAGCAGTAAAAGGGAGAAAAAACACAGAGGTCATCCCTGCCCACCTGGCAGGCATTTGTGTTTTGGATGTGAAAGTGAGATGTTTGGGAGCTCAGGTAGAATGTTCAGGACAACATGAGGGGGTGGGAAGAATGAACTTGTACTGATGTCGGAGAGGTGGGCTTCTGTTGGTTCTGAATCAATAAGAGATGGCTGTTCTATACTGCTAGAAACTGCATTATTTTCAGTCAAAATAGACTTTAAGTTTAATCACGCATTGGTGGGGGCCACACATGGAAAAGTCTTATGTGCTATCACTGTTCTCACCGGCCTCTTGCCCAAGTTCATCTGCCTCTCTCTTTGATTTTCTCCAGTACATGACTGCCGCGGCTCCTATGCAAGGGACCTACATCCCCCAGTACACGCCTGTGCCTCCGACAGCTGTTTCCATTGAAGTAAGTCTGTCTCTTCTTACAGAACGAGGTTAGGACAGATAAATCTCAGCCTCATGCACCAGGGTCCACTGTAAACCCCCCAAATCCTTAGTTGTGATTTTTGTACTACTTGAAAGTTTGCAGTTGCAAGCTCACTCTGTGAAAGTATGGACTTTACTTGAATGTTCCTTTGCCTTGCTTTGCACAGGACACAAGTAAATTTGGTATCCAGATCGCAGAGGAATGCCATTTCTATGCTTAGAGAAAAGACCAAAGGTCAAATAACTACTCCATCAAATGTGAGCCACAAACAATCAGAAAGAGGAAAGGAAACATTTGAAGCCTTTTGAATAAGCCACTTCTCTGATGCCCTGTTACTCCAAGGGTGCTCCCTAAGCCAACATGAGCAGCACCACCTGAGAGCCTGAGAAATACAAACTTTCAGACTCTACCCGGATCTACTGAATTAGAATTTGCATTTTCACAAAAGCCCTTAAGGATCAAGGTGCACATTAAAAATTAAGAGGGACTAGATTAGAACACTGGTTCTCAAAATTTTCTGCATGTTGAAATTATTTCAAGAATTAAAAAAAAAAAAAAAATAGTGACGCCTTTGTCCTATTGCCAGAGAGTCTAATGTGGTCCAGGGTGTGAAGTGGACCTGAGAATTTTTAAAGGATGCCAGGTGATGCTTTTGTGTACCAAAGATGAAGGACCTCTGCTCTCAGCAGTGAACCTTGATGGGACTATGACATCCCACAGACAGTGAGGGAGAACTTGTACAACTCTGGTTGGTGCAGACCATGAGTGATAAAGTCACGTTGGCCTCACTGGAAGCTTTCTCCTCTCCTCTCTTTCCACTGGGCTGAATCCATTTCCTCTATACGTTGTTTTACTGGACAGAGCCAGAAAGATAGGATAGGAGGGGCATAGAGCTATGTGGACAGTGGTGAGAACTCGGAGGTATCGACGTCTCCCTGCTCCCAGCCCTCCTTTACCTTCTCCTGAGGTACCTTTGCTGCTATGGTCACAGCGGATGTCTTCCATCAGCTGGGACTCCTCTGGAGTCCAGCTGTTGCTGCTCCTCACGTTGGTACCACTCAATGTGGGAGACCAGCATGACTCCTCCAAACTCTGGGGCCACACAGGTTAGGTGAAATTTTTAGAGACCAAACTGGATGTTTTCAAAATACATGTTTGCTTGTCGGTGTGTTACTGATGTTTGCTAGTACCAGGATTTGGGAAGCACAGACATTTAAGAGGATAGTACCACGTCATTAGGAAACCAAGGAGGAACAACTTGTTAATCTTTTATGTGTTGCAGACCTATAGGCCCTCGAGAAAGTTTCACTATTAGAGGTTTTAATTAGCTTTTCAGATTTTCAAAATTATGTGATTAAAATATATGTCCTTTGCTAGATTTAGCTATCAAAACCCATCTAGGCCATGAGAAAAAATTATAAATCTAGACATAGGTGGCTTTAAGCATCAATGTCTGGCCACATATCTGCGTCTCTCTATCTGTACACCAAATGTGTGTGCTTATCTATAGAATTTGAGGTTTCTGAGGACTCTAAAATAAGGGGACACTCTTGAAAGTATTGCTTATTAGAAACAGTCTAATTATATCAAAAAATGTGAGTTTTAAAAAGAAGTATATCAATAAGAATTATATAAGTATACCCTGATATATTGCCTTGAGTTGTGCTTATAAAGGAAGGCACTGATTCATTTTCTATGTGAAAACATTCGCTGATATTCACCAGTATTCATACAAGTCACTGCAGGTAGGAAACTCCGAAAACTGTATAATACCAAATAGTATATTAGGGGTGAAAAAATATTGAATTCATAAAGGGAGAATTTTCACATTTTGATGAGCAATGTCAGGGAGCTTCTGTTAAGGACAGAACATTGATCAAAAGCCTGTATCTCTGCAGAAGTCCAAGGCTATAATATAAGTACAACCAGGAGAATGTATTCATATGGATTCCCTCCCTAAGCTGACTAACTACCAAACCTTTCTCAGAACCAAGTGTAACTTCTAAGTGAGGACCAACTCAAGAAATCCATTCTTGTTGGCATCTGTGAGAAACGGAAGCCATCAAAAGGCTAAAGGAAAGAGCAAGTCAAAATTAAGGATGTTTCTTTTTCTGAAACCTCTAAATGAGTCCCAGTTCATGTCGAGGAAAATAAAAGTAAATAAATCAAATTCCTTAAGGGAAAGCATATCTGACAATGTCCTTTTAGAAGAATTCCAAACCTGGATATAGATTTTTATTAATAGTAAGGTCCATTGTTTTGCCAGATCGTAGAGACAGGGTAAAGAAATTTATTCCCAGGAAAATGCTCAAATATAGAAGTTTTTATAGGAATTCTGCATGCTTTTTTTAAATTAAGTAATGATTATTTAGTGTGGCTATAGGCAACTTCAGCTTAAAAGTTCTAACTGCAGGCAAAATGATTTCTTGATCATTTGACTGCTACAGGGTCTTCTGATGGCAAGTCTTCTTCGTCACACATGGAGGTAAATTCCTCAAATGAGTTCTGCGGTTTTACTCCTAGTGTTTATTGTGGCTTTCTGTAGCTGAGTGCAACTCTACGCAAGCCCAGTGCCAGATAGCACAGGGATATGCCCTGCAGTCTGTCTGCAAGAAGCCCTTCTGCTCAGGCCAGTAAGGTTCTATGTCCTCGTTGCCTCCACAGGGTGTTGTGGCTGATACCTCTCCCCAGACAGTGGCACCTTCGTCCCAGGACACGAGCGGTCAGCAGCAGCAGATAGCAGTGGACACAGCCAGTGAGCATGCATCTGCGTATTCTTACCAACAGTCCAAGTAAGTCCTGGCCATGCTAAACTCTGTCCCTCCAGATCTGCCATCTGGACTTCATCCTCTCATGCGGCATCCACTAGCTTTAGCTGCAGTAGAGACCATGCCAAACTCAGTGACAAACATTCATTTAGTTCGTGATTCTGTGGGTTGGCATTTGGGTGAACCTCAGGCAAATGCTTCTTCTGCTCTTGACTGGGCTCGTGTGAGCCTCTGGGCACAGCAGCTGGGCATCTTCACAGTTCTGCTTCTGGGCCTTGATCGTCAGATGGCTGTGGGATGGATAACACGGAGCCAGGTGATGCTGACCACGGAAGTCTCAGATTTCAGAGAACAGCAAGAGAGGGTGCCCAGACGACCAGCATGTTTTCAGTCCCATAGGCCAAAGCAAATCATGTGGCCAACCCCAAAGATAACGTAGGAATTCACTACCAAAGGGGAGGGGCATTGTAGCCATTTTTACAAAAATTTCTATCATACATACTTTTGGAAAAACTGCAGTGTGCCCACTTGAAACATAGTGTTCCTGCACTGCGGTCTCGGTGTCATTCTTAAACGAAGACAGCAGCACGCCCGTGGAAGGAGTGCTTCAAGCTTACCTGGTAAAACAGCTTATGAAAATGAGGATGGAGAAATATCAAACCATATGGGGCAGAGACTCAGGAATTAAATGGCAAAGCACAAATCAGGGAGTCAGAATTACTGCTGACAAGCCTTAAGTCACTTAGAAAGCCAAGTACAGTTGGCTTTGTGTGGAGTATCATGGAGATTAAAATTTGAGTGGTTTGATGGAAACCAAAGGAATTACCAGAACTTCCGTCTCTCTACAGAAGTTCTCTTATGATAACTGTTCTACTTTGTAGGCAATGGTCAAAGCCCTGGTGGATAGAGAATTCCCAAAGACTCTTCCTGTTTGCAGAAGAGTGGTGCAAATGAGTGGTGCTCATTTCTTGATCATAAGTTTTCTTTCCTCTCAATTCACAGTTAGCGATTTGTTTGTTGTTAAAAGATTTAATCACATTAATGGCACCTTCCGTATGTGGTTTCACTTCTAAAGTGGACCCTCCAAATTAAATGTGCTAGAGTAACAGTCCCCAATCTTTTTGGCACTGGAGACTGGTTTTGTGGAAGACAATTTTTCATGGACTGGGTAGGGGCGGTGAGGGGGTGGTTTGGGGATGATTCAAGCACATTGCATTTACTGTGTACTTTATTATTATCACGTTGTCATATATTTACACAACTCACCATAATGCAAAATCAGTGAGAACTCTGAGCTTGTCCTCCTGAAACTAGACGGTCCCTTCTGGGGCAATGGGGAATGGCTATAAACACAGATGAAGTTTTGTTTGCCACTCACCTATTGCTGTGCGGACCAGTTCGTAACAGACCATGCACTGGGGCTAGTCCATGACCTGGGGGTTGAGGACCCTGGTGCTAGAATATGACTTAACCTTACAAATACAAGGTATTACTTCATCATTACTGCTACTACTACTATCAATATTATATACTGATTTATATATAGACATAAAACTTTCAGGAAATGCCTATAGCGAATAATGCATTTTGGGGTTTTTTTTGTTAGGTTTTGATTTTATATTGCAGAATAGTTGAATGATAATGTTATGTTAGTTTCAAGTGTACAGCAAAGTGATTCCANACTATCAATATTATATACTGATTTATATATAGACATACAGCTTTCAGGAAATGCCTATAGCGAATAATGCATTTTGGGGTTTTTTTTGTTAGGTTTTGATTTTATATTGCAGTATAGTTGAATGATAATGTTATGTTAGTTTCAAGTGTACAGCAAAGTGATTCCATTTTACTTACACATATATCTATTCTTTTCCAAATTGTTGTCCATTTAGGTTATCACAGAATATTGAGTAGATTTCCTATGCTATACAGTAGGTCCTTGCTCCTTATCTGTTTTAAATAGGTATATGTATATGTCCATACCAAACTCCCAATTTATCCCTCCCTCTGCCCCCATTTTCACCTTTGGTAAGCATAAGTTTACTAAGTCTGTGAGTCTGTTTCATAAATAGGTTCATTTTTTATCATTTGTTTAGATTGTGCTAAATTACATCATATGCTATTTGTCTTTCTCACTCTGACTTGCTTCACTTAGCATGGTGATCTCCAGTTCTGGCATGTTGCTGCCCATAGTTTTTTTCCATCTTTTTAATAGCTGGGTAATGTTCCATTGTGTATATATATCCATCTTCCTTATCCCTTCATCTGTAGATGGACATTAAGGTTGCTTCCATGTCTTAGCTATTGTAAACAGAGCTGCAGTGAACACTGGGACACATGTATATTTTTGAACCATGCTTTTCTCTGGATATAAGCCCAGGATTGGGATTGTTGGGTCATATGCTAGTTCTGTTTTTAAAGAAATATCCCTATTGTTTTCCACAGTGGCTGTATCAATTTACATTCCCACCAGGAGTGTAAGAGGGTTTTCTTTGCACCCTCTCCAGCATTTATTGTTTCTAGACTTTTGATGATGGCCATTCTGCCAGAAGTGAGGTGATATTCATTGTCGTTTTTATTTGCACTTCTCTAATAATGAACAGTGTTGAGCCTCTTTTCATGTGCCTCTTGGCCATCCATCTGTCTTCTTTGGAGAAACACCAGTGTAGGTCTTCTGCACATTTTTTGATTGGTTTATTTGTTCTTTTTTATATTGAGCTGCATGAGCCATTTATATACTTTACAAATTAATCCCTTTTGGGCCATGTCATTTGCAAATATTTTCTCTAATTCTGTGCCTTGTCTTTTTATTCTGTTTATGGTTTACTTTGCTGTGCAAGAACTTTTGAGTTTAATTAAGTCCCATTAAACCATCATAGTTCAATATGGGAAGATTGTACCTTTCTAAGAATTTGTCCATTTTTTCTACATTGTCCATTTTATTGGCATATAGTTGCTTTATTTATATTTTCTTTTTACATCTGTTATTTTAGAAGACAGACCAAAAAAGATATTGCTGCAATTTGTATGAGTGTTCTTCCTATGCTTTCTGCTAAGGGTTTTATAGTATACACTGTTAAATCTCTGTCTTTAATCCATTTTGAGTTATTGTTGTGTATGGTGTTAAATAATGTTCTAATTTTGTTCTTTACATGTAGCTGTCCAGTTTTCCCAGCATCATTTATTGAAGAGACTGTTTTTTACCCACTGTAAAGCCTTGCCTCCTTTCTCATAGGTTAATTGATCACAAGTGCATGGGTTTACTTTTGGGCTTTCTCTCCTGTTCCATTGATCGACATTTCTGCTTGTGTGCCAGTACCATACTATAGCTGTGCAATATAGTTTGAAGTTAGGGAGCCTGATTCCTCTAGCTTCTTTTTTCTTTCTCAAGGTGGATTTGACTACTTGGGGCCTTTATGTCTCCATACAAGTTTTAAGATTGTTTTTTTGTTCTAGTTCTATAAAAATGCTATTGATAATTTGATAGGCATTGCATTGAATCTGAAGATTGTCTTGAGAAACATAGTGATTTTGACA
This sequence comes from Raphicerus campestris, assembly GCA_006410735.1. NCBI lineage: Eukaryota > Metazoa > Chordata > Mammalia > Artiodactyla > Bovidae > Raphicerus > Raphicerus campestris. Next base: position 99,279 of record SJYW01026562.1, read on the forward strand.
ATATTGATTCTTCCAATTCAAGAACATGGAATGTGTATATATATATATATATATCTTCTGTTAATGTCATCCTCAATATCTTTCATCAAAGTGTTAATAGTTTTTGGAGTACAGGTCTTTTGCTTCATTAGGTAAATTTATTCCTAGGTATTTTATTATTTTTTGATGTGATGGTAAAAGGAAGTGTTTCCTCAATTTCTCCTTCTGATCTTTCCTTATTAGTGTATAGGAATGAAACAGATTTCTGTGTATTGATTTTGTATTCTACTTTAATGACATCACTGATGAGCTCTAGTAGTTTCCTGATAAAATCTTTAGGAATTTCTGTGTTTAGTATCATCTTATCTGCAAAGAGTGATAGTTTCACTTGTTTTCTAATGTGGATTCCTTTTATTTCTTTTTATTCTCTGACTAATATATCTAGAACTTCCAAAATCTGTGGAATGAAAGTGATGAGAGTGGACATCCTTTTCTTGTTACTGATCTTAATGATGAGAAACTGAAAGCATTTCCTCTGAGTATGATGTTAGCAGTAGGTTTGTCATCTATAGACTTCATTATGTTGAGGTAGGTTTCCTCTTTGCTCACTTTCTGTAGAGTTTTTATCATAAATGGGTGTTGAATTTTATTAAAATCTTTTCTGTATCTATTGAGATGATCATATGGTTCTTATTCTTCAATTCATTGATTGATTTGCATATATCAAAGACACCTTGAAACCCTAAGATAAATCCCGCTGGATCCTGGTTTATGACCTTTTAAAATATTGTTGGACTCAGTAGGCTATCTAGTATTTTGTTTATGATTTTGCATCTATGTTCATCAGTGATGTGGGCCTGTAATTTTCTGGTTTTATGGTGGTATTATCTGGTTTTGGTATCAGGGTGATGGTGATCTCATAGATGAGCTTGGGAGTGTTCCTTCCTCTGCAATTTTTTGGAATAGTTTCAGAATAGCCATTAAGTCTTCTATAAATGTTTGATACAATTTGCTTGTGAAGTCATCTGGTTCTGGACTTTTGTTTCTTGAGAGTTTTTTAATCACAGTTTCAATTTCAGTACTTATGATTGGTCTGTTCATATTTTCAGTTTATTCATGGTTCAATATAGGGAGATTGTACCTTGCTAAGAATTTGTCCATTTCTTCCAGGTTGTCCATTTTATTGGCATATAGTTGCTTATGGTATTTGCTTATCCTTTGTATTTCTGTGGTATCTGCTGTAACTTCTTCCTTTTTGATTGTAATTTTATTGATTTGAGCCCTCTGGTTTTTTCTTGATGAGTCTAATGTTTTATCAGTTTTGTTTATCTTTTCAAATATTGTTTCATTTATTTCTCCTCTTTATGATTCCTTTCCTTCTACTAACTGTGGATTTTGTTTGTTCTTTCTCTAGTTGCTGTAGGTGTGAGTTTAGGCTGTTTTGGATTTTTCTTTTTTCTTGAGTTAAGATTGTATTGCTATAAACTTCCCTCTTAGAAATGCTTCTGTTATGTCCCATAGGTTTTGGATAAAACTTTCTTTTTATTGTCATTGTGTTTATATATTATTTCCTCTCTGATTTCTTCAGTGACCCTTTGGTTGTCTGGTAACATATTGTTTAGTCTCCATGTGTTTGTGCTTTTTTTAATAGTTTTTAACTATAATTTATTTCTAATATCATAGTGTTTTGGCAAGAAAAGATGCTTGATATGATTGATTTTCTTAAATTTACTGAGGCTTGATTTGTAGCCCAATATGTAGTCTGTTCTGAAGAATGTTTCGTGTGGAGTTGAGAACTGTTTTCTGTTGCTTTTGGAGGGAATACCCTGTAAATATCAGTTAAGTCCATCTGGTCTAATGTGTCACTCAAGGTTTTTATTTATCGATTTTGTGTCTGGATGATCTGTCCACTGAAGTAAGTAAGGTGTTAAAGTCCCCCACTGTTATTGCGCTATTGTCAATTTCCCCATTTATGGCTGTTAGCACTTGCCTTATATATTGAGGTACTCTGAAGTTGGATACATATATGTTTACAAGTGTTACGTCTTCTTGGATTGATCCCTTAAACATAATGTAGTGCCTTCCCTATCTCTTACAATACTCTCATAATACTTATAATACTTATACTTACTTATAATACTCTTATAATACTTGTAATATAATTATGATCTCTTATAATACTTATGAGTATTTCCACTCCAGCTTTCTTTGGACTTCCATTTGCACTGAATACCTCTCACATCCTCCTGCTTTCAGTCTCTGTGTGTCCCTAGTCTGGAGTGGGTGCCATGTACACAGCACATCTATGGCTCTTATTGTTGTGTTCATCCAGTCAGTCTGCTTCTTTAGGTTGGAGCATTTAATCTATCTACAGTTAAGGTAATTATCAATGTGCATTTTCCTATTGCCATTTTCTTAATTGTTTCAGATTTGCTTTTGTGGATCTTCTTTCTTCCCTTCTTTTATTCTTTTGTGATTTGAGAACTATCTTTAGTGTTGTGTTTGGGTTGCTTTTTCTTTTTTGCATGTCTGTCGTAGTTTTTTGGTTTGCAATTGCCATGACGCTTTGATATAGCAGGCTATATATACCAGACGGTTTTAAGTTGTTTCTCTTTTGATTTCAGTTACATTTCCAATATNTCCAGTCAGTCTGCTTCTTTAGGTTGGAGCATTTAATCTATCTACAGTTAAGGTAATTATCAATGTGCGTTTTCCTATTGCCATTTTCTTAATTGTTTCAGATTTGCTTTTGTGGGTCTTCTTTCTTCCCTTTTATTCTTTTGTGATTTGAGGACTATCTTTAGTGTTGTGTTTGGGTTGCTTTTTCTTTTTTGCATGTCTGTCGTTTTTTGGTTTGCAATTGCCATGATGCTTTGATATAGCAGGCTATATATACCAGACGGTTTTAAGTTGTTTCTCTTTTGATTTCAGTTACATTTCTAATGTNGTTTGGGTTGCTTTTTCTTTTTTGCATGTCTGTCGTTTTTTGGTTTGCAATTGCCATGACGCTTTGATATAGCAGGCTATATATACCAGACGGTTTTAAGTTGTTTCTCTTTTGATTTCAGTTACATTTCCAATATCCTGCATTTGTGTCCTTTTCACAATTGCTGGGTTTGATATATTTGTGTGTGGATGATTTCCTAACTTTCCTGTTGAGTGAGTGAAGTCACTCAGTCGTGTCCAGCTCTTTGCAGCCCCATGGACTGTAGCCTGCCAGGCTCCTCCATCCATGGAATTTTCCTGGCAAGGATACTGGAGTAGGTTGCCATTTCCTTCTCTAGGGGATCTTCCTGACCTAGGAATCAAATCTGAGTCTCCCACACTGCAGGCAAACTCTTTATCATCTGAGCCACCAGAGAAGCCTTAACTTTCCCGTATGTTACCCTTTATCCAAGGGTGTTTCACTTACAATTTTCTTGTTTCTTGTTGTAGGCTTTTCTTTTCCACCTAGAAAAGTGCCTTTAGCATTTAAGACTTATTTGGTGGTGAATTCTCTGAGTTTTTACTTGTGTGTAAAACTGTTGATTTCTCCATCGAATCTGTGTGAGAGCCTTGCTGGATAGAGTATTCCTGGTTGCAAGCCATAATGGGTTATAGGGTTTTTTTCCATTCATCATGCCACTTCCTTCTGGCCTTCAGAGCTTCTGCCAAAAAATCACCTGATAGCCTTATGGAGGTCCCCTTGTATGTTACTTGTTGCTTTTAATAACTCTGTTATTTTTTGTTAGTTTGATTACTCTGTGTCATGGCACGTTCCTCCTTGGGTTTATCCTGTATGGAACTCTCTGAGCTTCCTGAACATGGGTGACTGTTTCCTTTCCCATGTTAGAGAAGTTTCTGGCTATAATCTCTTCAAATATTTTCTCGAGTTCATTCCCTTTTTTCTTCTTCTCAAACTCCTATAATGCAAATGTTGGTGCATTTTGTTGTCCCAGAGCTCTCCGATACTGTCCTCCTTGCTCCTTATTCTTTTTTCTTTGTTCTGTGGCAATGATCTCCACTCTATATTCCAGCTCACTTATTTGTTCTTCTGACTCAGTTATTCTTCTAATCATTCCTTCTGGTGTATTTTTCATTTTAGGTATTGTACTGTTCATCTCTGTTTCTTCTTTAAATCTTTTCTTTATTAAAAATTTCTTGTATCTTCTCAGTCTGTGCCTCCATACTTTTGAGATTTTGCATCTTTACTATTGTTACTCTGAATTCTTTTTTAGGTAGATTGTCTCTCTCTTCATTTAATTGTTCTTTTGGGCCTTTGGGGGATTTATCGTTTTCCTTCATCTGCAGTTTATTTCTCTGTCATCTGATTTTTGTCTAAATTTTTGTGCTTGTGGTCTCCTTTCCACAGACTGCAGGACTGTAGTTCCTCTTCCTTCTGGTGTCCGTCCACTGGTGGGTAAGTTTGGTCCAGGGGCCTGTACAGTTATCCTGGTGGGAATGACTAGTGCCTGCCCTCTGGTGGCTTGAGCTGGGTCTTATCCCTCTGGTGGGCAGGGCAGCGTCAAGAGGTGTGTTTGAGGTGGCTGTGAGCTCAGTTAGACTTTAGGCAGCCTTTTTTTTTTNAATGTTTTATGTTTGATTTGATATTTGTTTAAATTTTGTCATATACCTTATATATATATTCCTGTTTCTCCTTTCTCCCCAAATCTTTATGGAATAACTTATATTTTTCCTGGAATACATCTTTGAGGATATTTTTAGAAATAGTTTGCTGTTGGAAAACTTATTTTATCTCACAGTGCCTGTGTTTTACCTTTGCCCTTGAAAAACACTTGTGTTGAGTCCAGAGGTTTCCAATGACCAAATTTTTCTCCTCAGTCCTTTCCTTTAGAAATTGCAATTAAACTTATATGTTATTTTTCTATTCTTCATGTTTTAATCTTCCCCTCATAATTTCATATCCTTAATATCTGAGCTGTATTTTGAGTTTATTTTTCATCTCATCTCTCTGTTCACTAGTTACTTTATTTAATGCCAAGTATTCCTTTTGTTTTATCTGTATTTTTGATTTTTAACAATTATATTTTCATTTCCAATAGTTCTGCTTGAGAGCTATTCAGTTTTTCCTGACTGGATTATCTTTTAGATATTTTTTGTTCTTTCCAATAAAATCCTACTATTTTAAAATTATTTTACACTTTTTAAAGTCTGCATTGATAATTCAAAGAAAGTTTGCAGTCTTTTGGAAACTTACTCTGTTGTTTATCTAATTCTGTTATTAAAAATAATATTTTATAANGGATTATCTTTTAGATATTTTTTGTTCTTTCCAATAAAATCCTACTATTTTAAAATTATTTTACACTTTTTAAAGTCTGCATTGATAATTCAAAGAAAGTTTGCAGTCTTTTGGAAACTTACTCTGTTGTTTATCTAATTCTGTTATTAAAAATAATACTTTATAATTGTCACAAATGGTAATTTCTTTGTGTATTTAGTGATTTTCTTATTTTTATTATTTCCTCTTATTTTACTGCATTTAATCAATGGGTATTTCTAGGGTAGTAGTTTGAAGAGATTTACTCTTTTCTCTATAGAGAATTGGTAAATTTTCCTTTGTTAGATACAGTGTCACTATTAAAAAGGAATCACTTTAATTTGTTGGCCTTGGGGTTTTCTGAAGCTTAGTGATAGTAAAACATAGCACTTAACTTTTTCAGGCTTGCAAAATCAGGCTTTGGTTGACTAATACATTTTCAAAATATACAATTTTATTTCTACCTGAAGCAAGATCTCAGAATTTTTACTGGCAGTTTAACTCTATTAAATGTCCTTTCTCTGTATATAAGTCTTGATTCAAATCCTCCACTTTGTGTGGGTCCAAGGTTTCTTCTTTCTTTTTCTTTTGAGTATCCATAAAATAGCAAATTGTATTGCTCTTTCAACAGAATATCATCTTCTTCTGGGTTACATTTGCCAACATCTATGTTTTCAGCTTACTCTTTAGTTCTTCAACTTTTCTTGTCACTTCAGAAATGCGTTTTAAATTATGTCAAAATCTTCTCATCATCTTTGTATTTTGCAGTGGTGATCAGGCCCACTTTACCATGTTTCAGGAGATATAGGTACTTTGACTTTTTCATTCATTCAAAACTATTTTTCATGAACTCACACTTTTTATCTCTGATTAAAGGTTAGAAATAAGCTGGGCATAAAGGTAATCTATGTTTCTACTCTCCTGAAGCTTGGATTCTAGTGGAGCAAGGGAGACAAACTTTGTGTGTGTTTTAAGTAGTGTTTAATGTTATGAACACATTTTAAGAAACAGAATTAAGATATGACATTGATGATAGTGATGTATATGTGTATATGTATTCAGTGGGGAGGGGTATATTTAGGGATAGCAGTCAACAAAGTGTTCTTGAAGAAGATAACATTTAACCAGAGACCTGGATAAAGTGAAGAAAGAGTCATGTGAAAGATCTGTGAAACAATTTTAAAAAAAAATGAACTGTAAAACAGCAAGTGAAAATTCTTGGAGATTTCATGGAAGGGATAGGTTGGAATGTTCCAGTACAGCTAGAGCAAAGGGAATGAGAGTGATTATGACAGCAAAAAGAAAGCTTTTTGACCATGGAAGTAGTTTGACTCTTATTCTGCTCATGATTGAAGTTTTGCACAAGTCAGTGATAATATATGAATTTTGTCTCATAAAAAATTAATCCCACCTGCTGAATTGAGATTAGGTGGGGACCAATTAAGTGGGTTTTGAAATAATTCAGACAAAAAGTAATGATAGCTAGGACAAGGACAGTGTAGTGGAGGTAGGAAGTAGTGGTGGTTCTTGTTCAGTCCCTCAGTTGTGTCTGACTCTTTGCAACCCGATGGCCTGCAGCATGCCAGGTTTCCCTGTCCATCACCAAACCCCAGAGCTTGCTCAAACTCATGTCCATTGAGTCAGTGATGTCATCCAACCATCTCATCCTCTGTCGTCCCCTTCTCCTGCCCTCAGTCTTTCCCAGCATCAGGATCTTTTTCAATGAGTCGGTTCTTGACATCAGATAGTCAAAGTATTGGAGCTTCAGCTTCAGTCCTTCCAATGAACATTCAGGGTTGATTTGCTTTAGGACTGACTGGTTTGTTATCCTTGCAGTCCAAGGGAAGTAGTGGTAGAGATTTGGAATTTCTTGAAACTAGATCTTCCAGGATTTCTTTAGTAATTAGATATGGGTGTGAAAGAAACAAAGGGCCAGTGATGACTCCTGGTTTTTTTGCCTAAGTAAATTTGTTTATTACAGGACCATTTCCTGAAGGTACACAGCATCCTCAGGTCAATAGAAAGGATGACATTTGTTTTTGACTTTTAAGTGTGAGATGCCTATTTGATGTCCAACAAAAGGTTGAAACTGGCATTGGGACAGTTGAGTTAGAAATCTCAGGGTCATTGGAATCAGCATATTTTCAGTGTGTTTGGTGGTGCTGATGTATCCAGAGGATATTTAGAAGGATTCATAGTTGTAATAAAAGTAAAAGTACTTGGAAATCTATAAATGGTATGCAACTAGTGGTTTCAGAACTGTAAACGTGACATTTTTTTTTGCTTATCAAATTTATAACAAAAAAGTCAGTGTAGCTGAAGCTTAAGAATATAAAAAATATTCTATAAAAACCTGTGAGAATGTAAATATATTTCCTGAAATATATTTAAATATTTAAATATCTAAAGCTTTAAAATCATGCACGGCTAGAGACATACTTATTTTATGCGTGGGGAGTTATCCAAGAAAACAATTATGAATATGCACAAATATTTAACTGCAGGTTAAGTATGAAAAGTATTTTCACAGCAAGACACAGAAGGTGAAAATAAGATTTTAAGTGGAATACTATGCAATCATGAAACTAATACCGTAGATTCCAATATTTCCAGTTCTCAAATACCAGGCATATGGAATGATCACATTTCCTGTTTCCTTGGTACTTAGATAGACCTATCTAGAAAATTGTTAAGGCCTGAGGTATATTTCATTTTTGGAGTAGAGAATTTAATTGAAATGCAAGTCTGTGGTGCTCCATTTTCTATCTGGTACAGCCTCAAGGCTTTGAAAGTTTACAGTGAGATTTCTCTTTTGGTATGATCAAGCAGCATGACCAGAAATGAAGTTTGGTTGTTATATATTTTTAATATTTTGATTCTGGTTGCTTTAATTTAGCTTAGTTTGGTTGTTGCACATATTAATTTATATGTAAAGATATTTACAACACATTGTTACATTCAAGAACATGTTAGAAAAATAAAGTACACCCAACATGATCCTGCTTCTGTGTGCATGTGTGTGTGAGTGTGTGTGTAAGAGAAGTGAAAGTATTAAAACTAGCTGTCACTGAATAGGTAAAATTGTGATTTGTTTCTTCTTTGTGCTTGCATGTACTATTTCATGAATCTTTTCTATAGTGAGCATGAACAAGTACATTCCTTGGACAAGTTCATGCACAGATCATAGTAAAAGTAGCCTATATTGATCATTTATTGGACATCTGTCTCATGCCATTTCTTTATGTTATAAGCCCATGCAAGAGATTTTGGTAAAATGAATGGTATAAATAACCCTTTATCTTGGGAATATATGTGACACATTTTGCTTCTCTCTGCTTAGTATATATCATAGGCACAGATACTGTATTTTAAAAAAAATAATCAAACATAAATTCCTTTCACCCACCAACTTCTGCTGAATTACCTCCTGTTTCCATCACGGACAGCACAGAAATAAATACCTGAGTAGTGGCCCTGGGACCTATTGTAGCAGAGCAAACTGTCCCCAAGCAGAAGCCTAATCTTGGTGGAGTTGGTGACACCTTTGGTGAATTTTAAATGAATCGTTTGGTCTATTTTTGTCCTCATCTATCTTCTTAGAAAAATGGGACACATAACCAAAGCCTGACTCAGTTACCAAGCTTGAGCAAGAGAAGCAGCTTATGTACCATTAGCAAATACAGTGAATAACAAACTTGAGGAAGAGGGAGAAAACTCAGTTAGTTCTACATTAGGAGAAGAGTTACTTGCAAATGGAATGTTAGAGCTTATGAACATTGGCCTTACTTAGAGTATTTAGAACTTTTAAGGAAATATAGATTTGACATAAATTCATATTTTACATAGACCTTACTTTTGGAGAATTTTTTATTCATATGGAGAATGAAAACCTAGAGATCCTTTTGGTTGTTTGGATTATTCTCAGAAGATATTCGGGATTGGACAGTGCCATTTAAAAAATATTTTTCCTCTGTTTATGCTATTAAGATACCAATGAGAGAGAAATTAATTGCTTGAAATTTATAGAGTGATCATAATGTGTCATGGGCTGAGTTAGATCCATTAGTTTAATTACCTAGCAAATATTTGTTGAGTGCTAGCTACATGTTACTACTATGTTTTCACTGGGTTCTCCTTGCTGGAGGAATGAACCCATGCTGTGATGTCAAGACAGCCTGCATTGAAGGAATTTCTAGTTAAAGCTGGAGGTGGTGGGCTACACCTAAGAGGTCCATTAAAATGCAGGGCTCAGATAGAAGTTTCCTCAGCGTGTTGTGAGAAATCAAAGAGGAAGATCCAAGAGAGTGATCAGCCAGGGAGAGCATCAGATTCATTTCTAAGGAACAAAGCTTCCTGAAGGGGCAATTGAAGAGCCAGAATCCATGTCCAGAAAACAGTGAGCAGCTGAAAGTAGGCTGTGTATACCAGAGAGTACCAGGTGATCAGACAAATGAAGATACTTACACATTTATGAGCCTCTGCATTTTTTACCAGTCTGAGCTATTCAAAATTCACACTGAAAGTGGCGAGCAACCTTTTGGAGGAATGATTTGAACATGATACGAATAAATTCATTTTTTTAGCAACTTCTCTCTAGTAAAGGAAAACATGTAAAAGGGTGAAAGATGGGTGATAGCAATCCACTCTTGCATCAGTGCAGGTAATGCGATGAGGGTGTGGACTTTGATATTATGAAGAAAAGGGATTCAGAATAGAGAACACATTTGTATCACCTTTAGACACTGGAACTCCCTAGAGTTGGTGATCAAAGAGAGTGTGAGAGAAAGAGAGGAGCAGAGAGATTCTGTCCTGGCTGTACTCAATTAGTGCAGGTCAGGAATGAAAATGTTAAGAAGTTGAGGAGGTAATAAAACTAGATTGGGTTATATTAAATTGTAGATGCATATTAAATAAGGATATCCAAAGAAGCCAGATCCATAAAGAAGCTAAGTATGAGATTCTGAGGACACAGAAGTATGGTCTTTCCTAGATCAAGAGGTCCATCCTAAAGGATATCAGTCCTGAATATTCATTGGAAGGACTGATGGTGAAGCTGAAACTCCAGTACTTTGGCCACCTGCTGCAAAGAATTGACTCATTTGAAAAGACCCAGATGCTAGGAAAGACTGAAGGCAGGAGGAGAAGGGGATGACAGAGGATGAGATGGCTGGATGGCATCACCAACACGATGGACATTAGTTTGAGTAAACTTTGGGAGCTGGTGATGGACAGGGAAGCCTGGCTTGCTGCAGTTCATGGGGTCACAAAGAGTTGGACATGACTGAGTGACTGAACTGAACTGAGATAAAGAGGTAATTGAGTATAAGCACATACTAAATGTTTCTGTAATTTTATTTTCCATACTTGATTGTGCATGGTTTCTTTCTTGGAAATGCAGAAGCAGAACANTGAGATGGCTGGATGGCATCACCAACACGATGGACATTAGTTTGAGTAAACTTTGGGAGTTGGTGATGGACAGGGAAGCCTGGCTTGCTGCAGTTCATGGGGTCTCAAAGAGTTGGACATGACTGAGTGACTGAACTGAACTGAGATAAAGAGGTAATTGAGTATAAGCACATACTGAATGTTTCTGTAATTTTATTTTCCATACTTGATTGTGCATGGTTTCTTTCTTGGAAATGCAGAAGCAGAATAGAGAGTCTTAATCAACCATTCTGCTGACAATTCTAAATGTCTCAACAGTCTGTTTTGGTAGGATAAATAAAGGGTTTGGAGTAGGAAGGTGGAATTCAAGTAAACGTTTGCCTAAGGGTTGAGTGACTTTGAGAAAATAAATTCACCAGGAGTTCAGAATTTGCATTAATGAAATGGATTAAAGACTCTCCAGTGTCCTTTCTTGGAGAAGGCAATGGCACTCCACTCCAGTACTCTTGTCTGGAAAATCCCATGGGTGGAGGAGCCTGGTGGGCTGCAGTCCATGGAGTCACTAAGAGTCGGACACAACTGAGTGACTTCACTTTTGCTTTTCACTTTCATGCATTGGAGAAGGAAATGGCAACCCACTCCAGTATTCTTGCCTGGAGAATCCCAGAGACAGTGGGCCCCCGTCTATGGGGTCGCATAGAGTTGGACACGACTGAAGCGACTTAGCAGCAGCAGCAACAGCAGCCGCAATGTCCTTTCTAGAGCTCACCTTTCCTTTTTAGAATACAATCTGAATCCAAGATTTGCTTAAATTTTTAACACACTAACTGTGCTAGAATTTAGAGTTAGCAGAATGTTTGTACTTTTATCATCGACAAAATATACTTAAAAGGAAGTGAAAAGTGAACATTATTATTTATAAGTGAAATACACTTTTTATATTTTACTATTGACACCAATTGTTTTGGGATTCCAGGTGGCTAGAGTTTGTCTACTCTATCTGAATTTGTCTTGATTTTCCTGAGTGTTCCAAAGATATCCTCAGTGTGTTCCGTTCTATAAGACTTGAAGGGCCATCATTCAAAGAAACAATATCTAAACCACACCCTATATTTCCACAGAGCTCTCTTCAATTTTAAGATCAAGGAGGAGACCTTGATTTACTAGTTAGAGTCACTTACATCAGGTACTAAAGCAGTATTCACCAGGGCCCCTTAGTTATTTATTCACATCTCTATCTACTTTTTTCTAACCTATTTTCCCAATTTTTTGTTTTCCGTTCTGATCGCATTTACTTACAAAAAAAGTCACTCAGTCATGTCCGATTCATTGTCACCCCATGGGCTGTAGACTTCCAGCCTCCTCTGTCCATGGAATTCTCCAAGCAAGAACACTGGAGTGGCTTGCCATTCTTTTCTCCAGGGGATCTTTCCAACCCAAGGATCAAACCTGGGTCTCCTGAATTGGCAGACAGATTCTTTATCATATGAGCCACTAAGGAGGCCAACTTTAGGCAGTGTAGTAATATAAAATCTTGTTTTAATCACATAAATATCTATTTTATATATATCATTCTAAGTAACCATCCAAAGATTTTTTTTTTAATTCACTTGTGGTAACTCCTTTTTTTAAAAGTCATGGGAAAATTGTCAGCCCCTCCCCAGTCTAACAATTTAAAAATTCCTCCAGTGTTCTATTAAGCTTAAATCATAGCAGAGCTCCCAAGTCTTTATATAGTTTTATTGGCTCATTTTATGAGACAAATATTTATTGAGCACCTACTAAGTGCCAACACACTGTGCTAGTCCTGAGGATTTAATGATGATAGAGAGAATGGCATGGACCCATTCTCCCACCTCTTGAAATGTATGGTCTGGCCCTCCTCAAGGGTTCATAGTGCTGTTCATCTTATAATCAGCATGGCTGATTAATTACTAGTCAGAGAAGGAAAGAAAAACCGTGATACTATCTGTCTCTAAAACTGCAGAAGGTTTTTAGAGAAATCAAATGTTATCTCACATCATATCTGGGATAAGATTTAGCTGATAATTTAAGGTCAAAGTGTATTTTGCAGGCATTTGTTCACTCTCATTAAGGAAAGTATTTATAACAGAATAACAGACAAAATTAAGAATTGGCTGTACAAGATTAAAAATTAAGTAGAGAAAACATATAAAGTACTATAGTATTTCTATATATAGAGTTTTTGACAGCTTTTATTTTATAAGACTACCTTCCAATAAAGGATTTATTACGAGTAAGACTTTAATTAAAAACAATATAATATTCCCAGATGTTTTAAACAAATTCTGAAACCTAATAAATATTAATAAAGCATCAAAAACAAATCTATTCTGTTTATTCTTTACTTATTCTTCTGAGCATGGTTGGATTCAAGTGTATTCTGAGAGATTTTGCTATTACCTAATTTCTCATGTCAAATACATAGTAGATCTTGAAAAGATAGATGGTAAAATGTTTTATTTTAATGATTAAACCTTTTATATTATAAGGATAATATTAACTTCCATTTCATTGTGGTAGGCTGAACAAGGATGATTTTAAATCATAATTTCCCCCCCAAGGACCCCATCATTCATTTTCTTAAAGTATATTTTAAGAAAAAAAAAAGACACTAAACTTCCTTAAAGTGTTATGTATGTTAACAGTAAACCATTAGGTGACTTGATTGGGGAAGCTGGAATTTCTGGATGACAATGTGCAGATAATCAGTTCTGGCACTAGTGCAGGAGTCGGGGCTGGGCCTCAGGGACTGCATGGATCATATTTATTGTGGAAGGTTCTGAGGAAGCTTGCAGATGTGATCTTTATTAACCCCAATATTTTATTTTATACGAATGTATAATTGGGTCTTAAAACCAAACGAGATGTCCTCACATCACCATCTGTTGTTTCAAAAACAGGGGGCATGCTTGGATGTTGTCGATGGCCACTTGAAAAAGAGGAGTCCTTGGAGCGTTCAAAAGCTGTTTCTGCAGCGTTTCAGATTATTTTCCATTTTAATAGAAAGAAAAATTATGGATGTAGGTAAAAAATGTTCCCAGCAGTGTTGTACTCACTGGTCAGGATAAAGATGTGAGGAGGTGTGTTTTAGTTCTCAATGCTCTCTGCCCTCTCATTGCCTCCATGGTGATGCCAATGTGGACTGCATGTTTAGCAGCAGGACAGGACTCTGTCTTCCACGGTCAGGACCGGCCTGGACAGGGACATCATCACAGAGAGAGTGACCATTTTGTTCCCAGGGGTGACCATTTGGGTGTTAACCATGACGGATCTGGCAGTGGGAAGCGGTGAGAATTTAACATCAGATATGAAATGTGTGATTGGCAGGATGCTTAGTAAAATTTATACAGTCTCCTTTTCTGGATCTGCCAATCTATCATCTGCCTAAAACCTGAAAGGACAGAGACAGGGCTGTTTTCAGCCTTGGTGTGATTTCCTTGAATGTAAAGAAAACAATTTTATGGCAATCATTTTATTGTACTCTGAATAATATTCCAGTTATTCTGAGTTGTATATCTAATTGACCATACATGTGGGCATATACATATTTTTGTGGTTATGGCTCATAAAAAGTTTTCATTTATATATATACTATATACATATCTATAGTATACATAGACATACAATCACGCATACAATCTATTCAATACCACACATACATAATCTTTTCAATAGCATGAGATCAATAATCCCAACTAAAAGCACACTACTCAGATGTGATGGGTCATGTTTTATTCTTTTTTGATTCTAACTCAAATCTGAACCCAGGTTTCTAAAATCAAAGAATCTGCCTGCAATCCAGGAGACCCAGGTTAAATTCCCTGAAGAAGGGAATGGCAATCTACTCTAGTGTTCTTGGCTGGAAAATCCCATGGACAGAGGATCCTGGCAGGTTACAGTCCATGGGGTTGCAAAGAGTTGGGCATGACTGAGAGACGAACACTTCTAAAATCAAAAGGCACAGTATGTAAACCCAGCATGTCAAGGGCAGGGTGGAGGTGGGGGATATTCTGATCATTCTGACCTGGAGGAGGGTCCCATCTGTCAGACCCCTCAATTTTAATGGAGCTGAAATTCATCACAAGCATGTAGCTTTCAAATCCCAAAGCTTACATGTTCCTAAATCACACCATTAAATTCTATGGAAAAGATACCGTTGGATGGCCTTCTGCTTTCATGGAGGAAATTTCTGCCAATCATAAGAAGTCTAAGGGGAGTCAATTTTGTCCTTATTTGCCACTCTCCCTACCTTCCTTCGTCCACCTATAACCCCAGGAGAGGCCCTTCTAAGTCAATGTTGGCACAAAGCACAGAGGAAGAACATTTGAAGAAATAAAAATAAGGGTAACCATTCCTATAGACTTTCACTGAATTTTAATGTATATCTGTGAAAAAGTAATAAACGGGCTCTAGTTCATTAAGCAAGAACAAATTTCTACCCATAATTTTATCTTTGTTTAATTGAATATTTAATTAGGATACATCTAAAACTAATTTTTCAACGCATTCAGTACATTTAGCAGGGCAGGCTGGTGAGGGGCTCCTTCTGGAGAAACACGTCTGTGGATACGGACAGCCCCCAGGCCCTCCTTGTCCTCCTGGGTGAGCTGATAGTAGCGGGTGGGTCATTTGGCATTAGCAAAGGAGTAAGTTAGCATTTGCACTGAGCTGGATCTTGCCAGGCTCTGCATATTGGAAGCCACAGACAGAGGCTCCTTTCACAGTGATGAATGGGTTTTTTCAAGCGTTCTGCTCCCTAGTTATGAGAAGGGTGACCCGGTCAGGAGACGACTTTATGAAGCTATAAAAAATGTATGTCACTTCGGACTCTCTAATGTCACCGGGAAGGGAGGAGGAAAAAAAAAAAAAAAACCTGTGCAAAAATGGCAGGGTAATAAGGCTGTTTTCAATGCTCAAAATAGCTTTCTGTCTACACTCATATGTAGCCCTGAAACTGGGGCACAGAGAGTGCCCACGAAGCACTGTTGTTGGGAGGATTAGAAAAAAAAAGTAGCTCTGTTTGGCTTTGCTTGTCTTTGCAGAAATGCTTATGGTGAGGACAATCAGACATTTCCAAAGGTGGGTCCAGTCAGGAATGGGGAAGGGGCAATGTCTTTTTAAAAGCCAGCCAGGTGCTCATGGTGGTGATGACTTCTAAGTATGCACACTTAGAAGGAATCACTACAAATCAAGCACATTCTGAAGGGGGTCTATTAATCTAACATTTTATCAAGCCTTACCTCTGTGCCATGAAGAATTTTTTTAAAAGGAAGGCTTGGTAGGTACATTCGCCCCTACACCTTTTGTTGAATACTCTGGACTTTATAGATAGTGACGTAGAGGTTTTAACAAAAGCAGCCCTCTCTAGGCCCATACTTAAGCATTCATTGAATTCTTTTGTTCTCATCAATATGCAGATTTCACAGTATCAGGTGCTTTCCTTTTTGATATGTCACACATTTCATAGCTCATGTTCAAATATTAATTTGCACAGGATAGGGAACCCAGAGGACCAAGGTCAGAGAACCTGCCTTTATTAGGGCTTCAGTTAGTCACAGGTGAACTTTGGAATATCTCCACTGGATTCAAACACTGGCTCTGTTGGGGCTGAGTCGTACTGCACTGGGTGTCCCTTTCTGAGCCTAGGTGTGTCATTTCTTTCTCCGGGACCTGTCAACCTCTGCCATCATCAAAACACCTGACATGGGAAAAAGCATGTGAAAAGTGATGAGCTTAATACTTAATAGGAAATGTCAGGTTCCCGGTGCTGAAAAGCGGAGAGAACTGAGGTTTTCCACTCATAGAACATGAGTTTGGCATTTCTTCATAAAGAAGACTCTGCATATCAGGATGGCTTCCTGGCCCCATTCTGAGAAAAGTTGGCCCCAGCGGATTCTCTGTGTCCTGGTCACTGTGCTTTTCTAGCACCCTGGCTACAACTAACCAAAAGCCAATGGAACGTGTGGACCTAAGAATTCTCCCCAGTTGTTTGTTGCTGATTGTCATATAGAACCACTGAGGCAGCCAACCAAGTCTGTACTCTTAAAGATGCCTGGATGTTAGACATGTAGGAAGTTAGCAATCAGCAGGAGCAGGAGGAGGGAAAAGGAGCAACTGAAAGACCCTGATTCAGATGGAGGAGAGAGTCTATAGTCTTTTGCTTTTCATCAAAGAAGCAACAGTATAAACACATGTTCTAGACTCAAGACCTGGCTAATGGACTGCTTATCCCAACTTCTCTGAACATCATAAAGCCCCAACACCTGTTAACTCCCAATCTGTGTTCTCTTTGTAACCTGAACAAGACAATCTGACACAACACCCATTCCTACTTGAAAAAGAGACCTCATCTTATTATAGAGTATTTTAAAACTTTACTTAAGAAGCAGCTGAGAAATGAAAGAGGGATAGCTGAGTACTTATCTTTGAAGCATTTTAAAGAGAAGAGTGAATATATGCTTTACTGGAAGCTTCGGATTGATTATGACTTTTATAACCTGGAAACCAAAAGTGATTTACTGGAGAGTTGGCTTTTCTACTTAAGTTTTTTCATTTTGTTTGTTTTTCCTTAAATAGAAACAGCATCACTTTGTGTACATGGGTAAGTTTGGTTTAAGCTAGCCCTGCAAGTTAAGATGGGAAGTCCTTGATGGTAAAGGAAATAGAAACCCAATCATGAACATTATAAAATTCTCCAAGGGTAAGAAGGGAAAATCAGTGATATTTAGGACCTGCTCTCTTGTTAGTCCATCATATTCCCATATTTCATTTACAAATGAAGGGCAAATATGAAGTGATGAAGCTGTCCTTTCGGTTCAGTTCAGTAGCTCAGTCATGTTCGACTCTTTGCAACCCCATGAATCGCAGTACACCAGGCCAGGCCTCCCGGTCTATCACCAACTCCCGGAGTTCACTCAAACTCACGTACATTGAGTCGGTGANCTCCAAGAAAGCAAAAGTGCATCGCAGGCAGATTCTTTACCAGCTGAGCTACCAGGGAAGCCCAGGAGTGAATTTAGTTCTATTAAATAGCAATAGACTATTAAATAGTCTTCCATTCAGACTTCAGCAAGCCACTATGAAGATGTAAAGTACAAGCATTTATTTTTTCTCATTTGTTTTCATGTAGCAACAAGACCACTTGAAGGATAAAGCAAGTGATGGGAGGAGGCTATTGGAAACATTTGTGTAAGGTTATAAAAGTTGAAAGTAGCTCCAATATGACCCAACAATCCCACTCCTAGGCATATACCCAGAGAAAACGGTAACTCAAAAAGATACCCACACACCCTATATTCATTGCAGCACTATCTACAATAGCCAAGAGACAGAAGTAACGTAGATGTCCATGAATGGATAAAGAGGATTATGATACATATATACAGTAGAATATTAATCACAAAAAGGAACAAAGTTGAGTCAGTTGTACTGATGTGGATGAACCCAGAGTCTGTCATACACAGTGAAGTAAGTCAGGAAGAAAAGGATATCATATATTAACTTGGATATGTAGAAGACTCTTGAGAGTCCCTTGGACTGCAAGGAGATCAAACCAGTCAATCCTAAAGGAAATCAGTCCTGAATATTCATTGGAAGAACTGATGCTGAAGCTGAAGCTCCAGTACTTTGGCTACCTGATGTGAAGAACTGACTCACTGGAAAAGACCCTGATGCTGGGAAAGATTGAAGGCAGGAGAAGGAGACAACAGAGGATGAGATGATTGGATGGCATCACTAACTCGATGGACATGAGAAGCTCCAAGAGTTGGTGATGGACAGGGAAGCCTGGCAAGCTGCAGTCCATGGTGTTTGCAAGGAGTCACACATGACTGAGGGATGAAACTGAACGTGTATATATGGAATCTAGAGGTGCTTCCCCTGTGACTCAATGGTAAAGCATCTGCCTTCAATGCAGGAAATGTGGGTTCGATCCTTGGGTCAGGAAGATTCCCCTGGAGGAGGATTTGGTAACCCAGTTCAGTTTTCTTGCCTGAAGAATCCCATGGATAGAGGATAACCCTGGCAGACTACAGTCTGTAGGGTTGCACAGAGTCAGACACAACTAAGTGATTTAGCATGCATGCATGGAATCTAGAAAAACAGTATTGATGAACCTAGTTGTAGGGCAGAAATAGAGACGAAGATGAAGATAATGGATTTGTGGACACTGTGGGGAAAGGAAGGACAGGGTAAGATGAATTGAGAGAGTAGCAATGATATATACACCCTACAATGTATAAAATAGACAGCTAGTGGGAAGCTGCTGTATAGCACAGGAGCTCAGCCCAGGGCTCTGTGCTGACCTAGAGGGGTGGGATGCAGGTAGTGAGAGGGAGGCCCAGGTGGGAGGGGATATGTGTATACATACAGCTGATTCACTTTTTTGTACTGCAGAAACTAACATAACATTGTAAAGCAATTATCCTCCAATAACAAAGAAGGAAGGTAGCTGCAGCCTCGCTCATACACACGGCTGTGTGGAGACTAGCCCTCCTGACACGCCTGCGCAATGAGGGGTTCTGTGTCATGCAGTCCATTGACGGAAGCATTCACTGAACAGGTCTGATGCAGATTCTTGCCGTGTGAGGCATTTTCTGCTCAATGCACAGTAATACCAGGGTGGAAGATGGAAATGGGAACAAAGAATAGACCGAAAAACAAACACAAAAACACACACCAAATGTGGTTCCCATAAGAAGACAGAGTTTAAGAAATAAATGGAATAAGGATATACTTTGCAAAGGTATATATAGTGAGATCAAATATACTCCATGGTGCCCATGGTTCCCAGGATGATGATGACTAAAATTTCCCTTACTGTTACTGCTATTTTGACAATTTTGATGGCTTTCATTCTAAAAAGGAATGCCGCTTTTCTTTCATAACACAGAAAAATAAATGTATTTCTGGAGACTTAAACTCTGGTTAACAATGGAAATAATCTATCAACAAGTTGCTTTCCTTACATGATTCTAGGAACAAGTTAGGCAGGTTTCTAAAGAGCCACAGCTGAGTCAGACTAGAAAAAGAAAACCCTCTGGGGCATCCCAGGCTAAGTCTCACCTAGTTCAAAACATCATTGAGGGCTTTTTGTGAATTTGAGTAAGGGCCACATGCTCAGGGCAAATGCAGCCCTGCTCTGGAGTACACAGCTTGGGGAACAGACTGGGCTGGAATTACCCCAAGCTTCTCCTGCCTCAGTGCGTCCTGTGTGGCAGAACACCTGGATACCTTTACACAGCAACCCTGAGCCTTCTTCATGAAAGCAAGCAACTGGGCATCAGAAGAACCCACGGAGCACTGAGGGAAGGAGGTTTCATGAAACAGGACCTAAAGAAAGTTTTGGAGAATCTTTATTTGTAAAAGACACCCCTGAAATTCTTGAACCAAATTCTAATCTGTGAGTGGAAGAGATAAGAATAAAGATCGACCCACTGTTAGCTCAGCCCTGCCATATAGATGGGGCAGAAGGGGAAAGTATCATGTGGGCTGGGCTGGCAAAGTGGCATGTAACAGGAGTGATGTCTGTCTATTTAAACACCTGCGATGTGCACATCAGTTTNGATCGACCTACTGTTAGCTCAGCCCTGCCATATAGATGGGGCAGAAGGGGAAAGTATCATGTGGGCTGGGCTGGCAAAGTGGCATGTAACAGGAGTGATGTCTGTCTATTTAAACACCTGTGATGTGCACATCAGTCTCCCAGACTCCTGCCGAGTAAAACACAGAGCAAAACAGAGTCCCTCCTCTCAAGATTTTAACACCTTGTTGAGATAGAAGAGCAGGGAAGAAGAGAAGAAACTGGAGCGTGAACAAAGCTTCACTGCTCTCTTACCCGTCTTCAAAAATAAGCCTTCTGCTCATGTGGATACACTTGGTGAGCTTTGTTTGATAACACACAATACATTGCTGATGTAAGCTCTTATTTATGGGATTGGATATACAACAATTTCCTACTGGTTATCACAGGGAACTGTATTCAGTATCCTATGATAAACCATAATGTGAAAGAATATTCTAAAATGTATACCTTTATATATAACTGAATCACTTTGCTGTACAGCAGAAATTAATACTACATTGTAAATCAACTATACTTCAATTTAAAAAAATTTTTCTGTATCCTGGATATATAATAGGGAATCATAGATTTATTGACTGAGTTTGTGGTGGATCTCATGGGAGTTCTGGAAGGACAGAATTACTCAAGGGATTTCTTGGGGAGCTAAAACATAAGCCAAATATTGAAGAATACGTTCCATGAACATAGGAAATATTACCTGTCTAGATATATTTGTATATTTAAAACTTTGCAATTAAGAGATATTCTTGATCTATTAGCCAAGATATTTAATATGAACAAGCTGCAAAATACATCAGTAAGAAAGTGGCAGAATTTGACAGGCTTCTAAGCCCACTATGTCTTGACGACTTCCTTGATGCCTCTTACATTGAGAGACCTTGGTAGCTTTTAAAGAATGCTCACTGGAAAGGTCACAGAGGGGATTTCAAAATTGCTTTGGTGTAAACTCCTCCTCCATTGTTTTCACAGACCATAAACAAGACTGAAGAATGTCCGTCTGAAACGCTGCCTTGAATGAAGAAACTTCATTAAACAAGAAGTTGGCTTCCAGTTTTGCACAGGCGTCGATGGAATGCTGTTTTGTTTGTTTGTTTTTTTAATTTTCTACTTTACCCAATGAAAACAACATGTTTTTACGTGCTGTGCAAA
Organism: Raphicerus campestris; assembly: GCA_006410735.1. Taxonomy (NCBI): domain Eukaryota; kingdom Metazoa; phylum Chordata; class Mammalia; order Artiodactyla; family Bovidae; genus Raphicerus; species Raphicerus campestris. Next base: position 120,662 of record SJYW01026562.1, read on the forward strand.
TGGTTCCTTCATGTGGTCTGACAGTTTATTTTTGCATCATTTTTTTAATTAAAGAAAACAATCGCAGAAGAGGACAACAACTACCACAAACAAATAAAGCAAAACACGGAAGGTTGACATTCATGTGGAAGAACATTTGAATTCAGAATTTATCTGAAGGTGTAGATAGATTTTTTTTTTTAAACAGGAAATCTGATGTCAAGAGATGGGCAAGCAGAAATGGAAACAAATTGTCTTCCTCAGTAATTAAGCTACTCTTTCTTTTTCCCTTCTTGTTTAAATCTAGTGGGTTGGGTTTTTTTTTATTTTATTTTTTCTTAGAAATATTTAGGTAAGGTTTATCTTGAATCTTAATTGCCTTAATTTTAAGGACGTCAAAGGCTCTCGAGGCAAGCTGTCAACGTCTTGTTAAAACCAAGAAAGAATTGAAATATTGTACCAGTTTTCACTGGTACAGAAGTCTAAGACTATGAGTTTTTAGAGTGGGAAAAAAAAACTGTACAGTTTTAAAGAAAATGTTTTTCTTCATTTGAAGAAAATTTGCTGATAAAAGAAACCATGGCAACTGCAAGAATTGGGGAAATGCTGGGACTTCTCATGAACTTTGTCTTAAGTGTTGAATTGTTCTAGAAGGCTAAAACATTTTAAGGTAAAGTTATTAATGTTGGTTTAAAAACAACTGCATTAGAAATAATGCGTGTTTGGGGGGCAGAATGCAGACTTTTTTAATTTCCAAAGCGTGATCGCTAGCAAAATCATTAGTGCTTTTTATCTGCAGTCTTTTTTATGAGCTTTACAAACTTTTTAGTCAGCTTTGCTTGTCACATTGCAAAATCTAGCTTAAGAGCATTAAAAAAAAAAAAAAAACTTAAGTAGATAGGAGCTTATTGTCAAAAAGTGCAAAAAAGAAAAAACCACACACAAAAAAAAACCAACAAAAAAAGCAATAGATAGAGAAATTGTTGACAATTTCTGTAGTCTTTCCTAGTTGTGATCAAATTCAGCCTATGGATGGCCTGTTTTATACCAAAGATGAAGTGGCACCCTGTTGCAGTCCAGAAGATAGAGGTTGCTTTTCTTTTCTTCTCTTTTCTTTTTTAAAATTTTATTTGACCTACATGGCCGGACCAGTTCTTTGTTTGTTTAAACTACCTTCCACTGGTGTTTTACATACTGCAAAAAAAAAAAAAATTGTTTTTATTTTAAATGTATATTTGTGGATAGCAGAAGCTTGTTCCTGTGGTCAGCAATATTAGCACCAAGAGTTCTGGATTCCAACCAATAGAGCCAAATGGCTTTAAGTTCCATGTGCTTTTCTGGTTCTTTCCTAGTGCTCTTGAATCATGAAGTCTGTATCGATAACCACCAATGAGCTAACACACTTGTTTAACAGGTTGAAATTTCATTATGTGAATTTTGGACTCAAGATACTTCCTGAACTGGTCTGAAAGATCACTTGCTGAAAAAGCTCAGTGATGCTCTGGTGAGTGGTGAGTGGTCTCCTGAAAAGGCCTTGTGCAGTATTTGTAACGATAGCCTTCCTTCTAAATCCCTGCACCTCTAGATGGTGTCCTCTTGCCTCAGTCTTTGTCATCATCTACCATGAGTAGCCACCTTGACTCTGCAGTTGGGGAGAGGATATCTTGTGTGTGTGTGCCTCATTTCATTGGATTTTCATATCCTGGTATCGTCAGAAGAAAGACAAGACAGACTTTTAAATTTCAGTTTAACTCTCTGAGGCAAATAGGACCAATAAGATTGAGGATTCTATTAGTGGACTTCAGTAAGCTTTTAATGCTAGTTGACAATCAAGAAATATGATTTATATGAATAAGAACCCAAGTAATTAGATTTGATCAATTCTTAAAGCCAAAGGAGATATATATTACATTGAGAATGATGTACAACTTTGTCTAAAATGAATTAAATTGACTTACCAAACACCTCTGCATATTTGACTCATAAAATCTATGTTCAACCTGTACAGTTTTACCTGAAATGAAAGACAGTGGAACTCTGGTTAATTGAACCATGCACTAGAATGGCTTTCCAGTGGCTTATTAGAATCAGTAGTTGAAACTCTTTCACAAAGTGACAGGAACCTGTCTTAGTCCAGAAGGAAGAGGCACTGTAAAAGAAAACAGGGTAGGCATTTAAAAACTAACATACTAAAAGGCAAATCATATTCCCATTAGGTCAACATGAATAATGAGTTTGACTCGTAAAATTCATCAACATTATACTATGTTTGATCTATAAAGAAAGGTGTAGTGTTAAAATATACCTAATTCTCTTATTTTAAAATCCCTTGAATTGAAAGCTCTTATCTAGAGAGTGATTCCGTATCTTTGTGGTCCAATTAGAGGCAAAAATGTAGCCAACACAGTGTAGCATGTGCTACAAAGAACTTCCAGCTGGTCACAGCCATCCCTATGGTTTCCCATGCTTTAGAGAGAATAGTAAACTCTTGTTTGGTTCCATTCTTCAGCTTCTCGTGTATGTTAAGGATGGCATTTTCTCTTTGAGAAATGGGCCCCGAGTTACAGGGGGATGAGCAGACCTGTATAGGAGCTATGCTTTTTGTTTCTCTTTTTCAGTCTCTGAACTCTGTGTATAAATAAGGATTATCCTGGGCATAATTCATTTGAATATGAAATCAACATACTTCCTTTGTCTTCTGTCAAAAAAATAAAATGTAATGTGATACTAAGAAAGTCTCATTTCCACAATCAACAATGAGGCTAAGAGGTAGCTACCATATGGCTGATGAATGTGCCTAGGTAACTTCCTCTGTCTATTCAAAACTACTGCTTTATTTATACATTCAGCAACATTTTTTTAACTATAAAATTTCAGTAATCTCAATTTTTTAAGCCACTTCAGGCAAAAGAAAATGACTTGCCATTTTATGTGTCCATCTGTGCTTTATGTTTGGATTTTTTATATATTATGCCATAACATATCTTACTTTAAATCAAAAAGAAGGAAAAAGTGGCACATGTTCAAATTTGCATATATCAACTCTAAAGTTTATCACCTAAAAATTAATTTTAAGAATCAAGCCCAGGAAAAAAATAAATACATCAATAGGTAGGCAGCATTACATTGTATGAAAAGTAAAACAAACCAAAATATGCATTCAATATACACTGACATCAGAATCCTAATTTAATCAACAGTACAGATTATGGAGATTTTAACCTAATTTAGGACTACAATCATTTTTTAAAGTATTCTGGTTCACTATACTTCAAGCATTGATTCAGATTTTCAATTTTTCCTCTCATCTGCAATTGCCAAGACTTAGCCTAAGTGTCAGTAAGCAAAGTAAAACCACAGTCCAAATGGGATAAACATTATTTCCTCCAAACTCTGGTTCCATGGCCAGTGGAGAAGCGAGCATTCTTTTAATAAGGAGGAGCTATTGTTAAGGAAGTCTGCATGGTGACTGGGAACTCCTCAGAGCATGACCACATCTTCTGAAGTCATCAGGCACCGTAGGTAACACTTGCAGGGTAGAAGACTGTCCTTCAACATGGGCATGTCTTAAATATTGCAAGTTACATGCTATTCTGTCAATAAAAAAACCTTTGACCCAGCTGTGGTATGGTCAGGGTCAGTTTGTTTCCCTGGTAGATTTGACCCCTCAAATGTTGTGCCATGCTTCACCACTTGAATCAACTCTCCTGTGACCTTAACAGATCTGCTGCATTTGACAGCATATATGATACACTTCCACCCTCTCTTAATGAAAAACTACATGTTGTTAAAAGCTCCCATATCAGAGATGGAAAGCCCTAGGAGCAGGCTAGAGAGAACAGGAGGTTTGCTGAACCTACAGAATCCATTAAGTGCTTGAAAAACTTTTATAATCATTTTTAATCTGTGGATAAGAAAATAAAAGTACTTAGTTTTTCTAACCCTATTTGAATAATTGGGGTGTCTATTATACACCTATGGGCTTCCCAGGTAGCCCTAGTGGTAAAGAACCTGCCTGCCAATGCAGGTAGACATAAGAGGTACAGGTTTGATCCCTGGGTTAGGAAGATCCCCTAGAGGAGGGCACAGCAACCCACTCCAGGATTCTTACCTAGAGCATCTCATGGACAGAGAAGCCTTGTAGGTGACAGTCCGTAGGGCCACACAGAATCAGCATGACTCAAGTGACTTAGCGTGCACACACACACATACACACCCTATGTCTTTCACAGTGGCCTAAAATTCCCATTAATAAAAGCTGAGATCTTATTAGGACCTTTGAAGTCTTCTTTATGCTTGAAGAAAAGTTTCAGTGGACTGTCGAGACAGATGATAACCTTAGTAGGAGATTGAAAAGACACTTGACAATTCAGTCTCATTCTTAATTTGAGTGCAGGAACCTCTGCACGACGAGCTGATAAGCAGGGAGACATTTTTAAGTGGGTTTCAGTGATAAATGTTTTTATATGATATGAAATCAAATGAAAGGATATTTATATAGGTATATAATGACATGCAGCACATTGGAGGAACCATACTTCATAGTCAAATCTAAACATGTCATAGAACCCTGATCTCTATTACCTTGTCCTCAGTAAAAGAGTAAGAATGAAATTTTGTTTTTCATGTAATTGAAAAACATGACTGGCAGGATTCAAAATTCTGAGCTCGCTGGGACTGACAGCCCTTCATTCCAATTTAAAGGACTGATGGGGTTGACACCCTTCCCGTGACAGACTAATAATGAAATTCCAGTAATGAATCCATTTGTTTTGCAAATGACACCCACCATGGCATTGGAAGGCAGCCGAGTCTAACTCAAACTGAACATTTCTTATCAAATCTTCTGAAACATGGAGTTGGTCCCTTAATCCACGTGTTCTTGATCACGGCTGTCCCTTGTGGAATACAGAGAGTTCAGGAAAGTACAGAAGCTGAGAACAAAATCCCTGAGTAGCCCAATCTTTCTGGATGTAAGCCAAGGAAGCTCAGCCCAGATTGGTGATTTCTGGGTTTTTTACCCCCAGCATATATGCTAACTGTCACGTAAAGAAAAAAAAAAAATATGGATAGCTTCTCCTTGTTTATGTCTTTTTATTTCTGGGAGGGAAAATAATGATTTTAGAATAGCACTGTCTATGCGGCTGTTCTAAAGCTGGAGCAGGGTGAGGCGGGTCTTGGAGTTGCTGGAAGAACCACTAGGCCACTGGGTCCACATTTTCAATCCATTGTATTCCCTCCAGTTAGTGACTGCCCTGAAGCCCCAGTCCTGCAGAAATACAACCACTCCCAGTTTTTGAAGGGCTAATCATTTACTTTCGTGCACCTGGTTTATTTCTCTTTTCAACTATTAGGACTTCTCTTTCCTTCTATTAGAATTTCACCCTGAGGATGGAAAACAAAAAACATTTGGAAGTAAAATTCAAATCTATCTTGCTTCTTGTTAAGGACTGATTTATTGAAGCTGTTTTGAAATCATTGGTAAAAGGAATGTCAGTGCATTACATACTGTGAGTTTTTAATATCCATAATGTCCCTTTCCCATCCACTGCAAACAGTTGCTAGCTGGCTATATGCTTGCAGGACATAAACGAAAGAAGTATAGCAAAGAATTTAGCTTTCCTCAAATGAAAGCTCTTTTGATTTTGTTCACTATTGAAATTTGAACCATTAGAACAGCTCAACTCAAAATTGAGTTTTGGGAATATAGTAATAGCTCTTGGTTAAATATGCACTTTTATCCCCATCTTAAATCTTTGACCAAAAAATTGCATAGTTTTATAATTTTTTGACTTTGTGTTAACACATTAAGGCTGAATGACCTTGAAATTCCATTGGATTTTGTGAAAATAAAAAAATTATTTCAAATTTAAATAGTATCCAAAGTGTAACTTCAGTGTTATGCTTTGTATTGTTAACCCTCTAATCTTATTAAGAAAGATGCTCTGTCCTCCTCCCCGAAATAGGTTATTTCTTCATATGTGAAACAGGAGTTATTCCATGTTTTAAAACAGGAAAAATATTTCACAGAGATACTTGAAAAACTTTTCTCCATTCTGGGAATTAATGCTTCCATTTATTTAAAAAGAAGAAGAATGTAATTGGAATCTTAATTTAAAAAATATCTATGTAAAAATGTACTTGCTATGAAATAGTTTCTAAAAAGGGAGAAAAAGGGACACAGCTTCTTTTAAAACTGTTGTTTCAGGCCATATCTGATGTCATAAAACTTCTGAAACATCATTCAATTCTGAATTTTATTTAAGAGCATTTTGTACTGCTGTCTTTGACTGTCATGGAAAATTCTGTAATTGAACAGTGTTTCTGGTTTTATTTTTAACTTTTTCATCTGTACCACAGTCAAATTAGCTACCATTTTCCCTGTTCCTTGAGCTTTCTGTAGATCAGTGGATGTTAGGTTTAAACTTCTGTTTTCTTTGATGAAGCTTTCAATAAAAAATGAAAATAAAATCAACCAAGCAGGGCTGTTGTGTTTTTCTTCAAGCTTAGTGGGAGGAACAGTGTCTATATTTAATTGGCTTCCTACAAAATGTATCCAAAAAAAGAACCCTCCTTGGTAACAAAATGTGAGAGAAGAGGGACTACTGTGCTTCTGCAAAGGAGTGTTTAGGATTTTGGGGGGTGTGGACCACTTAGGTCTCCCCGAGAACTCATACATTCTTTCTCATTTTTATGCATAAGAATTCAGAGGTCATCAGCTTCTAACTCTTAAGACATGCCCAACATCTACCAATAATGCTTTCTTTAAAGGGATGCTGACAAAGAGAATGTTTAGCTGCAGTCCAAAATTAGTAAAGTGAAAAGTAATATATCTCAGACTTAATCTCATAAGGTTTAATTATTTCTGGATTTTTTTTATAAAGGGGTGTCATTTTCAATAATAATGAAAATCTCTCTCAGCTATCAAAAGGCCATCTTTTTGTTTAAATCCTTAGAAACAGAGGGAGCAGTCTTCTCCCTGGGTTCTTTCTCCTGCCTTTAGGAAGCCGCAGGTTACCACTGCGCAAAGTAGTCACCTGGTGGAACTGCTGTGTTGGTCTCCAGTGGACTCCAAATCCAAATCCTAGATGCAGAACAGAAGCATAATGTGAGGGATGGCTATAATAGCAAAGGCCACCACTACCTGAGCTGAGCCAGAAACTGCCAGGGGCCCCCACACTTGAGTTCACACAACCTCACACACATGCTCTCAGGTCAGTACTGCCATGGCTCCATTTTCCAGATGAGGCTTGGAAAGTGGGCAGCCGAGCCACACATCTACATCTTTGAAAGGCTAGAGTATGCTTTAAAAAACAGCTTCAAACGTTCAACCCCTGTGGGACTTCCCTGGTGGTCCAGTGGCTAGGACTCCGAGCTCCCAGGGCAGGGGGCCTGGATTGGATCCCTGGTCAGGGAACTTGATCCCACATGCCACAACTAAGAGTTCAGGTGCCAAAACTAAAGATCTTGTGTGCCACAACTATGACCTGGCGCAGCCAAGTAAATAGNCGCTTGATTTCCACCCTTTTCCCGCTCCCCGCTACTCACTCAGTGAAGAAATGACATGCTATTTTTACTGTTGTACCATTCCTTTCAACTCCCAAAGCGTTAACCTGAGTGATGTGGCTTCCTCACTGGGAACAATAAAAAGCCTATGGACAGAATTAAATTCTGTAAAAACAAGTCCAAGTAAGTCCAAATATTTGACACTGAAATTGGGGTAGATGTGAGGACTTTCTTTTTATACATAAGAGTTTTGTTTTTTTTTTTTTTTCAAAAGTTCACCTCATTTGGCCTAAGATTCTGTGATTTCTATAGAAGAGGGTATTTGAACATTCATTCTAATCACCTTGGTCACAATTCACATTTTCCATCCCAGAAATAACTTGCTATTTTCATCATCTCTATGATTTGTTCTGGAAGGAAAAGCCCTATCTACCAGATAGATAGGCGTAACTTTTCATTGACTGTTTCATTGAACAGTATGCAGTCCATGGACACTCTGTAAATATTTTAATGTTACAAAGATAGAGTAGACACTTCTCATCAAGGATTTCATAGAATATGATATGATAACATTTTAGCATGAAATAAGATCAAGAGATTTTGCAAGCAATACACTTAACCTTTCCATGACTTGATGCAAAGTGGATGGAGAGACTACCCGGTCTGAATACAATCATATCTTCTCTCATCCACGCACAGGATGGACCTTCCAGACCCTTCACTGCTACCTCTTCCAACTTCACACATTTCACAGAGAAGTCATACATTTTACCATTGCCCTTTTTTCAAATCATCCAGGGGTATTTAACTTTTGACAGCAAGAAGGATGGACTATGCCATTCTGAAATGGGTGGAACTCTAGTAGCAGCTGATAGTAATGTAAATCCTATGTTGCCATTTCAACATTCTTCATAGCATCTTCACAAGGAGTAAATTCCATCTCAAGAAACCGCTTTCTTCACACATAACAAGAGTAACTCCTGAAGGTGGCAGAATAGGACATGACCGCACCTCTTATGGAAACATCAAAATCACAACTAACCAGTGAACAGCCAGCAGTGATGACAACATCAACAAAAACCCCACTGGAACCTGCCAAAAAAGATACCCACATCCGAAGACAAAGAAGAAACTGCAGTGAGACAGTAAGTGGGGCACAATCATGATAAAATCAAATCCCATATCCCCCTGGTGATCCACAAACTGGAAAAGAATTACATTGCAGAGGCTTTTCAAAAAGAGTGAAAGTTCTGAGCCCTACATCAGGCTTTCCAGGCTGAGTGTCTGGCAATGGAAAGAGGAGCCCCCAGAGAATCTGGCTTTGAAGGTCAGTGGGACTTGATTGCAGGAATTAGGAAAAGAGAAACTCCACTTTTGAAGGGCACACACAAAGTCTCATATACATCAGGAACCAGAGGGGAAAGCAGTGGCTTCATAAGTGCCTGGGGCTGGGTCAGACCTACCTGCTGGTATAGGAGGTTTTCTTGCAAGGTGGTGGTGGGGCGGGGGGGTCGCGGCAGTCACAGCTGTGGCTCACTGTGAGGACAAAGACACTGGCTGCAGGAGTTCTGGGGTATTCTTAGTGGCATGAGCACTCCTGGAAGCCACCATTTTCTCACCAAGGTCAGACTCATCACAACAGCCTATAAGCTCCAATGCTGGGACACCTCAGGCCAAACATCCAACCAGGGCAGAAACATAGCAGAGGGGTTGCTTAAAATCCTGATGAGCTCACAGCTGCCCACTGAAGACACCCCTTGACATATGCCTACCAAAGGGACAAAACCCAGCTCCACTCACCAGTGAGGAGGAACCAGTCCTTCCCATCAGCAAGCTTGTACAAGGCTCTTAAACCGCTGCATCCACCATGGGACAGAGAGCAGAAACAAGTACTACAACCCTGCAACCTAAGGAATGGAAATTGCAATCACTGAAAGTTAGATGGCAGAGGAAAATGTCTGAGATTAAGAAAAAAATAAAACCCCAGAAGAATAACTAAGGGAAGTGGAGATAGGCAATCTATCTGAAAAAGAATTCAGAATAATGGTAGTAGAGATGATCCAAAATCTCGGAAGAACAATGGAGGTACAGTTTCAGAAGATAAAAGAATTGCTTAACAAAGACCTAGAAGAACTGAAGAATAAAAAACAGATGAGGAATAAAATAACTGAAATTTTAAAATGTACTAGACAGAATCAATAGCAGAATAAATGATACAAAAGAATGCGAAAGTGAACTGGAGGACAGAATAGTGAAAATCACTGCCATGAAACAGAATAAAGAAAAAAATGATAAGAAGTGAGGAGCACTGAACAGACCTTTGGGATACTAACTACACCAATATTCATAGTATATGGGTCCCAGAAGGAGAAGAGAGAGAGAAAAGACAGTAGAAAACATTTGAAGAGANGTTCTGGGGTATTCTTAGTGGCATGAGCACTCCTGGAAGCCACCATTTTCTCACCAAGGTCAGACTCATCACAACAGCCTATAAGCTCCAATGCTGGGACACCTCAGGCCAAACATCCAACCAGGGCAGAAACATAGCAGAGGGGTTGCTTAAAATCCTGATGAGCTCACAGCTGCCCACTGAAGACACCCCTTGACATATGCCTACCAAAGGGACAAAACCCAGCTCCACTCACCAGTGAGGAGGAACCAGTCCTTCCCATCAGCAAGCTTGTACAAGGCTCTTAAACCGCTGCATCCACCATGGGACAGAGAGCAGAAACAAGTACTACAACCCTGCAACCTAAGGAATGGAAATTGCAATCACTGAAAGTTAGATGGCAGAGGAAAATGTCTGAGATTAAGAAAAAAATAAAACCCCAGAAGAATAACTAAGGGAAGTGGAGATAGGCAATCTATCTGAAAAAGAATTCAGAATAATGGTAGTAGAGATGATCCAAAATCTCGGAAGAACAATGGAGGTACAGTTTCAGAAGATAAAAGAATTGCTTAACAAAGACCTAGAAGAACTGAAGAATAAAAAACAGATGAGGAATAAAATAACTGAAATTTTAAAATGTACTAGACAGAATCAATAGCAGAATAAATGATACAAAAGAATGCGAAAGTGAACTGGAGGACAGAATAGTGAAAATCACTGCCATGAAACAGAATAAAGAAAAAAATGATAAGAAGTGAGGAGCACTGAACAGACCTTTGGGATACTAACTACACCAATATTCATAGTATATGGGTCCCAGAAGGAGAAGAGAGAGAGAAAAGACAGTAGAAAACATTTGAAGAGATAATTAACTGAAAACTTTCCTAATGTAGGAAAGGAAATAGTCACCCAGTCCAGGAAATACAGAGAGTCCCAGGCAGGAGGAACCCAAGGAGGAACACACTCCTTGATTACCCAAGGAGTAATCAAATTGATAAAAATTAAAAGCAAAGAAAAAAATATCAAAAGCAAAAGAGAAAAGCAACAACTAGCATTCAAGGGAACTCCCATAACATTATCAGCTGATTTTTCAGGAGAAACTCTGCAGGCCAGAAGAGAGTGGCACAATATAATTAAAGTAATAAAACACACTTACACATAATTGATATTCTACTGTTATAAATATCATGTACGATGGCTAAAAGAATGATGAGATTTGATGCCAAATTTGAAGTCTGAGCTTGAATGCTCAGCTTAAACATCACTTGCTGTTTCACCTTGCACTTTGATGTTAAGGAGACAGCTTCTTTCCTTAAACCTCATGAACCAACCTCTGCAGGCTTCAGACTTCTCTTCTGTAGCTTCCTCACTTCTCTCAGCCTTCCTAGATTTGAAGAGGCTTTGGATCTGCCTCTGGATTAGATTTGGGCTTAGGGAGCGTTGTAGATTGCTCGGGGAATGTTGTTGATGGCTTGATCTTCTGTTTAGACCACTAAAACTTTCTCCATATCAGCAATAAGGTTGTTTCGCTTTCTTATCATTCCTGTGTTCCCCAAGTAGCACTTTTAAGTTCCTCCAGGAACTTTTCCTTTGCATTTACAATTTGGCTAACTGCTTGGCCCAGGAGGCCTACCTTTCAGTCTGTTATGGCTTTCAACGAACCTTCCTCACTAAGCTTTATCATTTCTAGCTTTTGGTTTAAAATGAGAGACATACAACTTTTTCTTTCACTGGTACTCTTAGAGGTTTTGTGTGATTATTAACTAGCCTAATTTTATTATTGTCCTGTGTCAGGGACTAGGGAAGCTCAAGAAAAATTTGAGAGATGGGGAAACGGCTGGCTGGTGAAACAGTCAGAACACATGCAATATTTGAAGTTTACCATCTTGTACGGAAGGGTTTGTGTGTCCAAAAGAACTACAATAGTAATATCAAAGATCACTGATCTCAGGTCACCATAACTAACATAATAATAATGAAAGAATGGAATTCTTGTAAAAATTATTGTTAAAATGTGACACAGAGACACTTCAAAAAAATGAAGCTGATAAACTTGCTGTAATCAAGATTGCCAAAAATCTTCAATTTGTTGTAATTTTAAAAAAAAACCACCAAAACTCAATATATGTTATGCACATTAATATATGTCCACAGCTCAAAACCTGAGAAGATATCACAGCTGAAGGTAGTTCGGGGGTAAGTCAAAAGGAGACAGTTGACAGTTATCTTATCTGCATGGCAGTGGATGAGATGGCTCAGGAGAGGATGACTAATGAACATAAAAGTGGGCAAAGAAAGAACAGTGGTCACACCCTCAAAGTCGGGGCAGGCTAAAGGAATTCCAGTAAAGGAAGTGGAGAAGAAATTATGGAAATGAGAAATGGAAAAACAGGTAGTAAGACAATAAGAGAGAAATGAGTTTCAAGAAGACATAACAGACTTCCCCCCAGGGATTGGGACTCTGGATTTCTATCGCAGGAGGCTCAGGTTAGTTCCCTGCTCAGGGAAGTAGCAACCTGGATGCTCCATGATGGCAGCCAAAAACCAAAAAGTTCAATAAAAACCAAATTCATTAAATTAAAAAAGAAGAGCCAGAATGATACAATTGAATACTGCAGAGTGAGTGGTGACTTTGAGAGGAAAGTCTTACTTTTGCTGGAAATTTATCCTTAAGCTAATAATGACATTTATGGATCTCAACCACAAGTAGACCTTAATACAATATTCAGGCCTTAATGCATGTTTAATGAGGATTAGTTTCCTAATTAATGGAGTAGCATATATAATGGAGATTAGTTTCCTCTATTAGAGTCCATTTATAATTTTCTTTAAACAAAATCTTATGGATTACTTTAATACCCTATATATGAAATAAAGACTGTCTTCAGATCCTTACTAATATCTCTTTCTTGAAACAGTCATGAATGTAGAAGCAGCAGATGAATTGGCATTCAAGCTCAAACTTCAAATTTGGCATCAAATCCCATCATTCCTTTAGCTATGTTACATCATATTGATAATAGCTACAAAGCAGAATATCAACTATGTGTGACTGTGTTTCTATGCCTGAGTAGCCAATGAGTCTATTTGATCTCTGAGAATCACTCTGGATGTTACTGAAGGCAGATAAGAGACTTTTGGCAGTAACTCTCTTTTATTGCATCTGTTAAGCTGAAATTTAGGTAATTTAGTATGAAGGCATGGCAAAATGAGTTTCCCACTCTGTGTTAAGCCTTCTAATGCTTTGTCTAAATGTTTAAAAATATGATGTTCTGGCAACATTGACTTCACTCAAAAACCCTCTAATAAAATGAATCCACTCAAAAACAATTTGTAAAAGTTGTTGAGAGACTATGGTGTTTGCACTTACAAGTACAGAAATTCTGACAGAGTTTGGAGAGAAAAAGAAGGAAAATCCACAGTAGGAAAAGGAATATTTCCACTTCTTTCTCTACTGTATTTCTGATTATGATATGCTTTCTCTATGTCCCTTCTACTTTTTAAAAAAATATTCACATATAGCTTTAAAAATGTAATACTATTTTTCCAAGTTACATTTAAAGCAACATTTTGTACTCTAGTTTTTTATACAAGTACTCNATGTATGCAGTTAGAGATGACCATACTAAGTGACGTAAGTCAGAATTTCTAGAGAAAGACAAGTACCATACGAAATCACTTATATGTCGAATCTAAAATATATACAAATGAACCTATCTGTGAAACACACAGAGAATAGACTGGTGATTGTTTAGGAGGAGGGGTGGAGTAGGAGGCTGGGAGTAGCAAATGTAGCTTTTATATACAGGATGGATAAACAACAAGGTCCTACTGTATGGCACAGAGAACCATATTCAATATCTTATGATAAACCATAATGGAAAAAAATATTTTTTAAAGGAAACTATATATGTGTAACCAAATCACTTTGTTGCATGGGAGTAATAAACACAATATGTAAATCAACTATACTTCATAAAAAAAAAAAAAAAAAAAAAGATTCTGTGTATTTTCAACAACTGTCTTGGAGCATAATGTATATCACAGACGAATGCTGGGCAGTTTGAAAATGAGTGTAAACACAAAAGAGAACTTGGTTTTGGTTACTACTGTTGTAAAACAAAACCACCTTTAAATGAGTGGCCTAGAGCAACCACTTTACTTTGTACCTGTCACAGTCATGTGGGTTAGGAATTCAGCAAGCCAGCAGGGATGGCTTCTCTTGCCCTCCCATTGTCTGGAATCTCAGTTGGGAAGAGTGCAAGCACCTGGGCCAAGAGGATTTGAAGACTGGAAACAACCACCAGGCACTGTTGATAGAACATACATCTGTACATTGTTCAGTGGGTCTAGTCTGGGGAGTGGGTCAAGGATAGCCAGAGACTCTTAATTATGTCAATGCTGCTGGCCCCAGGGCTACACTTTGAGGCACCAGTACACAGACACAATATATTTGGGCTTCTCATTCATGAGAAGAACTTTTTTAAAAGCCCGAATTATAATTGGCTTTACATAGTGTTTTTCTACACACAGACTGGTTCAAATAACTACTATCAGTCAATTCAAATAAAGTCAACTTATGATCAAGTGGAAACTTTCCAGTCTTCTCCTAGAAACACAAGATTGGCAATATCAAGAGAGACTGTGAGGAGATGTAGGGTGATGTTAATGAGAAGAGGCAAGATAACTATAATGTTTACCAATATTTGATTCATTCATTTGAATGTATAGTTTCAAGTTTGGAAGGCTAATGTCCCTGATCTATGTTTTCTCCTTACACACAGGCCAGCATGCTCTTAACCTCAGAACAAACCAAATGTTTACAGCAGCCAGCCACACACAGACACACAGACACACACTGAAGTCAATTTACTTTGAGCCAGCAGCATCCCCAAAAGTGTGCGAAGAAACCAGCTAGATATTTCTATCAGAGTCCCAGCCCTGGGCTAATTTTCCAGCTATCTCTGAGGGGAAAGGAAAAGCCAATAGTATGTAATTAAAGAACCCTATGATTTACACATTAACAAGCAAGGCAACGCAACCCACAGAGGGGAGAAGAAAATTGTGGCCAGCTAATAAGTGTCAGTACTTATTAAGGCTAAAGAAACAACCTATGAAACAAATCTAATCCTTTCCCAAATGGTGCGGGGCAATTATATTTGGCATGAGTTCCTTGGGGAAAATGCAGCTTTAGAAATATAAAAAACTGAGAAATGAGAGGAAGAGGGCCAGCTGAAGATACAAGGAAAACATTTATCAGATATATCACAGGCAAGGGAAAGGACAATGGTGAGAAAAAGGAGACACTGGGGGCCATGGGGAAAGGGGGGAAAATGAAATATGCCTTTTTAACCTCATTCCAGAAGATGACAGAAAGATTTAAATTTCAAAGTCATCCACAAGAACTCGGAGAATAACCTTGATGGAAGATTTCTAGCAGTACTACAGAGACCTTTAATGCCCCAAATCAAAAGAAACAGATTTGAACACTCCCTTGAAGAATGTATTCTTTCCTGATGATAACTTTGTTAAGCACTGACTTTTTAGTAGAAATCATGAAACAAATATTATTTCTGCCTTCAAGAAGTTTCCATGAAGTGGAAAGTCTAGACACACTTGAACATACACTCAAGCAGTCATGTATACAAAAGTCCTTTTCTCATTGAGTTCTCTTGAGTTTAGATTCCAAATGCTCTACTCAGGAAAAGAAAGGATGATCTTGGGCAAGATGCTGCTCCCCCTTGAACACTGGTTTTTAAAATGGAAATGTTAGTGTATCTATATAGCTCAAGGCTGTGGGGAGAATTAAATATGAAAATGCCTACATCATACTTATATAATACTGCAGAAGGTCATGCTTAAGGACAATGTCAGTGACATTCAGGTGGTCCATGCNTTGGGAAGAGTGCAAGCACCTGGGCCAAGAGGATTTGAAGACTGGAAACAACCACCAGGCACTGTTGATAGAACATACATCTGTACATTGTTCAGTGGGTCTAGTCTGGGGAGTGGGTCAAGGATAGCCAGAGACTCTTAATTATGTCAATGCTGCTGGCCCCAGGGCTACACTTTGAGGCACCAGTACACAGACACAATATATTTGGGCTTCTCATTCATGAGAAGAACTTTTTTAAAAGCCCGAATTATAATTGGCTTTACATAGTGTTTTTCTACACACAGACTGGTTCAAATAACTACTATCAGTCAATTCAAATAAAGTCAACTTATGATCAAGTGGAAACTTTCCAGTCTTCTCCTAGAAACACAAGATTGGCAATATCAAGAGAGACTGTGAGGAGATGTAGGGTGATGTTAATGAGAAGAGGCAAGATAACTATAATGTTTACCAATATTTGATTCATTCATTTGAATGTATAGTTTCAAGTTTGGAAGGCTAATGTCCCTGATCTATGTTTTCTCCTTACACACAGGCCAGCATGCTCTTAACCTCAGAACAAACCAAATGTTTACAGCAGCCAGCCACACACAGACACACAGACACACACTGAAGTCAATTTACTTTGAGCCAGCAGCATCCCCAAAAGTGTGCGAAGAAACCAGCTAGATATTTCTATCAGAGTCCCAGCCCTGGGCTAATTTTCCAGCTATCTCTGAGGGGAAAGGAAAAGCCAATAGTATGTAATTAAAGAACCCTATGATTTACACATTAACAAGCAAGGCAACGCAACCCACAGAGGGGAGAAGAAAATTGTGGCCAGCTAATAAGTGTCAGTACTTATTAAGGCTAAAGAAACAACCTATGAAACAAATCTAATCCTTTCCCAAATGGTGCGGGGCAATTATATTTGGCATGAGTTCCTTGGGGAAAATGCAGCTTTAGAAATATAAAAAACTGAGAAATGAGAGGAAGAGGGCCAGCTGAAGATACAAGGAAAACATTTATCATATATATCACAGGCAAGGGAAAGGACAATGGTGAGAAAAAGGAGACACTGGGGGCCATGGGGAAAGGGGGGAAAATGAAATATGCCTTTTTAACCTCATTCCAGAAGATGACAGAAAAATTTAAATTTCAAAGTCATCCACAAGAACTCGGAGAATAACCTTGATGGAAGATTTCTAGCAGTACTACAGAGACCTTTAATGCCCCAAATCAAAAGAAACAGATTTGAACACTCCCTTGAAGAATGTATTCTTTCCTGATGATAACTTTGTTAAGCACTGACTTTTTAGTAGAAATCATGAAACAAATATTATTTCTGCCTTCAAGAAGTTTCCATGAAGTGGAAAGTCTAGACACACTTGAACATACACTCAAGCAGTCATGTATACAAAAGTCCTTTTCTCATTGAGTTCTCTTGAGTTTAGATTCCAAATGCTCTACTCAGGAAAAGAAAGGATGATCTTGGGCAAGATGCTGCTCCCCCTTGAACACTGGTTTTTAAAATGGAAATGTTAGTGTATCTATATAGCTCAAGGCTGTGGGGAGAATTAAATATGAAAATGCCTACATCATACTTATATAATACTGCAGAAGGTCATGCTTAAGGACAATGTCAGTGACATTCAGGTGGTCCATGCACTTTCCTAGCTTCCCCTCTTCCGCTCTCTTTACCCCTTAGTTGCAAAATTATTGAGCAAACAACAATGAATAACATTAAGCGCATAGTAGAGAAGAAGAAACAGAACTGCAAAGCATTTCAGTGCAGTGCACTAAGTTCTGTGTCAAGGTGAGCCCAAGCTACTGGAGGAGAATCAAGAATAATATTATTGATTCTGAGCAAGGAAATGCAATGTAAAAGCTAATGGTGATAGAAACATTCAAGAAGGGCTGTCTAGAGGCAGGGGCAGTCCTGATAAGTTTAGAACCTCCAAAAGGGCCTAGTCTTATTCATTGTCTCACCCTCAGTTTCTAGCATGATGCTTTGTATGTAGTTCAAAGTTAATAAGTTGGAGAATAAATGGATAAATGAAGGCAGAGGGCGAGGACGGAGAGAAAATTGAATTATCGAGAACAATATTACGAACCAAGAGCTGAGCCTCAGAATAACTATAGGAGATTCTAATACCATATTTTAGGGATGGGGTAAGGGACAATAGTTTTTAATAAATCTTCACAAACAATTCTGTTATCCATGCTTTAAAGGGATGATGCTATGTGCTGAGGTCCAGCAACACAAGATATCTTGTTATCAACAGATAATCAAGAATTAAGCAAGGAAGAGGCAAGATGGTAGGGTAGAAGAACATAGCTCAATCCTTCTTATAGAAACACCAAAATCAGAACTAACTGCTGAATAATCACCACCACCACCAGAGCATTGAAAGCTACCAAAAATGATGCCTATATCCAAGACAAAGAAGAATGCACAAGGAGACGGTTGTAGGAGTGCAATCAGGATTAAATCAAATCCCATGCATGCCACGTGTGCAGCCAACAAACTGGAGAGCAACTGAGCCATACAAGCTCTCCCACAGGAGTGAGAGTTCTAAGCCCCACACTGAGCTCCCCAGCCTAAGGGTCTGGCAACGNCCACCACCAGAGCATTGAAACCTACCAAAAATGATGCCTATATCCAAGACAAAGAAGAATGCACAAGGAGACAGTTGTAGGAGTGCAATCAGGATTAAATCAAATCCCATGCATGCCACATGTGCAGCCAACAAACTGGAGAGCAACTGAGCCATACAAGCTCTCCCACAGAAGTGAGAGTTCTAAGCCCCACACTGAGCTCCCCAGCCTAAGGGTCTGGCAACGGGAGGAGGCCCTCCATAGAGACTGGCTTTGAAGGCTAGCGAGGTTTGATTGCAGCTTCCCTGGTGGCTCAGAGGTTAAAGCGTCAGCCTCCAATGCGGGAGACCCGGGTTCGATCCCTGGGTCAGGAAGATCCCCTGGAGAAGGAAATGGTAACCCACTCCAGTATTCTTGCCTGGAGAATCCCATGGATGGAGAAGCCTGGTAGACTACAGCCCACGGGGTCACAAAGAGTTGGACACGACTGAGTGACTTCATTTCACTTCACTTCACTTGGGGAAACAGAAACTCAACTCTTGGAGGGTGCACACAAGGTCTTGTGCACAATAGGACCCAGCAGGTAAAAGCAGTGACCTCCTAAGAAACAGCTGAACTTACCTGCTAGTGTTAGAGGGTCTCTTATGGAGGCNTCTTGCCTGGAGAATCCCATGGATGGAGAAGCCTGGTAGACTACAGCCCACGGGGTCACAAAGAGTTGGACACGACTGAGCGACTTCATTTCACTTCACTTGGGGAAACAGAAACTCAACTCTTGGAGGGTGCACACAAGGTCTTGTGCACAACAGGACCCAGCAGGTAAAAGCAGTGACCTCCTAAGAAACAGCTGAACTTACCTGCTAGTGTTAGAGGGTCTCTTATGGAGGCAGAGGGCAACTGTAGCTTACTACAGGGACAAAGACACTGGGGTGGTTCTGGTGAGTGTACCTTGGCATAGACTCTATAGGAGGCTGCCATTTTCCTACCAAGACCTGACCCTACACAAAAGTCTGTAGATTCCAGCACAGGGACACCTCAGGCCAAACAACCAGTAGAGCAGGAACACAGCCCTGCTCACCAAAGACAGGTTGCTTACAGTCTTTCTCAGTTCATAGCCATCTCTAAATACACTGCTGGCCATGGCTCAGCCCACCAGAGGGACAAGGTCCAGCTCCACACCCTAGCAGGAAAGTGACAGTTCCTTCTACCAGGAAGCTCCATCCACCAGGAGGCAGACAGCAGATGCCAGAAGAGCCACAACCCTGCAGCCAGTGGAGCAGAAACTGCAGCCACAGAAAGTCACGCACAGTGAGGTGGCAGAGAAACACGTCCCGGATGAAGGAACAAGACAAAACCCCAGGAGAATGTGAAAGTGGGGACAGACAATCTGCTTGAAAGAGAACTAGAGTAATAATAGCAAAGATGATCCGTGATACTGGAAAAAGAATGGAGGGACAGATGAAGAATATATAAGAAATGCTTAACAAAGACCTAGAAGAACTAAAGAACAAACCAACAGGGATGAACAATATAATACCTAAAATTTAAAACCAAAAATCACTAGAAGGCATCAATAACAGAATAAATGAGGCGGAAGAATGAAAAAGTGAGCTACAAGACAAAATGGTGGAAATTACCACCCTAAAACACAATAAAGAAAAAAGAATGAAGTGAAATAAAGGGAGTTTAAGAAATCACTGGAACAACTTTAAATGTGACAACATTTGCATTATAGGAGTATCAGAAGGAAAAAAGAAGAAGAAGGGACTTGAAAAAATATTTGAAGAGATAATAGCTGAAAACTTCCTTAACATGATAAAGTAAACAGTCACCCAAGTCCAGGAAGCACAGAGAGTCACAGGCAGGATAAAGGCAAGAAAGAATATGCCAAAACACATAATAAACACAGTGACAAAGATTAAAAATAAAAAAAAAATATTAAAAGTAACAAGAGAAAAGCAACAAATAATGTACAAGGGAATTCCCATAAGGTTATCATCTAATTTCTCAGCAGAATCTCTGCAGGTCAGAAGGGACTGGCATGATATATTTAAAATGAAGAAAGGGACGAACTTACAGCCAATAGTACTTTACCTAGCAAGGCTCCTGTTCAGATTTGATGGAGAAAGCAAAAGTTTTACAGACAAGCAAAAGCTAAGAGAATTCAGCACCACTTTGAAACAAATGTTAAAGGAACTTCTCTAAGTGGAAGAGAAAAGGCTATGTAACTACAAACAAGCAAATTACAAATGGGAAAATTTACTGGTAAAGGTGAATAAACAGTACAAGTAGGAAATCATCTGCACACAATTATGATATCAAAACCAGAAACTGTGAGAAGAGACAAGTACAAATCCAGGATACCAGAAATGCACTTGAAATTAAAAGACCAGCAACTGAAAACAATCTTCTCTGTATTCATAATGCTATAGCAAAACCTCATGGGAACCACCAATCGAAAATCTACAATAGAGGGGAGTCTGAAAGATGGCAGAGGAATAGGATGGGGAGAACACTCNCAAAACCAATACAGTACTGTAAAATAGAATAAAGTAGTAAAAAAAAAAAAGAAAGAAAATCTACAATAGAAACAAACACAAAAAAGAAAAATGAATCCAAGCAGAACACTAAAGTTAGTCGTCAAACCAAAAAGAAGAGAATGAAAGAGGAAGGGAAAAAGAAACATCTACAAAAAAGAAACATCTAAAACAATAGACCAATAGCAATAAGAACATACATATTGATAATTACCTTAAATGCAAATGGAGTAAATGCTCCAACCAAAGACCTAGATTGGATGAATAGATACAAAAACAAGACATATACCTATGCCATCTATAAGCAACCCATTTCAGACCAAAGGACACATACTAAATGAAAGTAGGGGGATGGAAATATATATTCCATTCAAATGGAAATTAAAAGAAAGTAGGAGTAGCAATATTCATCTCAGACATAATGGACTTTAAAATAAAGACTCTTATAAGAGACAAGGAGGGACAGCTACATAATGTCAAGGAATCAATCCCAGAAGAAGATATCACAGTTGTAAACATTTATGCCCCCAACATAGGAGCATCTCAATATAAAAGGCAAATACCAATAACTGTAAAAGGAGAAATAAATACCAAAACACAATAATAGTGAGAGACTTTAATACCCCACTTATAGCAATGGACAGATCAGATAATCAACAAGGAAGTACAGTCCTTAAATGACACACTAAACCACATAGACTTAATTGATATTTATAAAGCATTTCATCCAAAAGCAGCAGAATACACATTCTTCTCAAGTGCACGTGGCACCTTCTCCAGAATCAACCACATTCTGGGTCACAAAGCAAGCCTTGTAAATTTAAGAAAACTGAACTCATATTAAGCATCTTTTCTGACCGTAAGCCTGTGAGATTAGAAATCAACTACAAGAAAAAATTAAAAACAGTAAAAGCCACAAACACATGAAGGCTAAACAATATGCAACTAAATAACCAGTGGATCACTAAAGAAATCAAAAAGGAAATCAAATAATACCTACATACAAATCATGATGCAAACAAGTTTATAGTGAGAACCCAAAACCTACAGCATGCAGCAGCAGCAGTTGAAAGGGAACTTTATAGTGATACAAGCTAACCTCAGAAAACAAGAAAAATCTCAAATAAACTACCTAACCCCACACCTAAACAAACCAAAGAAAGAACAAACAAAACCTACGGGTGGTAGAAATCATAAGGATCGGAGCAGAAATAAATGAAATAGAGAAGCAGGAGACATAGAAAAGATTAGTGAAATGGAACTTGGTTCTTTGTAAAGATAAACAAAATTAATAAACCTTTAGCCAAACTCATCAACAAAATACAGAAAAGAGCTCCAATCAACAAAATTAGAAATGAAACGGAAGAAGTTACAGCATACACCACAGAAACACAAAGAGTAACAAGAGACTATTACAAGCAACTGTATGCCAATCAAATGGACAATCTGGAATAAATGAACAAATTCTTAGAAAGTCGCAATATCTTAAGACTCCACCAGGAAGAAATAGGAAATAGGGATAGACCAATCACAAGTACTGAAAATAAGATTGTGATTTTAAAACTTCAAACAAATAAAATTTCAGGACCAGACTGCTTCACAGGCAAATGGTGTCAAATGTTTAGAGAAGAATTAACACTGATCCTTCTGAAGCAATTCACAAAAATCACAGAGAAAGGAGCAATCTCAAACTTATAAGGTCCCCATCACCCNAAAAAAGAAACATCTAAAACAATAGACCAATAGCAATAAGAACATACATATTGATAATTACCTTAAATGCAAATGGAGTAAATGCTCCAACCAAAGACCTAGATTGGATGAATAGATACAAAAACAAGACATATACCTATGCCATCTATAAGAAACCCATTTCAGACCAAAGGACACATACTAAATGAAAGTAGGGGGATGGAAATATATATTCCATTCAAATGGAAATTAAAAGAAAGTAGGAGTAGCAATATTCATCTCAGACATAATGGACTTTAAAATAAAGACTCTTATAAGAGACAAGGAGGGACAGCTACATAATGTCAAGGAATCAATCCCAGAAGAAGATATCACAGTTGTAAACATTTATGCCCCCAACATAGGAGCATCTCAATATAAAAGGCAAATACCAATAACTGTAAAAGGAGAAATAAATACCAAAACACAATAATAGTGAGAGACTTTAATACCCCACTTATAGCAATGGACAGATCAGATAATCAACAAGGAAGTACAGTCCTTAAATGACACACTAAACCACATAGACTTAATTGATATTTATAAAGCATTTCATCCAAAAGCAGCAGAATACACATTCTTCTCAAGTGCACGTGGCACCTTCTCCAGAATCAACCACATTCTGGGTCACAAAGCAAGCCTTGTAAATTTAAGAAAACTGAACTCATATTAAGCATCTTTTCTGACCGTAAGCCTGTGAGATTAGAAATCAACTACAAGAAAAAATTAAAAACAGTAAAAGCCACAAACACATGAAGGCTAAGCAATATGCAACTAAATAACCAGTGGATCACTAAAGAAATCAAAAAGGAAATCAAATAATACCTACAGACAAATCATGATGCAAACAAGTTTATAGTGAGAACCCAAAACCTACAGCATGCAGCAGCAGCAGTTGAAAGGGAACTTTATAGTGATACAAGCTAACCTCAGAAAACAAGAAAAATCTCAAATAAACTACCTAACCCCACACCTAAACAAACCAAAGAAAGAACAAACAAAACCTACAGGTGGTAGAAATCATAAGGATCGGAGCAGAAATAAATGAAATAGAGAAGCAGGAGACATAGAAAAGATTAGTGAAATGGAACTTGGTTCTTTGTAAAGATAAACAAAATTAATAAACCTTTAGCCAAACTCATCAACAAAATACAGAAAAGAGCTCCAATCAACAAAATTAGAAATGAAACGGAAGAAGTTACAGCATACACCACAGAAACACAAAGAGTAACAAGAGACTATTACAAGCAACTGTATGCCAATCAAATGGACAATCTGGAATAAATGAACAAATTCTTAGAAAGTCGCAATATCTTAAGACTCCACCAGGAAGAAATAGGAAATAGGGATAGACCAATCACAAGTACTGAAAATAAGATTGTGATTTTAAAACTTCAAACAAATAAAATTTCAGGACCAGACTGCTTCACAGGCAAATGGTGTCAAATGTTTAGAGAAGAATTAACACTGATCCTTCTGAAGCAATTCACAAAAATCACAGAGAAAGGAGCAATCTCAAACTTATAAGGTCCCCATCACCCTGATACCAAAACCAGTAAAAGATACCACAAAAAAAGAAAATTACAAGCCAGTATCATTGATGAACATAGATGAAAAGATCGTCAACAAAGCAAGCCAAATCCATACTAGCAAGCCAAATCCAATTTTTCCAATCTTAAGAAAGAAAAATAGAGCTGGAGGAAGCAGGCGCCCTCACTTCAGACTATACTACAAAGCTACAGTCATCAAAACAGCATGGTACTGGCATAAAAATAGAATCATAGATCAATGGAACAGTACAGAAAGTCTGGAAATAAGCCCACAAACCTATGGTCAACTAATCTACAACAAAGGATGCAAGATTATCCAATGGAATAAAGGCAGTTTCTTAACTAAATGAGGCTTGGAAAACTGGACAACTACATGTAAACAAGTGAAATTTAAACATCCTTTAATACCATACTTAAAAACAAAATAGATTACAGACCTAAATTTAAGAACATATACTATAAAACTCAAGAGAGAAATGTAAGCAGAACACTCCCTGACATAAATCACAGCTGTCTTTTTTGATCTGTCTCATAGAGTAACGACAAAGAAAATAAACAAAGGGCCTAATTAAACTTAAAAGCTTTTGCATACCAAAAGAAACCATAAACAAGTTGAAAAGACAACCCAAGAATGATGGGAGAAAATACCCAGGAACAATGTGACCAACAAGGGATTAATCTTCAAAATTTACAAAGAACTCATGTGATTCAATATCAAACAAACAAAACAAACAAACAAAAAAAATAGGCAGAAGACCTAAACAGACAGTTCTCCAAAAGAGACATCAGTTCAGTTCAGTTTAGTCACTCAGTCGTGTCCGACTCTTTGTGACCCCATGAATCGCACCATGCCAGGCCTCCCTATCCATCACCAAATCCTGGAGTTCACTCAGACTCATGTCCATCGAATCAGTGATGCCATCCAGCCATACAGATGGCCAAAAAGCACATGCAAAGACACTNAGAACTCATGTGATTCAATATCAAACAAACAAAACAAACAAACAAACAAAATAGGCAGAAGACCTAAACAGACATTTCTCCAAAAGAGACATCAGTTCAGTTCAGTTTAGTTACTCAGTCGTGGCTGACTCTTTGTGACCCCATGAATCGCACCATGCCAGGCCTCCCTGTCCATCACCAAATTCTAGAGTTCACTCAGACTCACGTCCATTGAGTCAGTGATGCCATCCAGCCATACAGATGGCCAAAAAGCACATGCAAAGACACTCAGCATTTTTAATTATTAGAGAAATGTAAATCAAAACTGCAATGAGATATCACCTCATACCAGTCAATATGCCCATCAGCAAAAAGTCTACAAATAGTAAATGGTAGAGAGGATGTGAAGTGACGGGATCCCTCCTACACCACTGGTGGGGGTGTAAAGTGATACAGTCACTGTGGTGAACAGTATGAACGTTCCGTAAGAAATGAAACCCAGAGCTACCATATGATCCAGCAACCACTCCTGGGTATATATCCAGAGAAAATCATAGTTTGAAAGGATACATGCACCCCAGTGTTCACTGAAGCACTGTTCACAATAGCTAAGACATGGAAGCAACCTAAATGTCCATCCATAGATGCATGGATAAAAAAGATACGGTACCTAACATATGATGAAATATTACTCAGCCATTCAATAGAATGATGTAATGCCATTCACAGCAATGAGGATGGACCTGGAGATTATCATAGTAAAGTGAAGTAATCCAGACAAAGACAAACAGCATATGATATCACTTATATAGAGAATCTTTTAAAAATGATACAAATGTACTTATTTACAAAACGAAACAGACTCACAGACAAAGAGAACCAACTTATGGTTGCCAGGGTAGAAGTGCGGGGGGAGGGACAGGCTGGGAGTTCAGAACTGACAAATACACACTGCTGTATGTAAAATGGAAAAGCAGCAGGGACCTACTGCATAGCACAGGGAACTCTGCTCAATATTCTGTAAGAACCTAAATGAGACAAGAATTTGAAAGAGCACAGATACACGTAACCCCTTCATGGATCTCAGCCTTGTCATGGCAAAGGGACTTGTGTAACTCAATGTAGCTTTGAGCCATGCCATGCAGAGTCACCCAAGACAAATGGGTCATCGTGAAGAGTACTGACAACATGCAGTCCACTGGAGAAGGAAATGGCAACCCACTCCAGCATAATTGCCTGGAGAACGCCATGGACAGCATGAACAGGCAAAAAGCTATGACACTGGAAGATGAGTCCCCCAGGTTGGAAGGTGTCCTATATGCTACTGGGAAAGAGGAGAAGGCAATCGCTAATATCTACAGACTGAAGTGGTCAGGCCAAAGTGAAAATGATGCTCAGTTGTGGATGTGTCTGGTGGTGAAAGTAAAGTCGGATGATACAAAGAACAATATTGCATAGGAACCTGGAATGTTAGTTCTATGAATCAAGCTCCATTGGATGTGGTCAAGCAGGAGATGGTAAGACTGAACATAACATTTTAGGAAACAGTGAACTAAAATGGGTGGGAATGGGTGTATTTAATTTAGAAGACCATTAAATCTACTATGGTGGGCAAGAATCCCTTAGAAGGAATGTAACAGCCCTAACAGTCAACAAAGGAGTCTGAAATGCTATTACTTGAATGCAGCCTCAAAAACGACAGAATGATCTGTTTCCAAGGCAAACCATTCAAATCACAGTATTCCAAGTCTATGGCCCTACCACAGATGCTGAAGAAGCTAAAGTTGACCAGTTCTGTGAAGACTTAAAGACCTTCTAGAACTAACACCAAAAAACTATGTCCTTTTCATTATAAGGGGTGAATGTAAAAGTAGGAAGTCAAGGGAGTGAAAGTCACTCCGTCATGTTCGACTCTTTGCGACACCATGGACTGTGGAATTCTCCAGGCCAGAATACTGGAGTGGGTAGCCTATCCCTTCTCCAGGGGATCTTCCAAACCCAGGGATTGAACCAGGGTCTCCTGCATTGTGGGTGGATTCTTTACCAACTGAGCTATAAGAAAGTCAAGAGATAACCAGAATAATAGGCAAGTTTGGCCTTGGAGTACAAAATGAAGCAAAGTTGAGTTTCGTCAAGAGAGCACACGGGACATATCAAACACCCCTTTCCAACAACCAAAGAGGCAACTGCACATGGACATCGCCAGACAATCAATACTGAGATCAGACTGATTACGTTGTTTGCAGCCAAAGATGGAGGAGCTCTATTAAGTCAGCAAAAGCAAAACTTGGATATGACTGTGGCTCAGATCATCAGCTCCTTATTGAAAAATACAGGCTTAACTTGAAGAAAGTAGAGAAAACCACAAAGCCTTTCATGTATGAGCTAAATCAAATTCCTTATGATTTTTCAGTGGTGGTGATAAATACACTCAAGGGTTTAGATCTGGTAGATAGAGGGCCTGAAGAACTTATGGACGGAGCTTCGTAACTTTGTATAGAAGGCAGTGATCAAAACCATCCCAAGGAAAAAGAAATGCAAGAAGGCAAAGTGGCTGTCTGAGGAGGCTTTACAAATAGCTGAGGAAAGAAGAGAAGTGGAGGGCAATGAAGAAAGGGAAAGACATACCAAGCTGAATGCAAAGTTTCAGAGAATAGCAAGGAAAGATGAGAAGGCCTTCCTAAAGGAACAATGCAAAAAAACAGGAGAACAACAGAATGGGAAAGACTAGAGATCTCATTCTGTATGATTTGGCTTGTATGAGGCACATAGGTCAGCCAAAATCACAGAGAGAGACAGTGAGACAGTTTCCAGGGGAGGGGAGAGGCTGAAGGTTTAGCTTTATCTGATGAAACAGTTATAGAGATGTGATGGGGGCATGAGGCTACGAATTTATTCAACAGCACTGAACCATATACTTAAAATAGTTCAGAGGGTAAATCTTATATGTATTTTATGACAGTGATTTTAACTAAGATATAGAGGTTTACAACACAGTAATTCACAATTTTTAAAGCTTATACTCCATTTGTCGTTATTATAATTATTGCACTGTACAATATATCCTTGTAGCTTATTTATTTCATACACAGGAGTTTGTATATCTTAAACTTCTACCTCTATCTTGCCCTACCCCTTCCCTCTCAAAAAATTTTTCATTTATTTTCAGCTGGGCCATCCCGCTTGTGGGATCTTATCTCCTTGACCAGGGATCAAACCAAGGCCTGGCAATGAGGGCATTGAGTCGTAACCACTAGAATGCCAGGGAATAACCCTAAGCATGCTTCCAAAGAATATAAGAAGGGCGATTTACAGTTTGCAAAGATTATATCCATGTACAGTTACTATAATTATTGGCTATATAACCTGCGCTATATTCTTATAGCTTATTTAGTTTGTACATAGCAGTTTGTACCTCTTAATCTCAGACTTCTATCTTGCTCTTCTCGCATTCCCTCTTTAAAAATATTTCTGAAGAAAGGAAGGGTTGGGGACAAGGATTTATAAATACTGCATAAATGTTGTTACGATAACATAGGGAAAAAAAGAAAAGGGGGAAATTTGAATAAAGGTTGGTTGCTAATGAGTAACATATGGGAAACAAAGCACATTTAAATTTTGTAAACCAAAGAGCAGATTCTACAATTCTCTGGTGTTTTTATAAACATGCTTCCTTTCATCTTCAAGCCTGGAGGGGAGGCCTCTCCCTCACAGCTTTGCCTTCCAGAAGCAGTACCTCCCAAGACTGATACCTTTGACTACATGCCCTTTCAAGTCCTTTCCAGTTGACCTGCCAGGTATTTGGTGTGTATTTCTACGTAACAAATTATCCAAAACTTAATGACTTAAAACAGCAAACATGTATCTCAATTACCATTCCCGTGGGTCAAGGATCCAAGAGTGGCTTACCTGGGTTATTCGGCGCAGGGCCTTTCACAAAGGGGGAGTGGCGTCAGGGAGACCCGAGGGTGCCTGCAGCCCCGACTGCAGCTCATTACTGTGCCTTTGGCAGCAGTCTTCTCCGCTCCTGGTATTGGCTGGAGGCCTCGCTTCTTTACAGGCTGCTGGAGTGTCCTCCCAGCAATGGCAGGTGGCCTCCCCAGAGTGATCTGGGAAAGAAAGAGAGAGGCAGAGAAGAGGATGTCACCTTGCTCTAAACGACTGCTTTTCCTCTGTGCTCTTCTCTTTCCTTTGTAAGAAGAAGTACTGTCCCTGAAGTACTTATATGTAAATTGAAAGTTGTAAGTTCTTTAAATCTCCTTAGGATGTCGTAATGATGGGTTATCATTTTGTTTTTTCTTTTCTAGATGATCTATATGGATTTTTGGAGGTAAAGTAGAGTAATTTTTATTCAGGCAGCATAACTTAAAGGAAACAGGAAGTTCCCCAATAAATAATCTTTAATGTGACAATGAACAAATTGGTACAGAACCAAAAGACTGATTCATTGAATAAAATGACTCTGATCATCCTCCATGGAGACAGGATTTCCATGACTGTATAATCAGACTATCTTTTTCCGAGAGAAAACTGGTGCTGTAACCAAAGGGGCCAGCCAACATTATAACCAAACAGTTCTCAGGTGATAACAGAATGTGTAACAGNTAGATGATCTATATGGATTTTTGGAGGTAAAGTAGAGTAATTTTTATTCAGGCAGCATAACTTAAAGGAAACAGGAAGTTTCCCAATAAATAATCTTTAATGTGACAATGAACAAATTGGTACAAAACCAAGACTGATTCATTGAATAAAATGACTCTGATCATCCACCATGGAGACAGGATTTCCATGACTGTATAATCAGACTATCTTTTTCCGAGAGAAAACTGGTGCTATAACCAAAGGGGCCAGCCAACATTATAACCAAACAGTTCTCAGGTGATAACAGAACGTGTAACAGTGGAATCAGTTGTAAAATTAGTGGCATAAGACTTCCTTATGTGACCTGTGGGCAGCATGATGGCAGCCTGGCAGGGTGGGCTCATGAGCAAGCTAAAACTATAGCCTGTTGAGTGAAACTGCAGCCTGTAGGCTGGGTAAAACTCAGCCTTCTCTGCACTGGGTTATACAGTCTCAAACATACTCACATTGGTGGGAATATGCACACGTACCGGGATACAGACAATGGAGATGGAGCCCATGTGTGCCAGCATACATATTCACCCTTGCAGAGAGAGGCTTATGTGTCTGCCTGTTCCAATACGCTCAGCCTGGTGTCTTATTGGAAGGAATCCTGGTGGACTGAGCAGTGTTCTCACAGAGGCGGCAGCCCTGGGTGCTGCATCCCACAGAGAGACACCTTCCGCAAGATCTTCACTGCTCTCAATCCCAAGTCGTTTGTCGAGACCCTTCAGATAATTTTGAATTTTTCTATCGATGTTATTTTAGTAACACTTTTGTTTAGGAAGCAACTGTTTTTTTGTAGTATTGACTTCAAATATTTCCAAGTGTGTTTGGCCAAACTTCCTTATTACCGTAAAATTTCAAAGACATTCCTTGCATTTCTAAGGTGATTCGGGATGTCATATTCTACTGAATTGTTTCTGATCAACTTCAAAGATTTTAGAAAGGAGATAATTTTCTCAAGCTAGGCGGTATAATGGAGTATGTTTTCTTTAACTGTGTTTCAGAGGTGTCATTCTATAAAGAAAAATGTCTGGTTTTGAGTGAAGAAATGAGTATTCTGTTTTTCTAAAGCCTGTCTTTGCTCCTGAAAATAAAAGTATAAAAAGGAAAGAAAGAAAGCACTGTTAATTGGCATGGAGATTCCTTAAAAAACTGGAAATAGAACTGCCCTATGACTCAGCAGTCCCACTGCTGGGCATACACACTGAGGAAACCAGAATTGAAAGAGACAATGTGCATGCCCATGTTCATCGCAGCACTGTTTACAATAGCCAGGACATGGAAGCAACCTAGATGCCCATCGGCAGAAAAATGGACAAGAAAGCTATGGTACATATACACAATGGAGTATTACTCAGCCATTGAAAAGAATACATTTGAATCAGTTCTAATGAGGTGGATGAAACTGGAGCCTGTTATACAGAGTGAAGTAAGTCAGAAAGAAAAACACCAGTACAGTAAAATAGTGCATATATATGGAATTTAGAAAGATGGTAATGATGACCCTATATGCAAGACAGCAAAAGAGACACAGATGTAAAGAACAGGCTTTTGGACTCTGTGGGAGAAGGAGAGGATGATTTGAGAGGGTAGCATTGAAACGCGTATATTATCATATGTGAAGTAGATCGCCAGTCCAGGCTCAATTCATGAGACACGGTGCTCTGGGCTGGTGCACTGGGATGACCCTAAAGGATGGGATGGGAGGGAGGTGGGCAGGGGGTTCAGGATGGGGAACACAGGTGCACCCATGGCTGATTCAGGTCGATGTTTGGCAAAAGTCACTGCTATATTGTAAAGTAACTAGCCTCCAATTAAAATAAACAAATTAATTAAAATAAACAAATTAATTAAAACATTTTTTTCTCAGAAAAGAAAGCACTGTTAATTGATAGACCCCGAACCAACAATTATTGAGAACATGGGAAAACATGATGCAAATCGAGGTTGCAAACACTAATGCACATGCTTTTGTTGCCATTGTTCTATTTGTTTCCTCGAAGATCATCATTTCTTAAGATTCCATTTAATTAAGCCTTTCTTTTATTGGTAGTGATTTTATATAGNATGGGAAAACATGATGCAAATCGAGGTTGCAAACACTAATGCACATGCTTTTGTTGCCATTGTTCTATTTGTTTCCTCGAAGATCATCATTTCTTAAGATTCCATTTAATTAAGCCTTTCTTTTATTGCTAGTGATTTTATATAGTTGGTTAATGTACCAAAACAAATAATAAGTGTAAAATTTCAAACTATGCTATTTGAGATGATGGGAATTATTTTCAATAAAATTTTAAAAAGGGGAGAGTATCTCAGCAAACTTTTCATGAAAGTCTCGATTTCTAGACAAATGAACATAGAAAAAGAAACGAGTATTCTAAAGTAAGGGACCTTCTGGACACTGGCAGAAAAAAGAAACAAAAAACTGGTTGCTTTCTAACTTCCAACAGTCTTGCAAATCACAGGGCAACTGCATGAACTCAATCCATCCTTTTTTGAAAACACACTTGATTTTAAGAACTAGGGATGACGATATTGATGTCTTTCCACCAGAGGGCGCCATAGACTACGCTCCGGCAACGGTGCCTGTCCTGGGCACATAAACACAATAATCTCAAATGGGTCCTTTAAGTCAAGATGGCAGAATAGGAGGACATGGAGCACGGCTCAACTCACAAACACGTCAACAACACATCTACCAATGGAAAAGCTCTCTCAGCGCTCCTGCTGAACAGTAGCAAGGGCATGGGATACTTGAAGGGACAAGAAAGTCCCCTGCACAACCAGACAGGATGAAAGAAAAAGAACAGAGGAAACGGGACTGGCCCAACACCCGTGGTGGGAGCTGAAGAAGGAATGTTCCCACATCTGGGGAAGCCCCCTTGTAAGTGGGGAGATCAGCTGGGGCAGAGGGCAGCTTCCGGGGCTTGGAGGAGAGCCCATCAACCAGTCTGTGGCAGGCAGGTCAGAGTGAGGTTTACCCAGATGGCCCATGCCACAGCCACGTGTGCCCAAACCTGGGACATGTGTCTCCTGGCGCAGATGGGGGCTGGGTGCTGGAAAGCAGGGTGTGGAGAACAGGCTAAGGGAGCGGGCTGCTGTTGGTTCTGAGTGTGAGTGGGCAGGAGTGAGGAGTTCCACAACAGGAATGCTCATGGAGTGAGTCGGAGCAGCCTCCCCGCCCACTTGCGGGCACTGTCTCTGCAGGCACTAAGAGGGGCTCCTACCCGCATGGGCATGCACACGCTGCCTGCCTCTGCCATCTCCACTCGCCCCACCCCTGCCCCATCCACCACAGCCTCNAGAGATCGGCCACAACAGATCACAGTGTGTATATACACTGAAGCTAAAGTTCCTTTAGTCATGGCTGACTCTTTGCGACACGATGGACTGCAGCCCACCAAGCTCCTCTGTCCATGGGATTCTCCAGGAAAGAATACTGGAGAGGGTTGCCATGTCCTTCTCCAGATCTTTCCAACCCAGGGACCAAGCCCAGGTCTCTTAGTCACCTGCAGTTCTTTACTACTAATGCCACCTGAAAGTGAAAAGTGAAAGCCGCTCAGTCGTGTCCGACTCTTTGTGACCCCATGGACTGTCCTTGGAATTCTCCCGGCCAGAATACTGGAGTGGGCAGCCTTTCCCTTCTCCAGGGGATCTTCCCAACCCAGGGATCAAACCCAGGTCTCCCACATTGCAGGCAGATTCTTTACCAGCTGAGCCAGAAGGGAAGCCCACTAACACCACCTAGGAAATCCACATATATATAGACTGCTATTTCATAACCTGGTGGGAACTTCAAATCAAGAAAATAACACACACACACACACAAGAAAAAGCAGCACAACACACCACTAAAGATAGACATCCAAACACAGAGAACAGAACAAAACAAGGGAAGAAAGAAGACAGACAAACGCAAACTGAAAACAATTGAGAAAGGGGCAATGGGAACATACATGTCAATGACTACCTTAAATGTGAGTGGATTAAATGTTCCAATCAAACGACATAGACTAATTGAATGAATATTAAGAGCAAGACCTATATATATGCTGTCTAAAGAAGAATCATGTCAGGCTAGGAACAAATACAGACTGAAAGTGAGGGGTAAAAGAAGGTATTCCTTTTTAATTAGATCCCATTTGTTTATTTTTGCTTTTATTTCCAGTATTCTGGGAGGTGGGTCATAGAGGATCCTGCTGTGATTTATGTCGGAGAGTGTTTTGCCTATGTTCTCCTCTAGGAGTTTTATAGTTTCTGGTCTTACGTCTAAATCTTTAATCCATTTTGAGTTTATTTTTATGTGTGGCGTTAGAAAGTGATCTAGTTTCATTCTTTTACAAGTGGTTGACCAGTTTTCCCAGCACCACTTATTAAAGAGATTGTCTTTACTTCATTGTATATCCTTGCCTCCTTTGTCGAAGATAAGGTGTCCATAGGTGTGTGGATTTATCTGTTGGCTTTCTATTTTGTTCCATTGATCTATATTTCTGTCTTTGTGCCAGTACCATACTGTCTCAATGACTGTGGCTTTGTACTAGAGCCTGAAGTCAGGCAAGTTGATTCCTCCAGTTCCATCCTTCTTTCTCAAGATTGCTTTTGCTATTCGAGGTTTTTTGTATTTCCATACAAATCTTGAGATTATTTGTTCTAGTTCTGTGAAAAATACTGCTGGTAGCTTGATGACCCTGTATGTGAGGCAACAAAAGAGACACAGAGGTATAGAACGGACTTTTGGCCTCTGAGGGAGAGGCAGAGGGTGGGAGGATTTGGGAGAATGGGACTGAAGCATGTATACTGTCATATAAGAAATGAAGCACCAGTCTGTGTTCAATACAGAATACAGGATGCTTGGGGCTGGTGCACGGGATGATCCAGAGAGATGATATGGGGTGGGAGGTGGGAGGGGGCTTCGGCGTTGGGAGATCGTGTACACCTGTGGCTGATTCATGTCAATGTATGGCAAAACCAATACAGTATTATAACATAGAATAAAGTAAAAATAAATAAATAAATAAAAGTTTAAAACTTAAAAAAAAAACTGAAGCAATCACCCCCAAAATGGAAATATCTCATGCTCATGAATTAGAAGAACTAATGTTTTTAAATGTCCATACTGTCCAAAGCCAACTATAGATTCAATTCATGTATACGTATGGCTGAGTCCCTCTGCTGTTCACCTGAAACTACCAAATCTGCTATATCCCAATACAAATGCTTTTGGTGTTACAAATAAATAAAGAAAATTTTAATGATTAAAAAAAGAAGGTATTCCATGCAAATAAAAATGGAAAGAATGCTGGTGTACCAACACTCACATCAGACAAAACAGGCTTTAAGATAAAGACTCTTATAAGAGACAAGGAAGGATACTACATAATGATCAAAGGATAAATCCAATAGTAAGATATAAAACTTGTAAATATAATATATTCACCCAACAAGGAGCACCTCAATATATAAGACAAATGCTAACAGCCATAAAAGTGGAAATTAACACTAAAACACAATAATAGTAGGGGAATTTAACACACCATTTACATCAGTGGAAAAAATCATCCAAGCAGAAAATCCATAAGGAAACACAGGTCCTAAATGACACTTTAGACCAGGTGGAATTAATTGATATTTATAGGGATTTCATAGAGTTGTGGGCTTCTTTGGTGGCTCAGATGGTAAAGAATCCGCCTACAAGGCGGGAGACCTGAGTTCAATTCCTGAGTTGCACATGGAACACTCTCCAGGACAGATCGTGTATTGGGCCACATATCAAACTTTGGTAACTTTAAGAAAACTGAAATCACATCAAGCATCTTTTCTGACCACAACACTGTGAAACTGAAATTGAAAGTCGCTCAGTCGTGCCCACCTCTTTGTGACCCCATGGACTGTAGCCTGTCAGGCTCCTCCGTCTCTGGAATTCTCCAGGCCAGAATACTAGAGTGCATAGCTGTTCCCTTCTCCAGGGGATCTTCCCAACTCAGGAATTGAGCCCAGGTCTCCTGTATTGTAGGCAGATTCTTTACCATCTGAGCCACCAGAGAAGCCCACAACGCTATGAGATTATAAATAAATTACAGGAAAAAATGTAAAAATATAAACATGTGGGGACTAAACAATATGTGACTAAACAAAAAATGGATCACCAGAGAAAATCAAAGATAAAATGAAAAATGCCAGGAGACAAATTAGAATTAAAACACAATGATCCAAAGCCTATTGGGTGCAGCAAAAGCAGTTCTGAGAGGGAAGTTTATAACACTACAGTGTTATCTCAGGAAATAAATGGACAAAAATCTAAACTAAACCTTATACCTAAATCAACTAGAAAAAGAATAACAAAATCCCAAGTTAGTAGAAGGTAAGAAATCATAAGGCTCAGAGCAGAAATAAATGAAATAGAGATGAACAAAAGAATAGCAAAGTCAAATAAACTAAAAGCTGTTTTTCTGAAAAGATAAACTATACTGATGCAACTCTAGCCAGATTCATCAAGAAAAGAAAAGGAGAGGGTTCAAATCAATCAATTAGAAATGAAAAAAGAGAAGTTTAAAAAGATCACACAAATACAAAGGATCATAAGAGACTACTACAAGCAACTATATACTAGTAAAATTGACCATTTAGAAGAAACAGACAAATTCTTAAAAGGATACAATCTCCCAAGACTGCACCAGGAAAAAATAAGAAATATGAACAGATCAATCACAAGTACTAAAATTGTGATTAAAAAACTTAAACAAAAGTCCAAGACCAGATGGTTTTACAGGAGAATGCTATCAAACGTTTAGAGAATACTTAATATCTATCCTTCTGAAACTCTTCCTAAAAACTGCAGAGGAAGGAACACTCCCAAGCTCTTTCTGCAAGG
The DNA here is from genome assembly GCA_006410735.1 of Raphicerus campestris. Taxonomy (NCBI): domain Eukaryota; kingdom Metazoa; phylum Chordata; class Mammalia; order Artiodactyla; family Bovidae; genus Raphicerus; species Raphicerus campestris. The sequence continues at coordinate 157,272 of SJYW01026562.1, forward strand.
CCACCTGATAACAAAACCAAAGATAACACAAAAAAGAAAATGAAAGGCCAATATCACTGATGAACATAGGTGCAAAACTTCTCAACAAAATACTAGCGAACTAAATCCAACAATGTGTTAAAGGGTCATACACATGACCAAGTGGGATTTATCCCAAGGATGAAAGGAATCTTCAATATACACAAATCAAACAGTATGATATGCCACATTAACAAATTGAAGAATAAAAACCATATGATCATCTCCATAATTACAGAAAAACCTTTTGACAAAATTCAATATCCATTTATGATAACAACTCTCCAGAAAGTGGGCATAGAGGAAAATATAAAGAAGGTCACATATGACAAACCCACAGGTAACATCATTCTTAATGAGGAAAAATTGAAAGTACTTCCTCTAAGATCAGGAGGAAGACAAGGGTGTCCACTCTCACCACCCTTATTTTTATTTTATAGCTTGAGAAGTTTTAGCCATGGCAATCAGAGAAGAAAAATAAGTCAAAATTGTAAAAGAAGTAGAACAGTCACTGTTCACAGATGACATGATACTGTGCATAGAAAATGCTAAAGATGCTACCAGATTGGAAGAATCAATATTGTCAAAATGTCTATACCATCCAAGGCAATCTATAAAATGTCCAATGGCATTTTTCACAGAACTAGAATGCAAAGTCTTACAATATTTATGGAAAGACAAAAGACTCTGAATAACCAAAGTAATCTTGGGAAAGAAAAATGGAACTGAAGGAATCAGACTCCCTGATGTCAGACTATATAACAAAATTAAAGTCATTGTAATAGTAGAGTACTGGTACAAAAGCTGAGATGCAGATCAATGGAACAGGATGGGAAGTCCAGAGATAGACTCATGCACCTGTGGTCACCGTCTATGGCAAAGGAGGAAAGAATATACAAGGGAAAAGACAGTCTCTTCAATAAGTGGTGTTGGGAAAACCAAACAGCTACATGTCAAATAATGAAATTAGAACTCTCCTTAACACCATGCACAAGAATAAAGCCAAAACAGGTAAAGACCTAACTATTAAGGCAGAACACTGTCTGATATAAATCACAGCAGTATTTTTTTTGGTCCACTTCCTAGAGTAATGAAAATAAAAACAAAAATAAACAACAAGATGTAATTAAACGCAAAAGCTTTTGAATAGCAAAAGAAATCATAAACAAAGTGAATGGGAGAACAATATTTACAAACTATGCAAAAACCAAAACTGCAAACAACCCAGCAAAAAAATGGGCAGGAGATCTAAAGAGACATTTCTCCAAAGTAAACATACACTTGGCCAAAAGCATGTGAAAAGATTTTCAACATCACTATCAGAGAAATCCAACTTAAAATTATAATGAGATATCACCTCACACTGGTCAGAAAGACCATCATCAAAAAGTCTATAAAAAATAAATGCTGAAGATGGTGTGGAGGAAAGGGAACCCTCCTTCACTGTTGGTGGAAAGTGAAGTTGGTACAACCATCATGGAGGACAGTACGGAGGTTCCTTTAAAAAACTAAATATAGAATTACATAAGACCCAGCAGTCCCACTTTTCAGCATATATTCAAAGAAAACCATAATTTGAAAGTATGCATGCATCCCAATGTTCATTGAATCACTATGTACAATAGCCAAGACATAGAGGAAACCTAAATGTCCTTGGATAAAGAAGATGCGGTACATAAATATATACAGTGGAATACTACTCAGCCATAAAAATGAAATAATGCCATTTGTAGCCACAAGTATGGACCTAAAGATTATCATACTAAGTAAGTACATTAGAGAAAAAAATATGTGCTATCACTTACAAGTGCAATGCAATAAGAATAATACAAACGAACTTATTTACAACACAGAAACCAACTCACAGATCTTGAAATCAAACTTACGGTTACCAAAGCAGAAATGGGGGGGGGAGTGATAAATTAGGAGATTCTGACTAATATATATGTATATACTACTATATAAAGAATAGATAACCAATAAGAACCTACTGTATAACACAGAGAAGTCCGCTCAATATTCTGTAGCAACCTGTATAGAAAGAGACTCTGGAAAAGAATATATATACATTGGCTTGGCCAAGAGATTCGTTTGGGTTTTTCTGTAACATCTTATAAAAATATCTTCAGCCAATCATATATATTATATCTATAACAAATTTTTTGGCCCACCATATATCTATGAATATAAGCATATTCATGTTTATGAATATGTTTATAAACATATATATATATGTATCTGATTCACTTTGTTCACCTGAAACTAAGACAGCATTGTAAGTCAGCTATGGCCCAATAAATTTTTTTAATTGGAGGAAGAAAAAACTAGCTGCTTTTAGATTTTTGTTTCAAAGAAAGGTGGTGGTTTTTTTTAAGATCTAATGAGCTCTATTAGTTTTCAATAAGGTAGGATTTATGATTAAAACACTGACTTGACTCTATGCCCTCTGACATTTTTATCCTCTAGATGGAAAACAAAAAACCAACCCCCAAATTACAGTACCTATATAGGTATTTCTGCGGGATCATTTATTTAGAAACTGGGTGATGGAAAACTTTGTGCCTCTGGAACTTTAGGATGTTGTTCACCTACAGTGAATATATTTATTATGGCATATGGGTGAGCTGGATCTGTAATGACAGATTTATACTTGTACTCCTTTTGTGCTCTGAGGGGCAAATTTTATGAGCTGAGAGCTGACTGGCAGTCTCCTATGTATGTTCAATAAGGCAAAGTGCTTGTGAAGTCTCACCCCCACGGCTGTGTTCTGCTGGTTGGTGAGGACTGAAATAGTGCACGTGGAAATGGAGCGCCACTGGAAGTGCATGGACCGGCCGAGATCACAGCCCAGCGTAAGTTTCACGTGAAGATGTGATTTCCCTCCCCTTGAGAAGCATTAAGTGACAAGGGATTTCTGCCAGGGCACTGTGGGGCAGCGCAACACACAGTAAGGGGATGCTTTCAAGCTGATGGAACGATGACTCCTAAATGTGGAAAAAACAATGCTTCGGAATAGTTTAAGCAACTTCCTGGTTTTAATATGGGATTTTCCACAATCACTTTGTATCCGAGAAGCGTGTCTGATGCAGACACAGCTTTGACAGCTGAGTGGACCTCTGAGGCCTGCAGGACATGCCTGTCTTCCCAGAACACTGGATAGTGACTGTAATTGTTTCTGTTCATACAGGAATTAAGGCACTACTAAGCTAGTTTCGGAGAAGGCAATGGCACCCCACTCCAGTACTCTTGCCTGGGAAATCCCACGGACGGAGGAGCCTGGTGGGCTTCCACCTATGGGGTCGCACAGAGCCGGATATAACTGAGCAACTTTCCTTTCACTTTTTACTTTCACGCATTGGAGAAGGAAATGGCAACCCACTCCAGTGTTCTTGCCTGGAAAATCCCAGGGATGGGGGAACCTGGTGGGCTGCCGTCTATACGGTCGCACAGAGTCGGACACAACTGAAGCGACTTAGCAGCAGCAAACCAGTTTCAAAATAAAGAAATAGACATTCTGCAGAGCATTATTTTGTTAGCAAATAGAACTTTTCTTGTGGCTTCTTTCCCTTCCCCTATAATATCAAGTTTTCCTTTTTCTAATCTTTCTCAGTTCTATTTCATGTCACCTCAGTTCAGTTCAGTTCAGTTCAGTCACTCAGTCATTTCCAACTCTTTGTGACCCCATGAATCGCAGCATGCCAGGCCTCCCTGTCCATCACCAACTCCCATCCCCTACAGAATTTAATAAGGAGAATGCATGACAGCCACAGGTTTGAACAGTTAGTTTACTGGGAAACGTACTTTCAAACTAGGGGCCCCAGTTTAATGTAAACAGTAAGGAGGATGGACAAATTCTAATCAATTTAAAACTCTTACTGGTGATGTGCAGTCTAAGTAAAGCAGTATATTTTTTGCACTGCAATTATACCAACACAGTCTGGTTACATCAATCAGAAGTTTTCTGGCAATGAAACATGTATAATATCATATATGAAACAAATCGCCAGTCCAAGTTCAATGCAGGATACAGGATACTCAGGGCTGGTGCACAGAGACAACCCAGAGGGATGGTACGGGGAGGGAGGAGGGAGGGGGTTTCAGGATGAGGAACATGCGTATACCCGTGGCGGATTCATGTTGATGTATGGCAAAACCAATATAATATTGTAAAATAATTAACCTCCAATTAAAATAAATAAATTTATATTAAGTAAAACATAAGTTTTCTGGCAATTAAGCATTTCTGACCAATACAAATAGGAAATAAAATGGTTTCTGAATAAAGACACAGAGTTCTCTTTCACCTAGCATCCCTGCTCAAATTGGTGCCTCCTCTCTCCTCTTCTCATCAAAACCCTCAGGGNGTAAAACATAAGTTTTCTGGCAATTAAGCATTTCTGACCAATACAAATAGGAAATAAAATGGTTTCTGAATAAAGACACAGAGTTCTCTTTCACCTAGCATCCCTGCTCAAATTGGTGCCTCCTCTCTCCTCTTCTCATCAAAACCCTCAGGGAATCCAAAGAAATACTGATTATCCATTCTTCTCATTTCCTATTTCCTCCACAACCCTCGATCATTGTTTCCTGCCATCAAACCTTTATTGAAACTGCTTGTGTTAAACTGATCAATGAATTTCTATTTTCCAAGGTCAACAGCTGTCCTGTCCTTAAGTGATTCCCCTTCCTAACTTCCTTCTTTACTCANTAATGCTTTCTGAGAGTGGCACCAGACTTTAGTAACAACAACACTTGTAGGGCAAATAAGTTTTCTGGTTGACGGACCCTTATCGAAAAGGGCCATAAAATGCTAATAGGCCTCCTGGCCAGAAGATGATGTAAATCACCTAAGACCTGTGTATACAGCTAAGTATGCAGAGAGAAAGCTTGGTCTCAATAAGGGTCAGGGCTGCTGACCCTGCATGACTTCGTATTATCCATTGACCTCTATGTACAACTTAAAGTATAAAAGCTTTCCTGGAAAATAAAGAGACAGACCAGTTTCTCAGAAATCTGGCCCCCCCGTGTCTTCTTTTCTTTCTTACTCTATTTTCTGGCTGATTCCCATCTGGAGCATAGAGGCTCGCTGTGTCTACTTACTTGCCTGGGCTTCTAAGACCCACGCAAGAGGGAGCCCAAGGTGGGGCACCCTCCACTATTCAAGTGGGCGCCTGAGGCCTTATGTAGACAGTGTAAGTCCCTTGTCTCAAGGCTTTATTGGCTTTCTATGTAAACCAAGGAATACAGCCTCTTTTTCTCTTCTATTTTCTCTCCTCTCTCTCACTACACTATTCTTCCCTAATCTCTCTTTGTATCTCTAAATAAATAAATCTCTCCTCACCGACACTGTCTCCCCTTTGAATTACCCTGGATCCACTGGGGCTGGACCCTGGCACTCAAGTCCTGTATATAAAATGACCTCAGTATTTGTAGACAACCTATGCACATCATCCTGCACACTTTAAGTCATCTCTAGATTTCTTATAATACCTAAACAATATAAATGCTATGTAAATAGTTCCCAATGAATGGTAAATTCAAGGTTTTTTTTTTGAAAATTTCTGGAATTTTTCGGGAATATTTTTGATTCCTGGTTGGTTGAATCTATGTATGTATAATCCCTGGTTCCTGTTTGTTTCTGTTCTTTCAAAATGTGCATTGATAGTTTTGTGCTATTGTATTTTTTAATTATGTAAATAATATTGTATTATAGATCTCATTTTATTTCTTATTTTGCACTCAGCAATTCTCTAATTACATACATTCATGTCACCATGCATATGTATCATCTATTTCTTATCATTGCTTTTAATATGTAGTGTTTAGGGGTTTGCACCCACCATTGGGTTGAGACTCAGACTGCTTCCAGTTCTCCATGAACACAAATAACCATTAAAAGCAAATATATATATCATCTTATGTGCCAAATCTTATGGTACCATTCTAAGCAGTCTGGTATGTCTGTATGCCATTAATACAGTGTTTAAAGGCTTAAAGCAGGGAAAAGACTGGACTGCATTTTTAGAAGTGACTAGATGTCATGTGTAACTGATGTTAAGCTTGGGTGAAAACTCTGAAAGCAAGGTGGTCATTTAGGGTTCTGTTGATCACCCAGGCAAAGCTGATACAACCAGAAAGAGTCAGAGAGAAGGAAGAGGGCAGGATGGAGGACCTGAGAGGAGTTCAGGGGCTAAAATGATAGGCATGACATTTCTCCTAGAAAGAGAAGGAAGTGAGAGCTTGAAATCTAAAACAAGTCCGACATTCTTGCCTGGGTTGCATGAGTGGGAAAAAATGGTTACATTCCAGGATGGTTTCTCCCCCAGATGAAAAATGCTGGAAAAGAAGCAAGTTAGGAGAGTAAAGAAAACAAGCACATCCATCAAGGGCTTAGTGTCACACGAAAGCTCTCAGAGCTGTGTGTGTGTTCATGTGTGTGCATGTGTGTTAATTCCTTTTCTCCAAAAGCAGTGTACATTTTCCCTAATATATTAGATCTGAGAGCCTGTTCTATTTTGTACTTGACATCTAATATATGTATGTATGTTTTTATTGAATTCTAAATATATCCAGAGGGTTTGCTTATTAGTTGAATTTCCTGAGGCATAACTCATTCCCATGAGGTGCTAATAATCTGATACTTTCAGGTCTTTAATGCTAGAAGTGTTGATGAGAGCAGTTAAATAACTTCTTAAGCACTCTATTAGTTATATTTGTCTTTTAACTTGGCTAGAGTATGAGTTTCTTTCATTATCCCTATCTCATACACATACACACACACACTGTTTCAGGAAGCCTTCAACCATAACCATCTGATGTGTTATCCTTCAAAAGACAGACTTATCAGATCTAAAAGCATCACATTGCTTCTAGTAGAAGACACCTACCCCAGCTTTTGAGATAAGGTTAAGCGAAGCCAGAAGGCTTCGGTGTTCTATCTCATTGACCTCCCTTCAAGGCTGTTCTCTGAGTGCTCCCACTGGATTGAATCAGTGCCTCACATTATGTGAAGTCTCTGATGTGAAAGAATCAGCATCCTCTTTCAATCAGGGTTGCAGGCTGGGTGAAGCCACCATCCAGGATCCCAGGGAACAGACTTCCCAGGAAGCAGTGGTGAGGCTGCGCCAGCTGGACCCCTGGTACCCAAGGCAGAGCACTGCTCCCCAGTGGAAGAGAGGATGTCAGGGAGAAAGGTGATAGGGTCACCACGACAGATGAGTGACAGCAATTTAAATAGGGGTGACGGGACGAAACCACAGAGGAAACTCTTCTGAGTGCAGTTCTGAGAACAACTAGATCTGACAATTCAAACAGTGCAGCTCTTAGATTTCTGCAACATCTGGGAAAATCTGAACATGGCTTGGTTTGTTTGATTTGAAAATTGGCTAAATGCTGTAAGAGGTTTCATGAAGGAAAACCTCCAGCATTTGTATCAATCAGGTAATTGTCACAGATCCATTCTAATAGATTTTTGTGTTGTTGTTGCTATTTATAGCATTTATTCTTTCTGGGTGACTTTGGGTTTATCTGATGTTCTGCAACCCAACTTGCACATTCAGCACCACATGAAAATTCTGGTGTGAATGCTTGTCCCCGCTTCAGGGAGCTACTATGTGTCAGATGCTGACTGATTCTAATAACACTGTGAGTTAGCGCTGATACAATGATTTTTAAAATTAGAAAATTGAGCTCCTAGAGGAGGAGGGAGTTTTTCCAAGTATTCTATTGCCACTTATACAATAAAATACTGGCCCTGGGACTTTCAGTCTGGCTACAACAGTTATTCTTTGATTTGTCTTCCTGCTTCTTACATTTCTAAAAACCAAGTCTGGGTGATCTTAAACCTTTTTGGTGGAGCATAAAGATCCTGGAACATCAAAGTCAAGCTGTGCTTAGAACTTCTTCCTGGGATGCTCACAATCCCCATGAAAGCTTTCAGATACAGCATCATGTGCTTAACAACACAGCTTAACCAACTTGGGAAACAAATCTTGGGGTCAAGATTTATATATGAAAGCCAGGATTTTTTTTTTTGAAAGCTAAGATTTTTAAAGCTTGTGAATATATCGATCCAAACAGTGCAGCAACTTGAAAACTCATATGATTAAATCTTGAGATTTAAGTCCAAGTGAATATAAACATAGGCTTCCCTGTGGTTCAGAAGTTAAAGCATCTGCCTGCAATGCAGGAGACCTGGGCTCGATGCCTGGGTCGGGAAGATCCCCTGGAGAAGGAAATGGCAACCCACTCCAGTATTCTTGCCTGGAGAATCCCATGGACAGAGGAGCCTGGTGGGCTACAGTATATAAACATGGAAGAGGAGAGGTATTTTATCAGCCCCAAAATCTAGAAAAATGATTCCAGCCAGGGAATAGAAACTTCTAGGAATTTCTATGACACAGAACACAGATCAGGAGCAGACCTGGCCACATGATAACATTTGACAGGTTGGTAATTTAGTGCCCCTTCAAATCCATGTTCTCTAGTATCTGGTAAGAATTTATTTGTAAATGACATGAAGCATTGCTCAAGCTGGGGGCAGGATTTAGGGTTAAGAGTCTTAGTCTCCCTCAATTTCCAACATGTGCTTCCCAGGTAGCAATTAATAGGAGCCTCCCCGTAAAGCCTTCCCCTTCCCAAAGCTGTTCAATGATAATCTCTTGTTACTTAAGCAGGTTTCTCATGGATTCAACCCTACTTTAAGCCAGGTAGTTCTTCTAACCATGTAGTGCTGGTCTTTCCTCCTGAATCCTTCTGTCTTAGTGTTTACAGATGAGGACTGTTTCCTGCATTTCTGGTGAGCACTAGGGAATATTGTTAAATACAGTTGTCTTCTTTTGCATGTCTCCAGTAATATTTTTGTTCCACATTGATGCACCTCCCAGCATTTGAGCTTCATGACCCTTCAAGCCTCCTCTGATCCAAATGACACTAATTTGAAAGAAAATATAATCTTTACCCCCACCTCACTGCTTGCAGACAGCAAGCAATTAGAAAAAATATTAAGCTAAAGGCTATCATCTTTTCTAATTTGAAGCAAATATGCCCTGGAAGTGAGTGAGAAGTGTGAGGGGGAGGACAGTGAGGACACATTTTAATCTCACCAAGTCTTGAGGACATCCTGCAAGAAATGCAGAGCTGGAGGAAGTTGGGACAATAGAGAGCATGTGATACACTCTGGCGCCTTTGCATATGATGCCTTAGAAGGTGTCAGGGCAGCTTCCAGGAAAGGACAGGGTGCCAGGAAAAGGGATTGCCCTGCCTGCCTATCACACGGCTGCCAGCACAATGGAAAAGTCTCTGCAGACACACAAAGTGCCTTAGAGCCAAACCTAAGCAAGTCAAACAAACAAAACCCAAATACTGCTCTTATCCCTTCCTCTACTGCACCTCCTGGCTGCTGCACCAAATCAAAGTTCAATAAAAATAAACTTTCCCTTCTTTCTCCACGCTGATCACCTTTTCTAGAATCTATCTCTCATCCCAGTGCTGGGGAAAAAAAAAAAGATCTCTCAATAAAAACTAACAGAAGAAAAGGTGAGACACTTAAAAACTACATTTAAATTAATAAATAATTTAGTGATAACCTAATTAAGATAATGAATCAAAGCAAATTTATTTCTATCACTGCTGCTGCTGCTGCTGCTAAGTCGCTTCAGTCGTGATCTACTCTGTGCAACCCCATAGACGGCAGCCCACCAGGCTCCCCCGTCCCTGGGATTCTCCAGGCAAGAACACTGGAATGGGTTGCCATTTCCTTCTCCAATGCATGAAAGTGGAAAGTGAAAATTGAAAGTGAAGTCACTCAGTCGTGTCCAACTCTTCACAATTCCATGGACTGCAGCCCACCAGGCTCCTCCGTCC
>SJYW01026562.1:175549-208281 GCA_006410735.1 Raphicerus campestris
CAATTCCATGGACTGCAGCCCACCAGGCTCCTCCGTCCATGGGATTTTCCAGGCAAGAGTACTAGAGTGGGGTGCCATTGCCTTCTCCATTACTATCACTAAGGAGTACTATAAGAAGATAGAGAGAGCAGACCAGGGGTTACCAAGGGGGCTAGGGGTAGGGGGGATGGGATGGGTGGGGAGGTTGGGATTAGCAGACACAAACAGCTACATACAGGGTGGATAGGCAACAAGATCCTACTGTATAGTATGGGGAGCTATATTCAATATCCTGTGATAAACCATCATGAAAAGGGATATGTATAACTGAGTCACTTTGCTGTACAGTCAAAATAACACACAACATTGTAAATCAGCTATTGTTGGTCAGTGACTCAGTCCTGTCTGACTCTTTGCCACCCCACGGACTACAGCACGCCAGGCTTCCCTGTCCTTCACCAACTCCTGGAGGTTGCTCAAACTCATGTCCATTGAATTAGTGAAGCCATCCAACCATCTCCTCCTGTGTTGTCCCATTCTCTCCTACCTTCACTCTTTCCCAGGATCAGGGTCTTTTCTAAATCACCTATGTTAATGTTAAGTCACTTCAGTCGTGTCCGACTCTGTGTGACCCCATAGACAGCAGCCCACCAGGCTCCCCAGTCCCTGGGATTCTCCAAGGAAGAACACTGGAGTGGGTTGCCATTTCCTTCTCCAATGCATGAAAGTGAAAAGTGAAAGTGAAGTTGCTCAGTCATGTCCGACTCTTAGCGACCCCATGGACTGCAGCCCACCAGGCTCCTCCATCCATGGGATTTTCCAGGCAAGTGTACTGGAGTGGGGTGCCATTGCCTTCTCCGTAAATCACCTATAGCTCAATAAAATAAAATTTAAAAGTACTATAAGAAAAATGAGAAAAATCTCTAATGAGTATTCTCAAAGACAACAGCTATTATATCTATGAAATTTCAATACAAAAAGGAAAAGTTGGAGTTAAAAATGTTCATGGTTATAACTGCTATACAGATTTAAAAATATGATGAAGCAATGGAAAACATAGTAGAATGGTTAGAAATTTAAATCAATGAAGAAGAAAAAAGCACAAGACCTCTTGTCTAAGTCACAGGGAGAAAGGGAGTGATCACCAGTGCTCTTTTCTAAATACTTTTAATTCTCTGCTCAGGTTCCAAGATAAAACCAAGAACCCCAGTTAAACTTGAATATCAGTTAAATGATGAATTTTTAAAAATATATGTATACTGCTGCTGCTGCTAAGTCGCTTTAGTCATGTCCAACTCTGTGCGACCCCAGAGATGGCAGCCCACCAGGCTCCCCTGTCCCTGGAATTCTCCAGGCAAGAACACTGGAGTGGGTTGCCATTTCCTTCTCCAATGCATGAAAGAGAAAAGTGAAAGTGAAGTCGCTCAGTCGTGTCCGACTCTTAGCAACCCTGTGGACTGCAGCCCACCAGGCTCCTCCATCCATGGGATTTTCCAGGCAAGAGTACTGAAGTGGGGTGCCATTGCCTTCTCCAAAAATATATGTATAAATATGTTTAAAATATTGCATTGGGGCATATTTATATTAAAATTCACGTATTTAAATTAATATTTAAATGGGAATTCTGTAGTTTCATTTGTTAATTCCCAGCAACCCTACTCTGTCCTTGGAGTTTAACAGGATATGTTTCCCCGCCTCCTGAAGAAGCGAGGTGTGACCACAGCACCTGCTCTGGCCAAGGATGTGACAGTGAGGGGCATCTGAGTCACTTCCAATGGGAAAGTGCTACGAGCCAGTGAACAACTTGTCAGTAGAAACCCAATCAACACACCTAAGACAATTAGTATGAGGGGGAAATACACCTTTGTGGATTTAAACCACTAAAATCTGGGGATTATTTCTTACTGCAGCATAATCTAGTCTAAAATACTAGATAGATTATGAGTAAATACATAAGAGCTGACTCACTAGAAAAGACCCTGATGGTGGGAAAGACTGAAGGCAGGTAGAGAATGAGAGGGTTGGATGATATCACCAACTCGGTGGACATGAGTTTGAGCAAGCTCCAAGAGATGAAGGACAGGGAAGCCTGGCATGCTGCAGTCCATGGGGTCACAAAGAGTTGGACACAAATGAGTGACTAAACAACAGGACAAAATACAAGAGTAACGATACAGCTGGGAAACAGATACATGTAATTAACATTACAAACACACTTCCACCCACAATTTATTGACCAGACCTAGTCACAGGTCCTACTCAGGAGTAACAACAGGTATGAACCCTACTCTGCCCCTGAAAAGGGGAGAACCAGTTACGAAGTGAACACTACTAACATGATTACACAGAGATGACAGGATGCAGCAGGGAAGAAAAAAATCTCTAAATAAAAAGTTTGAAAAGTCTGACGACAAAGTTAAAGAAATGTAAAAGTCTAGATATTAGTAAATATGTTCAATAAAATAAGAACATTTAGAAACAAAAGGTAAAGCTAATTATCTTCAATATACAAAAGCATTTTCAATTTATGGCCATTAAATTATCCCTTTCTGTCATTATGAGAAACTTGGTTTTATTTCTCTATTTTGGGGGTGCTGGGAACTTTGTACCTCTAGTTTTTTTTTTCCAGCCTCTTTTTCAGACCAAAGCTGACAGGTGATGTCGTTCTGACCAATAGGAAGCATTAATAATTGGAAGTCACTGTGAGTGTGGCCCCAGAAGAATGGTATGAACTCCAAAGGGACAAGTCTTTGCTTTCTTTTCTTGCCGTCCTCTTACCTGGAGCACATCTGTGATGCTGGAGGTGGCACCACCCATTTGTGACAATAAGGAAATAAGCAGGACAGTAAAAGATGTGAGCTAAGGATGAATGAGTGGAAAGACAGAAGGAGTTTGGATATGGTTTTATTTTTATGATTAAAATAAAAGCTCAAATTACTAAAGGCACTGTAGGATAAAAAGTCTTTTAAAAGAAGCCAAGTTATACCTGTCAAAGGGGTTCCTCCAGTCCTTAAGAAAGCTTACTCTAGAAGTTTATCCGAGGACCCCACTATTAATGCTTTATAAGTAATTCCCTGTAGTTATGCTTACAAAAATTTTGGAGTAATTATTTCTGGTTCTTATTCCAGAATGATGTGTTATTCATTTTCAACCAGTCTTTCTGAGTATCTCTATAATATCTGCTTTTGAAAGAATTCTTGTAGATGTTGTAAGTTTAATTTTACTACAAGTTAAATAAAACATCAAGTATGTATTTATAATGCTAACATATAAAAGAAGCCAAATATAATTCTTAGCAGGTACACACATCAAAAAGATAGATTTAAAATGCTAAAATAAAGTGGGTGAAGTATATCAGTAGGCACATTTGCCTTTATAAAGACAAATTCAAATCCATAATAAAATGAGAGAATATCCTGTATTGATAGTGGGGGTGTGTCTTCCAGAATTACAGCTATAACTGTATTGGGAGTAAAATGTGGTTTAATGTTGGTGAAAATTGTTTTGGGGAGTACACAGAAGCTTTTTATATTATGCATGTTTCTGACAAGCAATTCCATTTTTATAAATTTATCCTATGGATGCACTCAGCATAGGTGTAACAGAATGTTCTGAAGGTCTTTATTAATAATACTGAAAGTGAAGTTGCTCAGTCATCTTCAGCTCTTTGCAACCCCATAGACTGTAGCCTATCAGGCTCTTCTATCCATGGAATTTTCCAGGCAAGAGTACTGGAGTGGGTTGCCATTCCCTTCTTCAGGGGATCTTCCCTACCTAGGGATCAAACTCAGGTCTCCCGCATTGCAGGCAAACGCTTTACCGTCTAAGCCACCAGGGAAGCCAAAATCTTGAGATAAGTTTGCCCCAAATCAAGGTTTGTTAAATAAATCAGAGTCATTTTATCAGTTTCAATCTTATAATTATATATATAAAGAATTAAATTAGAAAAAGTTGCAGCTACAGTGTTTGAATTAATATGCAAAAGTCCAGGCTATAAATGCCATATATACCACACATTTATGCACATGCATAATTTTCAGAGCACAGTCATACTATATGTAAATTGCTTTTTTAAATTAAATACAGGATACTCCATCATTTAGTAGAGTTACATTTACCACATTCTTTTTAAAATTAAGTGTCCTAGCGTTCCCTACAGTTTTCATAAAGAGAAGTTTTACAGCTGTTTAGCTCATCTCTGCTTTTGGTGCTTGTTTCTCTTGCTTTTAATTTTTCTTCCTAGATGTGTATAAGAGACAGGTTATACCTGTCAANTTAAAATTAAGTGTCCTAGCGTTCCCTACAGTTTTCATAAAGAGAAGTTTTACAGCTGTTTAGCTCATCTCTGCTTTTGGTGCTTGTTTCTCTTGCTTTTAATTTTTCTTCCTCCTCCCCATCCTGAGGTTAGATATACATACAACTGAATGTACTCCTTTAAAAACAGTCCTGGGACTTCCTTGGTGGTCCAGTGGTTAAGAGTCTGCCTGTTAATGCGGGGGACATGGGTTCAATCCCTGGTCTGGGAAGACCCCACATGCTACGGGACAGCTAAGCACCTGCACCGCAACTACTGAGCCCAAGCTCTGCAGACCACGTTCCATGAGGAAGAGTCACTCCACGCACCGCAGCTAGACAAAGCCCACAGGGCAACGCAGACCCAGCAAAGCCAAACATCAACAGACAAAGGATTCTTTTAAGTTTCATTTTGTGTCCCCCAACCCTTTCAGTACTTCTAGGATAGTAGAAGTATGGAGCAAGGTAAAAATTAAGATTTTTAAAGTTAATTTATCAGCCAACCTTCCTTATTCAATTTTATGAATGAAATATTTTTCTGTACACATCCTTGTATGGGCATATGTTAAATTGGCCATGTACTTGGAAATCAGAAATCTGAGCAGCATAATAAAACCTTCCAGTGTTTCTCCAAAATGACCTTAGGCAGTTCTATCACTGGTCAGGATCCTCCATCCCAAAGCTGTAAGAGAAAAGCATCCCTTGCTTTCTCATCTGTCAAGGTTACATGAAATAGAACCCTAGCGGAATTTGACTACAACTGTCAAAACAAGATAATGGATGGCTTATTTGGACAGATCAAATTGTGGCAGGTTTTCCTATCTCCCCAGTAACTACTTTTTTTTACTCCACTTTAAAGCCCAAGGGATACATCTGAGTGGTGGACAGAAAATAATCAAGGAAGAAATATCAAGGGATGGCAGGCTGGGGAGTTTGGGCAGGGGGAATTAAGACATATTCCCAAGGATGCCTTTGATGTTTGAGAAGCTGAAGTGCCATCTGGATCAGAATGCTGCAGGGTGAGCACGCAGACGCAGAGTCCAGACAAGCCAGCCGCCACCGGGGTGGGGCCGGGTAGACACTCCAGGTATGTTCAGAGTTGTGTCTCCTTGGTTATTCAGAAGATAGTCTTTAAAACGTGGTGGGATTCCACTTACATGTTCCTGTTCATGTCCAGCCTCATGACTCTTGATTCCTGTGTAAACATAATTCTCCCCTGGCCACAGTGTTCACCCACATAAGCCTGGGGTTACAGGATGATACACCATTTGGAAGTCACCTTTCTAACCGAGAGCACTGCTGTAGTCCCAGGAAGCCCTGGCATCACAGGGCGTGAGGGAGGAGGTGCTTTTGAAGTGGCTGAAAGGTCATTCCTTCCTACACAAGGCCTTCTAGAATTATAGTCTGGGAGGAAAATGGCGCCTTGCCAGTTCTAATGCATGTTCAGACTCAAGGTGCAGCCTCAGATGTCTAGATGACAGAAAGGAAAAAAAAAGCGTACCTTTGGTGACTGTTCTTCGTTTTCCCTTTGACTTATTATTTTATACTATTTAGGAAATAAAAAGGTTTCTTATAAGTAACCAAAGAGGAAATGGTGAAATATATAACATTAGCATTTTTATTAGGATTTATGAATTTTGCTAACTTCAAGTTTCAGTGATTAAGTTTTAGACAATCAAAGAAATAACTGAAATAATTACATTTGTAGTATACAGACAGTGCTTTTAAAGGTACTAAAATTCAGTTCAATCGGTATCTTTTTGAGTACTGCCATTTTGCCAAGCAGTATACCTAAAGAAAAGCTTATTTAACTTGAATGCAGAGTACATTATGAGAAATGTCGGCCTGGATGAAGCACAAGCTGGAATCAACACTGCCAGGAGAAATACAAACAACCTCAGATATGCAGATGACACCACCCTTTTGCAGAAAGTGAAGAAGTACTAAACAGCCTCTTAATGAAAGTGAAAGAGGAGAGTTAAAAAGTTGGCTTAAAACTCAACATTTAGAAAACGAAGATCATGGCATCGAGTCCCATCACTTCATGGCAAATAGATGGGGAAACAGTGGAAACAGTGACAGATTTTATTTTTTTGTGCTCTAAAATCACTGCAGATGGTGACTGCAGCCATGAAATTAAAAGATGCGTGCTTCTTGGAAGAAAAGCTGTGACCAACCTAGACAGCATATTAAAAAGCACAGACATTACTTTGCCAACAAAGGTCCATCTAGTCAAGGGTATGGTTTTTCCAATAGTCATGTATGGATGTGAGAGTTGGACAATAAATAAAGCTGAGCACCAAAGAATTGATGCTTTTGAACTTTGATGTTGGGGAAGACTCTTGAGAGTCCCTTGGACTGCAAGGAGATCCAATCAGTCCATCATAAAGGAAATCTGTCCTGAATATTCATTGGAAGGACTGATGTTGAAGCTGAAACTCCAATACTCTGGCCACCTGATGAGAAGAACTGACTCATTTGAAAAGACCTTGTTGCTGGGAAAGATTGAAGGCAGAAGGAGAAGTGTATGACAGAGGATGAGATAGTTGGATGGTATCACCAACTCAATTGACATGAGTTTAAGTAAACTCTGGGAGTTGGTGATGGACAGGGAGGCCTGGTGTGCTGCAGTCCATGGGGTCTCAAAGAGTCAAACACAACTGAGCAACTGAATTGAACTAAAAGGAAAGAAGAATAAATGAGTCACAGTTCCTGCCCTCTCAAATATTTCAGTATGGTAGTTATAGAAAGAATTTAAACTGAGTATCTTATATGTTAATTAAATGTGAATGTTCCTGTTATTTCAGAGTATCAGCTAAGGGCCCCAAACTAAGAGTCAGAGGAGCTAAGCAACCCCACATTATAAAGTAAGTTATAAGACAGTGTAAATTGGGGAAATCAGAAGCTACTCATGCCACTGTTTGGGAATTTTGCCATTTCTTTGAAACTTAAACATAGAATTACCCTATGATCCTGAAACGCCTCACCTCGTTATTTATCCAAAAGAAATGAAAACATGTGCCCATACCCAGGCTTGTGCCCAAATGTTCACAGCAGGTTTATTCATAGTAGCTTGAGAAACTGAAAACAACTCAAATACTCATCAACATGTGAATGGATAAACAAATGATAGTATATCCATACACTGAGCACTATTCAGTAATAAACCAACCACTGGAAATGAAACAAAATATAGATGACCAAGCTAAGGTAATGAAGGCTGACTCAAAAGAATACATATCCTTGATTCCACATATCTAAAATTCTAGAATGGGTACTTTATATGGGCACATTCTATTGTATGTAAAATGTACCTGAATGAAGTTGTGTTTTGAAAGATCCAGTTGTGCCAAATTAGTTCTCTCAATTATGTAAGAAGAAAATGAGGAGTTCAAAGGGACATATTTCTCAGAATCCCCCATGCAGAACATTGCTCAGCTCTTATCCTGAGATCACCCTATAATTGCAAGTAGAAGTGGGAAAGTGATTGTCTGTCTTTTCAACACAGGTCATGAGCCTTGGGCAAAGGAGAAAAGGTTGGAAAAGGCTGTTTAATTAGCCATACAACAAGGTTTTACCCAGAAGATATTCCCATAGCCTTAGAGGGAGATGACTAAGGCTTGAAATGGAGCTGTGGAAATTGAACAAGAGAGTAGGAAATGTGTTAAAGATATATTTGGATGGAAAAAATCTGTAGGATGTCATGAATGAAAGATGTAGGTTGGCTAGAAGAAAAAGCCACTGATGTCTTTCAAGTTGGGTGATTGTTAGGTAATGATGAACATAAAATGAATTTAGAAATAGAAGAGATAAAACACTTCAAAGCATGGAAAATCACACGTAAGTTCAAAGCTGAACATGGCAGTTTTGTTCTGATAGAGGTAGAAGCTAGCAGATGGCATAGAATTGTGAGATATCCATTATATAATTTTGTTGTTGTTATTCATAATAAAATATGTTTGCATGGAATCTCTATGCTTCTGGGGGGAAAAATAGTAGTCACAATACAGTTTAAGATACAAGAGGAAATTTTGTGGATTAAATTTGCAAAAAACATAGAGAGATCAAAGGGTCTGACAATGAAATTAGCACTGAACAAGAGGAAGGATAGTAGCCCTAAAGTCACAGCTAAAAACAGTAAAATCCCTAGACTGTTCAGTTATATGAGTCAATAGTTTCCTTTATTTATGTGTATGTGTATTAGTCACTCAGCGTGTCTGACACTTTGTGACCCCCTGGACTGAAGCCTGCCAGGCTCCTCTATCTATGGGATTTCCCAGGCAAGAGTACTGGAGTTGTTTGCCATTTCCTACTCCAGCAGATATTCTTGAACCAGGAATTGAAACTTCCTGGGTCTCCTGCATTGAGGGCAGATTCTTTACCATCTGAGCCAGTCATACGTTTTTATGATGATAAAAATAAGACTGCTCCCAAAACATGTGCCCTGATTTCAGAGAAAAGACACACATTTTGGCACTGCCAGTTATGAGCTGAGTGATGCAGAAGTCATTTAAGTTCTCATCTGTGTCACAGTGGTGACAGTGATTAGCTCAGAGAACTGAGGTCCAATCACATGAGATGAGAAGGTCCAACCAGCAGAAGGCTCAGTGAGGCTTAATCATCTTTGTTGCTACTACCTGTCCCCACTCATATCAAGACCTGAAGTACGAAATTGCACTCAGTACCTCTCAGTTGCCCCACGTCAATACACAGGTTAATAGTTCTTATCACATAGCTTGACAACAACTGAAGAAAACAATAGGTGGAAAGCTCTCGGCAAAATGTCAGAAATGTCACAAAGTACAAGGCAGTCACTATTATTGTTTTCCTAAACTCCTAATGGTAACCTGCTCCAGTGTTCTTGCTTAGGAAATCCCATGGACAGAGGAGCCCGGGGGGCTACCTCCACGGGGCTGCAAAAGAGCTGGGCACCCCTTAGTGAGTAAATAGCAACAACAAAACTCCCAAGCACCTCTCTCCACTTTTCCTAAAGTATTTTCCTGCACTCCAGACTTTTAAAGCCATATGCAATCAAGCCGCTGTCACTACTTAAAATCTGTAATAACTTCCCAGCATATTAGGAGGACTACCTCAGGCCATACTGTGGCTAAAGAGGGCTGTAAGCAGACCTTCCTGGAGGTCAAGTGGTTAAGAATCTGCCTGCCAGTGCTGGGGACACAGGTTTGATCCCCAGTCCAGGAAGATCCCACATGGCACACAGCAACAAAGCCCATGCACGATGACTGCAGAAACCCACACTCCCTGGGGCCCATGCTCCACAACAAGAGAAGCAGCCAAAACGGGAAGCCCTAGCACCGCGACTGGAGAGCAGCTTCTGCTCACCACAGCTAGAGAAAGCCTGCGTGCAGCCACAGAGATCCAGAGCAGCCAAAAGCAAATAAATAAATGAATAACTGTATAAGTGCACGTGTGTGTGTGAGGCCTGTAAGGATTCGGGGAAGCAGGTGCAGGAGGAAGCAGGCTGCTGTCCTGCCCCTGGGACTTGCTGACTCTCTGGGCTCCTGCCTGTTGAATCCAATGAACAGAGCTGTTCTCTCCCACCCTGATTCTGTTCTTTGTATGTGCAGATCCCAGCGGGGGTTGTGAGGTGGACTAGAGAAGGCCTAGTTATCCTCAGGTATCAAAACTTAAAACTTTGTAAGAAAGGTGGGCATTTCTGAGCAGATGAATGTTCTCTTCCCTAACAGAAGGCTCCATTCTCAGAGCACGTTTTCAGATCGGAATGAAGGACCGCAGGAACCGAAGCAGACTACTGAGGGGTTTTCCTGAAATCAGATCTAATAATAGCTTAGCAAGGGAGAATTCTGTTATCCCTTTGTTTGTTTTATTTTTATCATTCTCTTGTGTATTTCTTCCCCCAAACAGCTCTCTGTATTTCAGTTCTAAGTGTGAGTATTTACTTGAAATGTTTCTGATGNATTCTCAGAGCACGTTTTCAGATCGGAATGAAGGACCGCAGGAACCGAAGCAGACTACTGAGGGGTTTTCCTGAAATCAGATCTAATAATAGCTTAGCAAGGGAGAATTCTGTTATCCCTTTGTTTGTTTTATTTTTATCATTCTCTTGTGTATTTCTTCCCCCAAACAGCTCTCTGTATTTCAGTTCTAAGTGTGAGTATTTACTTGAAATGTTTCTGATGGGACTGGAGCCATCTGTTTCTTGATGTGTGTGCTTTAGAAGGCCTCTCTTTTAACCTGGTATCCCCTCGTTCAGGCAGAGAGTGTTTCATTCGTGCTTGGCTCTGCCTTCTGTGACTGGGCTGACCCACTTTGCATCAGTAGCCAGACATGTTTTTCTGTTTCCTATTTCTTTGCTTTTTCTGTAGCAGTGCAGCAATAATCTTAATGTACTACTGTGTTTTAATAGTCAATTTNAGGGGATCTTGAGTCTGTGCTGACCCACTGATGGACAGGTGAGCCCTGGTTGCTAATAGCCTGCAGAAGGGAATGCAAGGTAATGCTCATTTGCACCAGTGTTCTCACAGGAGAGAGAACTTCCAGAAATGGCTGCCACCAGTGTCTGTGTCCACTGAGCAAGTCCCAGTTGCTTCCTGCCTCTCTGGGAGTCTCTCCAAGATGAGTTAGTAGGTCTGACCCAGGGTTCTTTCAAAGCACTGTCTGCTATACTAGGACTTGAAATGTGTGAGATTTTGTGTGCACTTTTTAGGTATGCAGACTGTATCTTCCAGCTCTTCCTTACATAAGCTCTTCTGGCCTCTTCCAGCAGGTGCTCTGGGGGTCTCTTCCAACACTGGACCCCCAGGCTGGGGGACCTGAGGTGGGGCTTGGACCACTTGCTCCCTGGGGAGAACCTCTGCCATTGTGATCACCCTCTCATTTGTGGGTGACCTTCCCAGAAGTGTAGGTCTTGACTAGACTAGACTCGACCCATATCATTTGGCTCCTTCTTTGTGTATTTAATTTTGGAGAATCTTTTCTGCTGGTCTTCAGACAGTTCTCATTGACAAACACTCTGTAGTTGTAACTTTGATGTGCCCATGGGTGGAGGTGAGCTCAGGGTCTTCCTACTCCACCATCTTGGTTACTACATTTATTTTTCTTCCTGCACTTGCCTGTCAATGCTAAACCAGCTCAAAGCTCTCTTCATTGTTTCCAACCTAACTTGGCATCATTCTAGATCAAGCTTATGAGATTCCTTGGATGTTCAATCAAGATAATAGTGGCAGAGCATTCAGTGAATTTTTAAGTGATATAGAAACATAAGAAATTATTGTTTTCTCTGGGCTAGACTCTTACAATTTTATTTCAATCTTGGNAGCTCTTCTGGCCTCTTCCAGCAGGTGCTCTGGGGGTCTCTTCCAACACTGGACCCCCAGGCTGGGGGACCTGAGGTGGGGCTTGGACCACTTGCTCCCTGGGGAGAACCTCTGCCATTGTGATCACCCTCTCATTTGTGGGTGACCTTCCCAGAAGTGTAGGTCTTGACTAGACTAGACTCGACCCATATCATTTGGCTCCTTCTTTGTGTATTTAATTTTGGAGAATCTTTTCTGCTGGTCTTCAGACAGTTCTCATTGACAAACACTCTGTAGTTGTAACTTTGATGTGCCCATGGGTGGAGGTGAGCTCAGGGTCTTCCTACTCCACCATCTTGGTTACTACATTTATTTTTCTTCCTGCACTTGCCTGTCAATGCTAAACCAGCTCAAAGCTCTCTTCATTGTTTCCAACCTAACTTGGCATCATTCTAGATCAAGCTTATGAGATTCCTTGGATGTTCAATCAAGATAATAGTGGCAGAGCATTCAGTGAATTTTTAAGTGATATAGAAACATAAGAAATTATTGTTTTCTCTGGGCTAGACTCTTACAATTTTATTTCAATCTTGGTGCCATTATAAGAAAATCATGTACCATGATCCATAATTCTAAACTGGAAGACACTCCCTTTGCCTTACAATTAGAAGATAAATAGAATTGAGCATATATATGTGATTTAAAATAATCATAACTGAAATGACTTTTTCTCAGAGCTAATAAAATAATTAAAATGTCTCAGACACACAGATATATTTTCTCAGTAATTCCATAGAGAATCAAGTGCATTACTGACTGTCTTCAACTTGTAGTGAATCTTAAACTCTGTCTCAAATTATATCCGAGAGATTTGCCTTGTAATTCTGGTCTGGGGTTTTAAAAGTCTGATGTCCCTACTGCCAAGTTTTAATTACTTTCTGCAGGGGGTCCTTCTTTTCTCAGTCCCTGAGATTATTCAGAAGAGACATATCTGCTCCATACTAAACAGAAATGAACTTCCAGCTACAAAGATTTTTTTCTCTCTCACTTTATTTTTTCCCCTCCATCCACTGAAGAATAATGTCTGTTTTCTTTCAAAGCACTTGCTTTGCCCCTGAAACAATAAAAGCCCCTTGCCTATCTTCAAAAATCCCCAAGAGAACTTTTCTTGATATAATCTTAGAAAAGTGGAAGGTTTCATCTGTATGTAATGACCGAGGTTAATTAAATAAAACTCCACGGCCATATTTACCTGGAAAACTGAGAAAATGGTGTGTCCTTTGCAACCTGGTTCATCTAAAGAAGTAAAGTGATGGACTCTACTACAACAGAAGGGCTAATTAAGCTGGAAACTCACTGTCTGCACCCCAATATTGTTTGCAGACAAATTACTAAACAGTTTTGCACAGGCAATTAGGAAAGAGGAAACTCCAAAAGGCGTTAATTCTTTCAAACATATAATCACTACAAGGAAACTTGTGAAGGAGGGATGGGCAAGGGGTGGAGTCAAAAAGCTAGAATTCACTGAGCATTGGGAGAGGGAACTTTGTCAGAAAAGACTTGTCCCTTCCTGGCTGGGGCACTGTGGGCAACTCATTTTCAGTCCTGTGGCTAAAAAGAAGAGAAAAACAAGCAAACAAAAATGAAGACGTGGAGAACACACATATGCACACAGAGGGGAAGCGGGGGATGGGACAAATTGGAAGAGCAGCGCTGAGTATATACACAGCCATGTGTAAACAGCTAGCTAGCGGGAAGCTGCTTACAGCCCAGGGAGCTCAGCAGAGTGCTCTGCGATGGCCTAGAAGGGCGGGATGGGGGGAGGTTCAAGAGGGAGGGGATATATGTATACATACAGCTGATTCATTTCGCTGTACAGCAAAGACGTAACATTGTAAAGCAAGTATACTCTAAAAAGAAAGAAAACAAAATCCTGTAGCTCAGTCTCCTTATAATGACCACTTTCAGGTTTATAGCTAAAATAAGATATACATAGCTTTCTTCTTTTTTTAACTTCTTATTTTGTATTGGGGTATAGCCAATTAACAATGTTGTGACAATTTCAGGTGAACAGTGAAGGGACTCAAGATATATATAGCTTTTGATAGCCCTTTGAAAACTGCCTAGCGCATAGCAGATCTGAGCTTTGGATTGTTTAGAGTTGTCTCCTCTGTTTGCTTTGGATTCTTTCTTCTCTATCAAAGAGTGCCTTCAAATGGCTGATCATAGTTTCTGCTTCAGACCCAGACACCAAGAAGCCATGTGGAGCAGAGATGGGCTTCAAAGCAAAGTGATGGCTTTGGACCAGCTTTTGGCCGAGAGACACTCAAAGGTTAGTCTGAAGGTCTTTGCTCAGAGGCATTTCTGTTTTCTCAGAAAATATACCCAACTCCTGCCTGACTCATGATGCGAGATGGCAGATGCCTAGCAGCCAGTAATAGGCCTAGGAGACTTAATCCTCATGCTTTTCATCTCACATTCCATATCCATCTCCTGTTTTTCCATATGTCTCAACTTCAGGGCATCTGGTCCAGAGAACAATTTCGAAGTCTCTTTTGGGGGAAGAAAGTTAACCTGGCTTATTAGGGGTAGAAAGGGGCTCAAGTTTATAAATGATTTATGTAAATAAAGTCTTCATTAATGATTCGGTTCAATTTTGATTTATGCATTCAGCTAGCTTGTGGGAAATGCTGTAATTGTTATTTTCCCTGTATTCACTATTATAAGAAAATCTTGGCCAAGATTTTATAATTTTTATATGGGGGAGGTGAGAGTAAGAGGGATTTCTGATATATATAGAAAAAAATAGAGAATAATCACTGATTAGCTCAAAAAGACATATAGAAATTTGGAGTATGTTTTTATTTTAGGCCTGGATCTAAATAGATGCACTCTCAAAATCCATTATCAGTTTTTTTCATGGAAAGAGACCTCTTTATACTTGTTCTTTCTTTCAGAGAATTCTGTGCAAAGGTGGTTTTGTCTGTAAAATTTTAAACGTTCATCCTAATAAGAGACAGTGTCACTTTTCCTCCCCTGAAGGAGAGCCTGATATTTCTGACATTTAACTTATATTTTTAACTTGTTATTTCTGACATTTAACTTATATGAAGAGTACATTATGCAAAATGCTGGGCTGATGAAGCACAAGCTGGAATCAACATTGCCAGGAGAAATATCAATAACCTCAGATATGCAGATGACACCACCCTTATGGCAGAAAGCGAAGAGGAACTAAAGAACCTCTTGATGAAAGTGAAAGAGGAGAGTGAAAAAGCTGGCTTAAAATTCAACACTCAGAAAACTAAGATCATGGTATCTGGTCCCATCACTTTATGGCAAATAGATGGGGAAACAATGGAAACAGCGAGAGACTATTTTCTTGGGCTCCAAAATCACTGTAGATGGTGACTACAGCCATGGAGTTAAAAGACGCTTGCTCCTTGAGAGAAAAGTTATGACCAACCTAGACAGCTTAT
Source organism: Raphicerus campestris (assembly GCA_006410735.1). NCBI lineage: Eukaryota > Metazoa > Chordata > Mammalia > Artiodactyla > Bovidae > Raphicerus > Raphicerus campestris. Next base: position 190,578 of record SJYW01026562.1, read on the forward strand.
TAAAAAGCAGAGACATTATTCTGCCAAGAAAGGTCTATCTAGTCAAAGCTATGGTTTTTCCAGTAGTCATGTATGGATGTGAGAATTGGACCATAAGGAAAGCTGAGCACTGAAAANAAATGTGTGAGATTTTGTGTGCACTTTTTAGGTATGCAGACTGTATCTTCCAGCTCTTCCTTACATAAGCTCTTCTGGCCTCTTCCAGCAGGTGCTCTGGGGGTCTCTTCCAACACTGGACCCCCAGGCTGGGGGACCTGAGGTGGGGCTTGGACCACTTGCTCCCTGGGGAGAACCTCTGCCATTGTGATCACCCTCTCATTTGTGGGTGACCTTCCCAGAAGTGTAGGTCTTGACTAGACTAGACTCGACCCATATCATTTGGCTCCTTCTTTGTGTATTTAATTTTGGAGAATCTTTTCTGCTGGTCTTCAGACAGTTCTCATTGACAAACACTCTGTAGTTGTAACTTTGATGTGCCCATGGGTGGAGGTGAGCTCAGGGTCTTCCTACTCCACCATCTTGGTTACTACATTTATTTTTCTTCCTGCACTTGCCTGTCAATGCTAAACCAGCTCAAAGCTCTCTTCATTGTTTCCAACCTAACTTGGCATCATTCTAGATCAAGCTTATGAGATTCCTTGGATGTTCAATCAAGATAATAGTGGCAGAGCATTCAGTGAATTTTTAAGTGATATAGAAACATAAGAAATTATTGTTTTCTCTGGGCTAGACTCTTACAATTTTATTTCAATCTTGGTGCCATTATAAGAAAATCATGTACCATGATCCATAATTCTAAACTGGAAGACACTCCCTTTGCCTTACAATTAGAAGATAAATAGAATTGAGCATATATATGTGATTTAAAATAATCATAACTGAAATGACTTTTTCTCAGAGCTAATAAAATAATTAAAATGTCTCAGACACACAGATATATTTTCTCAGTAATTCCATAGAGAATCAAGTGCATTACTGACTGTCTTCAACTTGTAGCGAATCTTAAACTCTGTCTCAAATTATATCCGAGAGATTTGCCTTGTAATTCTGGTCTGGGGTTTTAAAAGTCTGATGTCCCTACTGCCAAGTTTTAATTACTTTCTGCAGGGGGTCCTTCTTTTCTCAGTCCCTGAGATTATTCAGAAGAGACATATCTGCTCCATACTAAACAGAAATGAACTTCCAGCTACAAAGATTTTTTTCTCTCTCACTTTATTTTTTCCCCTCCATCCACTGAAGAATAATGTCTGTTTTCTTTCAAAGCACTTGCTTTGCCCCTGAAACAATAAAAGCCCCTTGCCTATCTTCAAAAATCCCCAAGAGAACTTTTCTTGATATAATCTTAGAAAAGTGGAAGGTTTCATCTGTATGTAATGACCGAGGTTAATTAAATAAAACTCCACGGCCATATTTACCTGGAAAACTGAGAAAATGGTGTGTCCTTTGCAACCTGGTTCATCTAAAGAAGTAAAGTGATGGACTCTACTACAACAGAAGGGCTAATTAAGCTGGAAACTCACTGTCTGCACCCCAATATTGTTTGCAGACAAATTACTAAACAGTTTTGCACAGGCAATTAGGAAAGAGGAAACTCCAAAAGGCGTTAATTCTTTCAAACATATAATCACTACAAGGAAACTTGTGAAGGAGGGATGGGCAAGGGGTGGAGTCAAAAAGCTAGAATTCACTGAGCATTGGGAGAGGGAACTTTGTCAGAAAAGACTTGTCCCTTCCTGGCTGGGGCACTGTGGGCAACTCATTTTCAGTCCTGTGGCTAAAAAGAAGAGAAAAACAAGCAAACAAAAATGAAGACGTGGAGAACACACATATGCACACAGAGGGGAAGCGGGGGATGGGACAAATTGGAAGAGCAGCGCTGAGTATATACACAGCCATGTGTAAACAGCTAGCTAGCGGGAAGCTGCTTACAGCCCAGGGAGCTCAGCAGAGTGCTCTGCGATGGCCTAGAAGGGCGGGATGGGGGGAGGTTCAAGAGGGAGGGGATATATGTATACATACAGCTGATTCATTTCGCTGTACAGCAAAGACGTAACATTGTAAAGCAAGTATACTCTAAAAAGAAAGAAAACAAAATCCTGTAGCTCAGTCTCCTTATAATGACCACTTTCAGGTTTATAGCTAAAATAAGATATACATAGCTTTCTTCTTTTTTTAACTTCTTATTTTGTATTGGGGTATAGCCAATTAACAATGTTGTGACAATTTCAGGTGAACAGTGAAGGGACTCAAGATATATATAGCTTTTGATAGCCCTTTGAAAACTGCCTAGCGCATAGCAGATCTGAGCTTTGGATTGTTTAGAGTTGTCTCCTCTGTTTGCTTTGGATTCTTTCTTCTCTATCAAAGAGTGCCTTCAAATGGCTGATCATAGTTTCTGCTTCAGACCCAGACACCAAGAAGCCATGTGGAGCAGAGATGGGCTTCAAAGCAAAGTGATGGCTTTGGACCAGCTTTTGGCCGAGAGACACTCAAAGGTTAGTCTGAAGGTCTTTGCTCAGAGGCATTTCTGTTTTCTCAGAAAATATACCCAACTCCTGCCTGACTCATGATGCGAGATGGCAGATGCCTAGCAGCCAGTAATAGGCCTAGGAGACTTAATCCTCATGCTTTTCATCTCACATTCCATATCCATCTCCTGTTTTTCCATATGTCTCAACTTCAGGGCATCCGGTCCAGAGAACAATTTCGAAGTCTCTTTTGGGGGAAGAAAGTTAACCTGGCTTATTAGGGGTAGAAAGGGGCTCAAGTTTATAAATGATTTATGTAAATAAAGTCTTCATTAATGATTCGGTTCAATTTTGATTTATGCATTCAGCTAGCTTGTGGGAAATGCTGTAATTGTTATTTTCCCTGTATTCACTATTATAAGAAAATCTTGGCCAAGATTTTATAATTTTTATATGGGGGAGGTGAGAGTAAGAGGGATTTCTGATATATATAGAAAAAAATAGAGAATAATCACTGATTAGCTCAAAAAGACATATAGAAATTTGGAGTATGTTTTTATTTTAGGCCTGGATCTAAATAGATGCACTCTCAAAATCCATTATCAGTTTTTTTCATGAAAAGAGACCTCTTTATACTTGTTCTTTCTTTCAGAGAATTCTGTGCAAAGGTGGTTTTGTCTGTAAAATTTTAAACGTTCATCCTAATAAGAGACAGTGTCACTTTTCCTCCCCTGAAGGAGAGCCTGATATTTCTGACATTTAACTTATATTTTTAACTTGTTATTTCTGACATTTAACTTATATGAAGAGTACATTATGCAAAATGCTGGGCTGATGAAGCACAAGCTGGAATCAACATTGCCAGGAGAAATATCAATAACCTCAGATATGCAGATGACACCACCCTTATGGCAGAAAGCGAAGAGGAACTAAAGAACCTCTTGATGAAAGTGAAAGAGGAGAGTGAAAAAGCTGGCTTAAAATTCAACACTCAGAAAACTAAGATCATGGTATCTGGTCCCATCACTTTATGGCAAATAGATGGGGAAACAATGGAAACAGCGAGAGACTATTTTCTTGGGCTCCAAAATCACTGTAGATGGTGACTACAGCCATGGAGTTAAAAGACGCTTGCTCCTTGAGAGAAAAGTTATGACCAACCTAGACAGCTTATTAAAAAGCAGAGACATTATTCTGCCAAGAAAGGTCTATCTAGTCAAAGCTATGGTTTTTCCAGTAGTCATGTATGGATGTGAGAATTGGACCATAAGGAAAGCTGAGCACTGAAAAATTGATGCTTTTGAACTGTGGTGTTGGAGAAGACTGTTGAGAGTCCCTTGGACTGCAAGGAGATCAAACCAGTCAATCCTAAGGGAAATCAGTCCTGAATATTCATTGGAAGGTCAGATGCTGAAGCTGAAACTCCAATACTTTTGGCCACTTTATGTGAAGAACTGACTGATTGGAAAAGACCCTGATGCTGGGAAAGATTAAAGCTAGGAGGAGAAGGGGATGACAGAGGAAGAGATGGTTGGATGGTATCATGGACATGAGTTTGAGCAAGTTCCAGAAGTTGGTGATGACAGGAAAGCCTGGCGTGGACCCTGCAGTCCACGGGATCGCAAAGAGTTGGCTACAACTGAGCGACTGAACTGAACTGATCTCTGTTGGATTATTGAGGTTTGGGGGAAGGGCAGTTATGTCTGTCCACATAATCAAATTAATATCTTAATGTTTTATTGTATATAAATGTTTTTTCTAAATAAATGCAATTGGCATGTACCAAGGAAAATGTCAATACCATGTGGGAATGGAAAGGTGTGTGTGTGTGTGTGTGTGTGAGCACGTGTGTGCGTGTGCATGTGATCTCAGTTGCTCAGTGTTGTCCAACTCTACAGCCCCATGGAGGTTGCAGTGGACTCCAGGTTCCTCTGTCCATGGGAGTCTTCAGACAAGAATACTGGAGTAAGTTTTCGTTTATTATTGCAGGAGATCTTCCCAACCCAGGGATCGAACCTGCGTCTCTTGAGTCTCCTGCATTGGTAGGCAGATTCCTTACCAGTGTGCCACCTGGGAAGCCAGCAATGGAAAGTTAGGGGTATGTAATTACATCTGTTCTGAGAGCCCAGCAAAGACTTGTGATTGAAGATTGGATGTGTTTTTCATGGACTATCAGCATTTATGTCACCATGATATGCATTTCTAATGATCAGATCACTTGCCATTACATTCATACATTGTTTTTAATTTTTATTTGTTTGTTTTTTGAAGTACCAAGGAAGGATTTGCAACAATTTAACAACAATTTACAGAGCGGTCTTCGTGATAAAAAAAAAAAAAAAGAGTAATAATATAGTGTGGCAGGTTTAATGTGCCTCTTTATGTCATATGTGGTTGATGGACCTTGTCTCTCACTTTTGGAAGGTGACCTTATTGCCTAAAATGCAGTGGCAGTTAAACTTTAGTTGGCACAAGAATCACCTGAAAGCTTGTTACGGCACAGATCCCTGGAATCTGAGTCCATCCCCAGAATTTGAGTCACAGATCTGCATGATCTGAGGAGCTGCTTTTCTAATAAGCTTCCAGAGGATGCTGATGCTGCTGTTTCTGGACCACACAATGATGCTCACCAGCATTAAGATGAAAAAGTCAGATCTGCCTACATCACTGAGAGCCTGACTTATCTTAGGAAAAGGCTTCACAAGAAACCCCACTGCTCTTTACCAAACACCAAGCAAATGTGGAAGGTGATTCCACAAGGATTTCAGAAAGAAGGGTAAGTGCATTTCAGGATTGTAGCTTTAATAGGCCCGAAGTCATTCATTCATTTGCTATATATCAGTATCAGAAACTATCGAACACAAAATTAAAATGTGACTTGGGTAGAGAGAAAAGCTTTGCTCTTTCTCTATCCCCCTACTCACAGGATGGAGCACATGCCCCATCCCATTAAGAAAAAAATATAGGTTTTCCCAATGCTTTGAATAAATTAAATCCATCTCATTACCCTTACCCCAGTCTGAAACAACCACTGCCAAATGTACCGTCTCATTTTGCTTTGTATATTAAAGAGCTGGAGAAACCATAAACAGTCCAGGAACAAAATTGTTTTTAATTATGTATACTTTTGGAATTTGCTCCTTTCGGGGTGGGGGGAACACTGGCCACCCCATCTGGCTATGAATGCTCCCTCTATCCCCCTCTCTCTCTCTCTCATTCTCTGAAGCCCACAGACTGCAGATTTACAATTTCTCCTTGCAATCCAGCCCCCTTATTCCACAGATTTCTGTGGAATCTGTTAAGCCTGTGTCATGTGGTTTACTGGATTGAAATATACTCTCTATTAATGTATAGTATTTGGGAGACAAATAAAAGAAAGAGGAACAAATACTATATCTGCTTGATAATGAAAATTGACAAAGTGTGTTTTGAAATAAAGAGCTAGTCTCCTCTTACACACACACACGCACACACACTCCCCAAAGTTCCTTATTGCTCACTCCGAGGTCCTCTGTCCCTCTTTCCACTCTATTTAATCTTATTATTAAACTTGGTGGCTTGATTTCAAAAGAGATCCCAGAATGTCTGGCATCCTTGTGTTCTAGAAGCAAATGTATCCACAAAGAAGAACATTAGCTTTAGAGTCACACACTTGGGTTAAAATTCTGGGTGTGCCACATTCAAACTACACGAGCTTGGTCATTTAGCCACGTGACTTAAATCCTCTTTGCTTCAGTAAGGTGGGGATGAAGGGAATGATGATCTGTGCCTCCCAGCTCTGGGGGTTGGCAATGCCTGTGAGCACTGAACACAGCATCTGCACAAATACTCAACGATTCATAGTGGTTCTCGTTTTTTCTACGTGTTCTTTTTGTCTTTCTTTCCTGCCATTTTCTATCTCCGTGGAGATGAAAATCTTTTCTTGGCCACTAGGTGGAGAAAGCAAGCCTTCTATAGTATTTGAATTAAACAGGAGGCCAAATCATCCTGACCTAAATACTACAGACATTTAAGGGAGAGATAATTTTTTTTCCTTCCTCTTCTTTAGAACTTCACACAGCATTAACAGGGGATCTGGAGACATGTCTTGGGGAATTTTTGAGCAGTTCACAATGAAATGTTTGAGTTTTGAGTGTGGTCCTGCCTCGAGGCACTAGATTTTACCCAGGAAGAAGTCCACAATTCAGCTTTTTAGCACCTTCTCATCCTCTGTGCCCTAATCTCTTTTTTTAAACATTTTATTTTAGATTGAAATATAGTTGATTAACATTGTTGTGATAGTTTCAGGTGTACAGCAAAGCAATTCAGTTATACATATATATGTATGCATTCTTTTTCAAGTTCTTTTCCCATTTACATTGTTACATAATATTGAGCAGAGTTCCCTGTAAGTCCTTCTTGGTTATCCATAATAAATATAGCATTGTGTACATGTCAAACTCTCTAACTACTCTTCCCCTCTACACTGTAATCATAATTCATTCTCTATGTCTATGAGCCTGTTTCTGTTTTGTATAATAAATAAGTTCATTTGTATTATTTCTGTTTAGATTCCGCACGTAACATCATAATGATATTTGTCATTTTCTGACCTATTTCACTCAGCATGACAATCTCTAGGTCCATCCATGTTGCTTATGCCCTAATCTCTTCTCACTTGCATTTCAAACAGGGACTTGCTCAGTACATTTTTCCCCCCAGGGTATTATATAGCTACTGACTCCCAGGGACCTTTGCATTTTGACATGAACTCTCTTGATAAGTTATGTTTCTTTAGTCTGATAAGAGTAGTAATGGGAACCCATTGGACCTACTTCACGTAACTGTTGCAAGGGTCATTTAGTTAATACCTGTGCAATCATACGTGAACTTTACAAATACAAATAAAACATTAACAGTGAAGATATGAATTTCTGTCTTTAAAGAAAAAAGTTGAGAGTCTAAAACATTCTTGAGAAAGAATCAGCTTGCAAGGAGATGTGGCTATCCTTCTAGGTAAGGCCACTGGGACCCTCTGCATGTAAGCTCAGGTAACGTTCCACACTCCATATTTCTTGCCTTATATTCTTCATCTCTCCTTCTCACCTTGTTCCCAAAGTCTCTTCATTTGCTGTCATATCCATTTTTACCCTCCCAGCACTGATACTCCAAATAAACAACTATTTGCAATAGTAACCCATTCTATTCATTGGCATCTCCCAGGGAATTATCCCACCTGGCTCCAAAAAATTGCAGCTACACCTATATCCTTAACCCAACATTCAATAATCTGTACTGTTTCAACAAGTGCCTCATGATCTCTGTACAAAAATATGTTCTGGCAATAAACGTTCAAAAAAATTTCCCTTTTATCCATACTTTCACTTACAATTTTTCTTCTTTCCATGATGGAAAATAACCAAGCTGCATACCAAAATTTTAGCCTGTAACTCATGTAATTATATTGCAAAAATATTCATCTCCCATTTGCCTTTCTACTAATGCTCTTTACAGGCACTTTTATTGTTGATTTGTTTTCCTATGTTAATTGAGAAAGGAAAAATCTAGGGAAAAACTTTTAGTTTACTTTCAGTAAATTTCCACTCTAGGATCTGAGTTTCCTTCAAGCAGTCAAGAGCATGGCAGGAGCCCTGGAATGCTCTTCCATTTAAATGTGGTCTGAAATAGCACACTTATTTCCACTAAATTTACTTTTAATGCATCTCATAGAAAGATCATTTTGCATAGTACACACACACATACAAAAGCTCCAAGAGCCTAAATACAGGATGCAAGTGTAAATTCCATGCTTTTTCCTTACAAAAATTTCTGATTTTCAGTTTATAAGTCAATTTGTAATCACTGTTTCCCCAAAGTATAAGATTATTGATATATGTTTCTACGTATGTTATAAGGAGCTTCCCACTAAATAGACTGAGACACAGATTTGAAAACAGATTATCAGGAAGTACAAGTAACATGGGTAGGTGAGCAACACAGAAATACAGAGAAGAAAAACACAATAGAGTGGGCTCCCGTACAGATAACCGGAGCTTAACACTGGGCAGAAACTCTGGAAGTGATGTAAAACACAGTCCTTGATATTAACAGGTAAAGAGTGAGGAAAATGAGGCATTTATATCCCTATGCCTGTCAGGCATTGGTTCCTGACTTGGGGAGGAGGCATGATCTTAATTCTTAGCCCTTTCCATAGGCCTTGAATGTGAAGTCCTCCAACAAAGATGCAAGTGCTGGCCTTTGGAAGACAGGCTGTCAAACACAGAAATGAAAGAACCAAATGAAAAGGGTAGAGGATTGATCTGTTATACCAAATTATTAGCAAAAAGAATGCTACTCATTTATCACAATTCATGTTCATGCCTACATTTATACCAAATCCCCAAACTAAGGGCTTCCCTGATGACTCAGTGGATGAAAAATCTGCCTGCAATGCAGGAGACAAAGGAGATGAGGGTTCGGGTCAGGAAGATCCAACCCTAGGTCGGAAAGATCCCCCAGAGGAGAAAATGGCAACCCACTCTGCCCCTTGGATCACAGCCTTGTCATGGTGATAGGGCTTGCATAACTCAGTGAAGCCATGAGTCATGCCTTGCAGGGCCAAACATGACAGATGGGTCATAGTGAAGAGTTCTGACAAAACATGGTCCACTGGAGGAGGAAACGGCAACCTACTCCAGTATTCTTGCCTGGAGAACCCATGGACATGAGTACATGTATGAAAGGGAAAAACAGATGACACTGGAAGATGAGCCTCCCAGGTTGGCAGGTGTCCTATATGCTACTGGGGAAGAGCAGATGGCAATTACCAATAGTTCTAGAAAGAATTAAGCAGTTGGGCCAAAGCAAAAACAGTGCNGAGTAATAATATAGTGTGGCAGGTTTAATGTGCCTCTTTATGTCATATGTGGTTGATGGACCTTGTCTCTCACTTTTGGAAGGTGACCTTATTGCCTAAAATGCAGTGGCAGTTAAACTTTAGTTGGCACAAGAATCACCTGAAAGCTTGTTACGGCACAGATCCCTGGAATCTGAGTCCATCCCCAGAATTTGAGTCACAGATCTGCATGATCTGAGGAGCTGCTTTTCTAATAAGCTTCCAGAGGATGCTGATGCTGCTGTTTCTGGACCACACAATGATGCTCACCAGCATTAAGATGAAAAAGTCAGATCTGCCTACATCACTGAGAGCCTGACTTATCTTAGGAAAAGGCTTCACAAGAAACCCCACTGCTCTTTACCAAACACCAAGCAAATGTGGAAGGTGATTCCACAAGGATTTCAGAAAGAAGGGTAAGTGCATTTCAGGATTGTAGCTTTAATAGGCCCGAAGTCATTCATTCATTTGCTATATATCAGTATCAGAAACTATCGAACACAAAATTAAAATGTGACTTGGGTAGAGAGAAAAGCTTTGCTCTTTCTCTATCCCCCTACTCACAGGATGGAGCACATGCCCCATCCCATTAAGAAAAAAATATAGGTTTTCCCAATGCTTTGAATAAATTAAATCCATCTCATTACCCTTACCCCAGTCTGAAACAACCACTGCCAAATGTACCGTCTCATTTTGCTTTGTATATTAAAGAGCTGGAGAAACCATAAACAGTCCAGGAACAAAATTGTTTTTAATTATGTATACTTTTGGAATTTGCTCCTTTCGGGGTGGGGGGAACACTGGCCACCCCATCTGGCTATGAATGCTCCCTCTATCCCCCTCTCTCTCTCTCTCATTCTCTGAAGCCCACAGACTGCAGATTTACAATTTCTCCTTGCAATCCAGCCCCCTTATTCCACAGATTTCTGTGGAATCTGTTAAGCCTGTGTCATGTGGTTTACTGGATTGAAATATACTCTCTATTAATGTATAGTATTTGGGAGACAAATAAAAGAAAGAGGAACAAATACTATATCTGCTTGATAATGAAAATTGACAAAGTGTGTTTTGAAATAAAGAGCTAGTCTCCTCTTACACACACACACGCACACACACTCCCCAAAGTTCCTTATTGCTCACTCCGAGGTCCTCTGTCCCTCTTTCCACTCTATTTAATCTTATTATTAAACTTGGTGGCTTGATTTCAAAAGAGATCCCAGAATGTCTGGCATCCTTGTGTTCTAGAAGCAAATGTATCCACAAAGAAGAACACTAGCTTTAGAGTCACACACTTGGGTTAAAATTCTGGGTGTGCCACATTCAAACTACACGAGCTTGGTCATTTAGCCACGTGACTTAAATCCTCTTTGCTTCAGTAAGGTGGGGATGAAGGGAATGATGATCTGTGCCTCCCAGCTCTGGGGGTTGGCAATGCCTGTGAGCACTGAACACAGCATCTGCACAAATACTCAACGATTCATAGTGGTTCTCGTTTTTTCTACGTGTTCTTTTTGTCTTTCTTTCCTGCCATTTTCTATCTCCGTGGAGATGAAAATCTTTTCTTGGCCACTAGGTGGAGAAAGCAAGCCTTCTATAGTATTTGAATTAAACAGGAGGCCAAATCATCCTGACCTAAATACTACAGACATTTAAGGGAGAGATAATTTTTTTTCCTTCCTCTTCTTTAGAACTTCACACAGCATTAACAGGGGATCTGGAGACATGTCTTGGGGAATTTTTGAGCAGTTCACAATGAAATGTTTGAGTTTTGAGAGTGGTCCTGCCTCGAGGCACTAGATTTTACCCAGGAAGAAGTCCACAATTCAGCTTTTTAGCACCTTCTCATCCTCTGTGCCCTAATCTCTTTTTTTAAACATTTTATTTTAGATTGAAATATAGTTTATTAACATTGTTGTGATAGTTTCAGGTGTACAGCAAAGCAATTCAGTTATACATATATATGTATGCATTCTTTTTCAAGTTCTTTTCCCATTTACATTGTTACATAATATTGAGCAGAGTTCCCTGTAAGTCCTTCTTGGTTATCCATAATAAATATAGCATTGTGTACATGTCAAACTCTCTAACTACTCTTCCCCTCTACACTGTAATCATAATTCATTCTCTATGTCTATGAGCCTGTTTCTGTTTTGTATAATAAATAAGTTCATTTGTATTATTTCTGTTTAGATTCCGCACGTAACATCATAATGATATTTGTCATTTTCTGACCTATTTCACTCAGCATGACAATCTCTAGGTCCATCCATGTTGCTTATGCCCTAATCTCTTCTCACTTGCATTTCAAACAGGGACTTGCTCAGTACATTTTTCCCCCCAGGGTATTATATAGCTACTGACTCCCAGGGACCTTTGCATTTTGACATGAACTCTCTTGATAAGTTATGTTTCTTTAGTCTGATAAGAGTAGTAATGGGAACCCATTGGACCTACTTCACGTAACTGTTGCAAGGGTCATTTAGTTAATACCTGTGCAATCATACGTGAACTTTACAAATACAAATAAAACATTAACAGTGAAGATATGAATTTCTGTCTTTAAAGAAAAAAGTTGAGAGTCTAAAACATTCTTGAGAAAGAATCAGCTTGCAAGGAGATGTGGCTATCCTTCTAGGTAAGGCCACTGGGACCCTCTGCATGTAAGCTCAGGTAACGTTCCACACTCCATATTTCTTGCCTTATATTCTTCATCTCTCCTTCTCACCTTGTTCCCAAAGTCTCTTCATTTGCTGTCATATCCATTTTTACCCTCCCAGCACTGATACTCCAAATAAACAACTATTTGCAATATTAACCCATTCTATTCATTGGCATCTCCCAGGGAATTATCCCACCTGGCTCCAAAAAATTGCAGCTACACCTATATCCTTAACCCAACATTCAATAATCTGTACTGTTTCAACAAGTGCCTCATGATCTCTGTACAAAAATATGTTCTGGCAATAAACGTTCAAAAAAATTTCCCTTTTATCCATACTTTCACTTACAATTTTTCTTCTTTCCATGATGGAAAATAACCAAGCTGCATACCAAAATTTTAGCCTGTAACTCATGTAATTATATTGCAAAAATATTCATCTCCCATTTGCCTTTCTACTAATGCTCTTTACAGGCACTTTTATTGTTGATTTGTTTTCCTATGTTAATTGAGAAAGGAAAAATCTAGGGAAAAACTTTTAGTTTACTTTCAGTAAATTTCCACTCTAGGATCTGAGTTTCCTTCAAGCAGTCAAGAGCATGGCAGGAGCCCTGGAATGCTCTTCCATTTAAATGTGGTCTGAAATAGCACACTTATTTCCACTAAATTTACTTTTAATGCATCTCATAGAAAGATCATTTTGCATAGTACACACACACATACAAAAGCTCCAAGAGCCTAAATACAGGATGCAAGTGTAAATTCCATGCTTTTTCCTTACAAAAATTTCTGATTTTCAGTTTATAAGTCAATTTGTAATCACTGTTTCCCCAAAGTATAAGATTATTGATATATGTTTCTACGTATGTTATAAGGAGCTTCCCACTAAATAGACTGAGACACAGATTTGAAAACAGATTATCAGGAAGTACAAGTAACATGGGTAGGTGAGCAACACAGAAATACAGAGAAGAAAAACACAATAGAGTGGGCTCCCGTACAGATAACCGGAGCTTAACACTGGGCAGAAACTCTGGAAGTGATGTAAAACACAGTCCTTGATATTAACAGGTAAAGAGTGAGGAAAATGAGGCATTTATATCCCTATGCCTGTCAGGCATTGGTTCCTGACTTGGGGAGGAGGCATGATCTTAATTCTTAGCCCTTTCCATAGGCCTTGAATGTGAAGTCCTCCAACAAAGATGCAAGTGCTGGCCTTTGGAAGACAGGCTGTCAAACACAGAAATGAAAGAACCAAATGAAAAGGGTAGAGGATTGATCTGTTATACCAAATTATTAGCAAAAAGAATGCTACTCATTTATCACAATTCATGTTCATGCCTACATTTATACCAAATCCCCAAACTAAGGGCTTCCCTGATGACTCAGTGGATGAAAAATCTGCCTGCAATGCAGGAGACAAAGGAGATGAGGGTTCGGGTCAGGAAGATCCAACCCTAGGTCGGAAAGATCCCCCAGAGGAGAAAATGGCAACCCACTCTGCCCCGTGGATCACAGCCTTGTCATGGTGATAGGGCTTGCATAACTCAGTGAAGCCATGAGTCATGCCCTGCAGGGCCAAACATGACAGATGGGTCATAGTGAAGAGTTCTGACAAAACATGGTCCACTGGAGGAGGAAACGGCAACCTACTCCAGTATTCTTGCCTGGAGAACCCATGGACATGAGTACATGTATGAAAGGGAAAAACAGATGACACTGGAAGATGAGCCTCCCAGGTTGGCAGGTGTCCTATATGCTACTGGGGAAGAGCAGATGGCAATTACCAATAGTTCTAGAAAGAATTAAGCAGTTGGGCCAAAGCAAAAACAGTGCTCAGTTGTGGATGTGTCTGGTGGTGAAAGTAAAGTCCGATATTGTAAAGAACAATATTGTGTAGGAACCTGAAACATTATGTCTATGAATCAACGTTAAACTGGATATAGTCAAGCAGGAGGCGGCAAGAGTGAACATCAACATCTTAGGAATCAGTGAACTAAAATGGACTAGAATGGACAAATTTAATTCAGACGACCATTATGTCTACTGCTATGGGCACATATCCTTTAGAAGAAATGGAGTAGCCCTCACAGTCAACAAAAGAGTCTGAAATGCAGTACTTGGGTGCAGTCTCAAAAACAACAGAATGATCTTGGTTTGTTTCTAAGGCAATCCATTCAGTTTCATTGTAATCCAGTTTCACAGTAATCTTCCCAACCCAGGGATCGAAACCAGGTCTCCAGCATCGGCATCGCAGGCAGATTTTTTTTATCTGCTGAGTCATCAGGGAAGCCCTTAGTTTGGGGATTTGATAAAATGTAGGCAAGAACATGAATTGTGATAAATGAGTAGCATTCTTTTTGCTAATAATTTGGCATAACAGATCAATCCTCTACCCTTTTCATTTTGGTTCTTTCCTTTCTGTTTGACAGCCTGTCTTCCAAAGGCCAGCACTTGCATCTTTGTTGGACTTGCCCCACAGTAATTACTGCCCCACAGTAATCCACAGTAATTTCACCACTGATGCCAAAGGAGCTGAAGTTGAACAGTTCTGTAAAGACCTAAACACCTTCTAGAAAGTGAAAGTGAAAGTCACTCAGTCGTGTCTGACTCTCTGTGACCCCGTGGATTGATTATACAGTCCATGGAATTCTCCAGGCCAGAATACTGGAGTAGGTAGCCTTTCCCTTCTCCAGGGGGATCTTCCCAAGTGAGCGATCGAACCACGGTCTCCTGCATTGCAGGCAGATTCTTTACCAACTGAGCTATCAAACACCTTCTAGAACTAACACCAAAAAAGATGTCCTTTTCATTACTGGGGATTGGAATGCAAAATTAGGAAGTCAGGAGATACCTGGAGTAATAGGCTAGTATGGCCTTGGAGTACATATTGCAAATTTCAGGTTTAAATTGAAGAAAGTAGGGAAAACCACTAGGCCATTCTGGTATGACCTAAATCAAATCCCTTATGAATATACGGTGAAGGTGATGAACAGATTCAAGGGATTAGATCTGTTAAACAGAGTGCCTGAAGAACTATGGATGGAAGTTCATAACATTGTATAGGAAGCAGTGACCAAAACCCTCCCCATGGATAAGAAATGCAAGAAGGCAAAGTGGTTGTCTGAGGAGGCTTTATGCAGAGCTGAGGAAATAAGAGAAGCAAACAGCAAGGGAGAAAGGAAAAGAGATAGCCAACTGAATGCAGACTTCAATAGAATAGCAAGGAGAGATAAGGCCTTAAACAAACAATGGAAAGAAATAAAAGAAAATAATAGAGTGAGAAAGACTAGGGATCTCTATCAGGGGACATTTCATGCAAGGATGGTCACGATAAAAGACAGAAACAGTAAAGACCTCATAGCGGCAGAAGAGATTAAGAAAAGGTGGCAGACCTGAATAACTCAAACTCTACTGGAAATTTGACCAACCATTCTCTATTGGTTACATTTGTGGAAGGCAACCAGATCAAGGACTTGGGGCAAATATTACTGTTCAATTTAGACCCTTTATAATTTTCAGATTTGCTTTTATTATGTACATAGATTACTTAAAATAATGATAAAACTAATTAAAAAAAAAAACAAATAAAAAAGAGGTGGCAAGAATACACAGAAAACTATACAAAAAAGTTCTTAAATGACCTGGATAACTATGACGGTCTGGGCACTAACTGAAAGTCAGACATCCTGGAGTGTGAAGTCAAGTGGGCCTTAGAAAGTATTACTACAAGCAAAGCTAATAGAGGTGATGGATTCTAGCTGAGGTATTTAAAATCCTAAAAATGGTACTACTCAGTTCAGTTCAGTTTAGTTGCTCAGTCATTTCCAACTCTTTGCAACACCATGGACTGCAGAACACCAGTCTTTCCTGTTCATCACCAACTCGCAGAGCTTGCTCAAACTCATATTCATTGAGTCACTGATGCCATCCAACCATCTCATCCTCTGTTGTCCCCTTTTCCTCCTGCCTTCAATCTTTCCCAACATTAGAGTCTTTTCTAGTGAGTCAGTTCTTCACATAAGGTGGCCAAAGTATTGGAGTTTCAGCTTCAGCATCAGTGCTTCCAACGAGTATTCAGGACTAATTCCCTTTAGGATTGATTGGATCTCCTTGCAGTCCAAGGACTCTCAACAGTCTTCTCTAACACCACAGTTCAAAAGCATTAATTCTATGGCGCTCAGCTTTCTTTATGGTCCAACTCTCACATCCATACATGATTACTGGTAAAACCATAGCTTTGACTAGATGGACTTTGCTGGCAGCGTAATGTCTCTGCTTTTTAATATGCTGTCTAGGTTGATCATAGTTTTTCTCCCAAGGAGCAAGCATCTTTCAAAGTCATGGCTGCAGTCACTGTCTGCAGAGATTTTAGAATCCAAAAAAATAAAGTCTGTCACTTTCCACTGTTTCCATTGTTTTCCCATCTATTTGCCATGCAGTGATGGGACCAGATGACATGACCTTAGTTTTCTTGTTGAGTTTTAAGCCAACTTTTTCACTTTCCTCTTTCACATTCATCAAGAGGCTCTTTAGTTCTTTGCTTTCTGCCATAAAGGTGGTGGCATCTGCATATCTGAGGTTACTGATATTTCTCCTGGCAGTCTTGATTCCAGCTTATGCTTCATCCAGCCCAACATTTCTCATGATGTACTCTGCATGTACCTTAAACAAGCAGGATAACAATATACAGCCTTGATGTACTCCTTTCCTGATTTAGAACCATTATGCTGTTCCATGTCCAGTTCTAACTGTTGCTTCCTGACCTGCGTTCAGATTTCTCAGAGGCCAGAAAGGTGGCCTGGTATTCCCATCTCTTTAAGAAGTTTTCATAGTTTCTTGTGATCCACACATTCAAAGGCTTTGGCATAGTCAATAAAGCAGAAACAGATGTTTTTCTGGAACTTTCTTGCTTTCTCAGTGATGGCAATTTGATTTCTGATTCCTCTGCCTTTTCTAAAACCAGCTTGAATATCTGGAAGCTCTCAGTTCACATACTGTTGAAGCCTGCTTGGAGAATTTTGAGCATTACTTCGCTAGGGTGTGAGATGAGTGCAATCATGCAGTAGTTTGAGCATTCTTTGGCATTGCCCTTCTTTAGGACTGGAATGAAAACTGGCCTTTTCCAGTCCTGTGGCCACTGCTGGGTTTTCCAAATTGCTGGCATACTGAGTGCAGCACTTTCACAATATAATCTTTTAGGATTTGAAATAACTCAACTGGAATTCCATCACCCCCACTAGCTTTGTTCATAGTGATGCCTCCTAAGGCCCATTTGACTTTCGCATTCCANAAAATCCAACATATTAAAGATGTCAATTCACCAAGTTTATATATATATTAAGTACAATTCCTCTCAAAATCCTAGTGAGGTTTTTTCTCAAGACAGGCAAGATTATTATATGATTTATATGGAAAGGCACAGGTAACAGCTAAAACAGTCTTGACAAAGAAGAGTGCAGTAGAAGGCATCCTCTCCCTGATGTTAAGGCTTCCTGCCAAGCTGTAGTAACTGAGTGTCTGTGGTATTAGTGGTGGAACAGGTACACAGACCAACAGAACCAAATGGAGAACCCAGAAACAGATGTAAGCAAGTGTCCACTTGACTTTCTACAAAAGTGAGAGATAAAGTGGAGAGAACAGTCTTTTCAACAAATGATACAGGAAGAATCAGACATCCATAAGCAAAAAAAAAAAAAAAAA
>SJYW01026562.1:223845-251604 GCA_006410735.1 Raphicerus campestris
CTCGAATAGCCAAAGCAATCTTAAGAAAGAAGAATGGAACTGGAGGAATCAACCTGCCTGACTTCAGGCTCTACTACAAAGCTACAATCATCAAGACAGTATGGTACTGGCACAAAGACAGAAATATAGATCAATGGAACAAAATAGAAAGCCCAAAGATAAATCCACGCACCTATGGACACCTTATCTTTGATAAAGGAGGCAAGAATATACAATGGATTAAAGACAATCTCTTTAACAAGTGGTGCTGGGAAAACTGGCCAACCACTTGTAAAAGAATGAAACTAGAACACTTTCTAACACCATTCACAAAAATAAACTCAAAATTTATTAAAGATCTAAACATAAGACCAGAAACTATAAAACTCCTAGAGGAGAACATAGGCAAAACACTCTCCGACATAAATCAAAGCAGGATCCTCTATGATCCACCTCCCAGAATACTGGAAATAACAGCAAAAATAAACAAATCTAATTAAAATTAAAAAGCTTCTACACAACAAAGGAAACTATAAGCAAGGTGAAAAGACAGCCTTCAGAATGGGAGAAAAATAATAGCAAATGAAGCAACTGACAAACAACTAATCTCAAAAATATACAAGCAACTCATGCAGCTCAATTCCAGAAAAATAAATGACTCAATCAAAACATGGGCCAAAGAACTAAACAGACATTTCTCCAAAGAAGACATACAGATGGCTAACAAACACATAAAAAGATGCTCAGCATCACTCACTCATTATCAGAGATATGCAAATCAAGACCACAATGAGGTACCATTTCACACCAGTCAGAATGGCTGCTATCCAAAAGTCTACAAGCAATAAATGCTGGAGAGGGTGTGGAGAAAAGGGAACCCTCTTACATTGTTGGTGGGAATGCAAACTAGTACAGCCACAATGGAGAACAGTGTGGAGATTCCTTAAAAAACTGGAAATAGAACTGCCTTATGACCCAGCAATCCTACTGCTGGGCATACACACCGAGGAAACCAGAATTGAAAGAGACACATGTACCCCAGTGTTCATTGCAGCACTGTTTATAATAACTGGGACATGGAAGCAACCTAGATGTCCATCAGCAGACGAATGGATAAGAAAGTTGTGGTACATATACACAATGGAGTATTACTCAGTCATTAAAAAGAATACATTTGAATCAGTTCTAATGAGATGGATGAAACTGGAGCCTATTATACAAAGTGAAGTGAGCCAGAAAGAAAAACACCAATACAGTATACTAACACATACATATGGAACTTAGAAAGATGGTAATGATAACCCTGTATGCAAGACAGCAAAAGACACACGGATGTATAGAACAGACTTTTGGACTCTTTGGGAGAGGGGGAGGGTCAGATGATTTGGGAGAATGGCATTGAAACATGTATACTATCATGTAAGAAACTAACCTAGACTAACTCTAACCCTAAATTCTATTAAAATATAAAAAATAAAAAAAATTTAAAAAAAGAAGAAAAAAAAAGGGGGCTTATAATGTATTTTTTTCCTCTCTTCAGCATGGTTTACTTATGAATCAGACATCTAATAAGAAATTATAAACTGCTGAGTTTACATAGTATCCTATGACTTTAGGTATGTCTGACTTCAATTACATAAAGCACAAACCTCTCTAGATAAGCCAAGCAGAAAGAAATTTAATATAGAGAACTACATTGAATCAAAAACTAGTATAAGAGGGACTTCCCTGGCAGCCCAGTAGTTAAGAATCCACCTTCCAGTGCAGGGTACACAGGTTCAATACCTGTGTCGTTCATGAACTAAGATCCCACATGCTGCAGGGCAACTAAGTCCATGCTATGCAACTAGAGAAGCCTGTGTAAGGCAACTACTGAGCCACAAGGAGAAAACCCCCACCCCACAGCTAGAGAAGCCTGTGTGCAGCCTTCATGACCCAGTGCAGCCACACACACACACACACAAAGCAGAAGGACTGGATCTTGGGCTGTGCCATGAATATCCCTCAGAAAAACACTATGGAATTAGTTCATGAGGGCAGCTATCCAGGAAGGCACTGGCCAGAGTGCCTTCAGAGTGTAAGCTCCAAAAGCAAATCCGCTTGCCGTGCCCATAGAGCCAGGCCACGCCTACCAGACGTCTACTGTGAAAACACTGGATGCTCCTTACCTGGCTTCTTGACATGCATAATCATTCTGAATTCAATGCTGTTGCAGGAAAAAAATACCTCATTCCAGCTATGTCTGAGCCCCATTTTCCTGTTCCAAATCTCATAAAAGTCAGTCTGATTCGTTGAAACTAAAGACTTGGAATTCTAGCTACAAAGGAGCAGAGAAATGTAATTATTGGCTAGTCAGGCTCTGTAGTACAATGGGACATTCTGGAAGGAGAATGAGATTCTTGCAGAAAGCTAATCCACCATAGCCATCACAAGCATTTATGGAGGAGTTTTTTCCTGACTGCAAAAGTAAAATGTTCTTATTAAAAAATGATAGGCTGAAAAATGTGTAAAGAAGAAAATAGTCTCTACTTATACTGAGAACTTGTTAATATATATTTGTCTATGTAGAATTTTTCTGCAAATTTGTCAGTAAAGACTCTTACATTTATTTGCTGTTCTTAAGTCCTCTGCTTTTGGGGGATTTATGTTGGGGTCATGGGGGAAATGATTTTAGTGCCTGTTTCCAATCAATCTATATCATATTTCAAAGTATCACTTAGAAAAAACTTCAATTTTCAATTCATCTGGAGTCTCTGTTGTAAGTCAGAGCAACAATACCCAAATATTGTTTTGTTTTTTTTAAATCAACTGTTTTTATTTCCACAGCAGATTAGATTCATAATCTAGCATTTTTCTTTAACTTTGCTATGCAAAGTGCTACAAAATACAGAAAAATATTAAATGGTGTGTATAGTATTATATACTGTGTTGGTCAAAAAGTTCATTCAGGTTTTTCCATAACACCTTATGAAGATTTTGGTCAACCCAATATTTTAATTAGCACATATAATGAATTGAGTGTAACATACTGAAAAACTAATGTAAGGAAGTCTGTTGACTAAAGGAAAAATGATTAAAATAAATTGTAAAAAGTAAAATTCAAGAATTTCCCTATAACCAACCCAGTCTCCTAAGCTTTTGATTGATATTCCAGATTTGCTGCAAATATTTATAAAACAAATAAACATTCCTATTTCATCACGATGAACTATAAGAAAAAGAATATTTGTAAAGAACCTTAGCATGAGTTAATACCTCTGAATGATCAAATCTCACACTGATTCTGCCATAATCAATGTGAAAAATCTGATCTACAAATAGAATGAGTTAAAACAAGGAAACATTCATTAGCTGGCTGTACCCCAGGGGTGAGGATGGGGGGCTTAAAAAGCCAAGCCTCTGATGCCATCTATTACAAACTATCTCCTGTTCTTCTTTAGGAACTGAATTGCTTGTCACCAGAATCTCCCAAAATGTTTGATTACTCAGGGAGTGTTAAGGACTGAATCTTGTACCCCTACCCCTTCCAAATCTGTATGTTGAAACTCTAACTTCAGGACTTCAAAATGTGACTATATTTGGAGGTTGAGCCTTTAAAGAGGTAATTAAATTGCAGTGAGGTGGTTAGGCTGGACCCTAATCCAATCTGACAGGTCTTGTAAGAAGAGATGAGGAAGCAGTGTCAGCCTCCAGGGAGACATGTAAGGCTGAGTGAGAACACAGTGGGAATGACACCCTCTGCAAACCAAGGACAGAGCTTTCAGGAAAAACCCAAGCATGCCAACAGAGATCTGAGACTTGGCCTCCAGAAGTATTAGAAATAAATATATGTGTTGTTTAAGCCAACTACTCTGTGGTATTTTGTTATGGCAGCCCTAGCAAACTAATACAGGGAGACAAAAATGAAATGTAGAAGTTAAACAAATAAATCTGATGCTCCTCTTGGTATAAAAAGTTGTTTTCAGAACTTCGCTGGTGGTCCAGGGCCTAAGATTCCAAGCTCCCAATGCGGAAGGCCTGGGTTTCATCCCTGGTCAGGGAACTAGATCCCACATGCTGCAACTCAGAGTTTGCATGCCACAACTGAAGATACCACATGCTGCGGTGAAGACCTAGCACAGCCAAATAAATAAAGAAGTATTTAAAAAAAAAAAAAAAATTCTGCTCCGCCTAGGAGACATCAAGCAATGTCTGTTGGCAGCTTGACTGTCTCATTGCGGGGTGCGGATAGGGTCTACTGACAGTGAATAGCAACTGTGAGATACCCTACATTGCATAGAACAGTCCCCTCCTTCATAACAAAGAATGATCTAGCCCAAGCACTAAAGTTGAGAAACTGTACTATAAGGGCATAGATTTGCCTGGCAGGTTTGTGATTTGAGGATGAGGAGATTTAACTTTTTAAATTTTTTGCTGGTTGGGCCTACAAAGTCATTTCTGCAACAGCTAATTATCTTGTGCCAGTCACTTTGAACAGTTAGCTAGAGGATGTCTCACTAATGATCTCCATCAGGTCAGTTGGCCCTACCTGTGAGGAACATATTTAACCAGGGAACTTTCCACTCCACAATTAGTAGAATGGAAACATTCCCGCTATTCCATTCTCACAAAACACAGAAGGCAGAAACTAATTCCATATGTCAAATGTATCTTCCTTTAAAGATGAAGGACAAATAAGCCCATTCTTTTTACCTACAATGTACTGGACATGAATTATTAAACCAATTAATCACTGAAGTGACTTTTTAAAGCCTTATTTAGTGACAAGGAATATTAAAACTGACTTAGGACAGTTTTTTTTTAAAAGACAATGAGTCACTTGAAGCTTAATTCCTGTTATTTATATCCTCTGACACTGCTCTTTTCTCTTTTCCTTTTACCCTTATCTATGACTAGTCACCAAGGAAGAGCAAGAAAGGCAGTGATGTTAAAACCTGAGAAGGTGGATTAATGCAAGGATGCTGTTCCTCCCTCGATGAAGTTGGACCTCCTGCTTTTATGGGCTATTTGATGCTCTTTGGATAAAATGAGCACATAATGTTCTTTGCATGAGGTCAAATAGGGATGATGGAGGGTGCCTGGCTTGACTGACCTCTCAGAATTCTGCATGTAGGATTTCTTTTTTAAGTCCTTTGGATTTAAAATTGATAACCAACCAAGACCTACTGTATAGCACAGGGAACTCTGCTCAGTGTTACATGGCAGCCTGGACGGGAAGGGAGTTTGGGGGAAAATGGATACATGCACATGTATAACTGAGTCACTCTGCTGTACACCTGAAACTATTACATTATTAATCAGTTATACTCCAATATAAAATAAAATGTTTAAAAGGAAAGCTTTTAAGTTTAACTGTCAAATCTTTGTAGACTTTATTATTTTTATTTTTTCTTATATCTTTATTTTTCCGGTGATATTNGAGTTCCAGAAAAACATCTATTTCTGCTTTATTGACTATGCCAAAGCCTTTGCTGTGTGGATCACAATAAACTGTGGAAGATTCTGAAAGAGATGGGAATACCAGATCACCTGACCTGCCTCTTGACAAGCCTATATGCAGGTCAGGAAGCAACAGTTAGAACAGGACATGGAACAACAGACTGGTTCCAAAGAGGAAAAGGAGTATGTCAAGGCCCTGCTTATTTAACTTCTATGCAGAATACATCATGAGAAATGCTGGGCTACTAGAAGCAGAAGCTGTAATCAAGGTTGCTGGGAGAAATATCAATCACCGGAGATATGTAGATGACACCACCCTTATGGCAGAAAATCAAGAGGAACTAAAAATTCTCTTGATGAAAGTGAAACAGGAGAGTGAAAAAGTTGGCTTACACCTCAACATTCAGAAAAAGATCATGGCATCTGGTCCCATCACTTCATGGGAAATAGATGAGGAAACTGTGGAAACAGTGTCAGACTTTATTTTTAGGGGCTCCAAAATCACTGCAGATGATGATTGCAGCCATGAAATTAAAAGACGTTTAAACAATACAGTGTTTGGAAGAAAAGTTATGATCAATCTAGATAGCATATTGTAAAGCAGAGACATTACTTTTTCCAACAAAGGTCCATCTAATCAAGGCTATTGTTTTTCCTGTGGTCATGTATGGATGTGAGTGTTGGATTGTGAGAAAACTGAGCACTGAAGAATTGATGCTTTTGAACTGTGGTGTTGGAGAAGCCTCCTGAGAGTCCCTTCAACTGCAAGGAGATCAAACTAGTCCACTCTGAAGGAGAACAGCCCTGGGTTTTCTTTGGAGGGAATGATGCTAAAGCTGAAACTCCAGTACTTTGGCCACCTGATGCGAAAAACTGAGTCACTGGAAAAGACTCTGATGCTGGGAGGGATTGGGGGCAGGAGGAGAAGGGGAAGACAGAGGATGAGATAGCTGGATGGCATCACTGACTCGAAGGACATGAGTCTGAGTGAACTCCGGGAGTTGGTGATAAACAGGGAGGCCTGGCGTGCTGCGATTCATGGGGTCACAAAGAGTCGGACACAACTGAGTGATTGAACTGAACTGAACTGAACTGAATTGAATGGTCCTGTATATGGTCCTCAACTGCATTTTCAGGAAACAGCTAGTTGACTAATCTTACTAAGCTATTCACAATTTAAAGCATATTTATTATATTTTAAATAGCCACATACACTTAGCAGGTTTCTAAACCTTTGTTTTGTGTGTTATCCTCTTTTCCTGGAATCTATATTGTTTTACATGGGACTTATTAAGAGAAACAATCAAAAAATGGTCTGGAAGTTAAACAGGTTTTGGTCAAAACCCTCTTTTCCTACTATGTATATGTACATGGGTAAGATTTTTAACTTCTTTTTAACTCAATTTCCTCATATTTAAATTGGAAAATATAACTCAAATGTAATGAGAAAAAAGTGTTTTCAGGCATTTAAACAATATAATGTTTAAAACAATTTATTTCTTCTAATATTCTTTTCTTCATTCTTTTTTACTGTCCATTGCCTTATTACCTAGTAGATGAATCTATTCTTCTTCCATGAAAATCCATAATCAAATATC
The DNA here is from genome assembly GCA_006410735.1 of Raphicerus campestris. Lineage (NCBI taxonomy): Eukaryota > Metazoa > Chordata > Mammalia > Artiodactyla > Bovidae > Raphicerus > Raphicerus campestris. The sequence continues at coordinate 230,862 of SJYW01026562.1, forward strand.
TTTGATTAAGATAACAAATTTCTTCAGTTTCATTATAGGATTCTTTCCTTTTACAGAATCTCTCCACTGAAGATGGAAAAATATATTGGTGCACTACTGTTTTTTGTCCCTGAATTTTAACATCTTTGGTAATCACGTGGATTAAATCCAAAATAATTATTTCAATTCTGAAAAATATACCAGTAAAGGAAACATTAAGAGGCTGAACTGTGATTATTTCACATTAATGTCAGCATCACAAATGACTATAATTTTACTTATTTATTTTTATAATGGAGTAGAAAAAGGACACAGGCGGTCTAAGGAAACGAAATTTAATATCATCTCATACTCCATATAATAACAGACGTTCATTACCAATTCTATTCTTGCAAGTTCATTTCAGTTCAGTCGCTCAGTCATGTCCAACTTTGCAATCCCATGGATCACAGCACACCAGGTCTCACTGTTCATCAACAACTGCCGAAGTTCAACCAAACTTACGTGCATCAAGTCACTGATGCCATCGAGCCATCTCATCTGCTATCATCCCCTTCTCCCCCTGCCCCCAATCCTTCCCAGCATCAGGGTCTTTTCCAATGAGTCAACTCTTCACATGAGGTAGCCAAAGTACTGGAGTTTNGATGCAGGTCAAGAAGCAACAGTTAGAACTGGACACGGAACAACAAACTAGTTCCAAATAGGAAAGGGAGTACGTCAAGGCTGTATATTGTCACCGTGCTTATTTAACTTATATGCAGAGTATATCATGAGGAATGCTGGACTGAAAGAAGCACAAGCTGGAATCAAGATTGCCGGGAGAAATATCAATCACCTCAGATATGCAGATGACACCACCCTTATGNTGAACACTCAGGACTGGTCACCTTTAGGATGGACTGGTTGGATCCCCTTGCAGTCCAAGGGACTTGCAAGATTCTTCTCCAGCACCACAGTTCAAAGGCATCAGTTCTTTCGTGCTCAGCTTTCTTCACAGTCCAACTCTCACATCCATACATGACTACTAGAAAAACCATAGCTTTGACTAGACAGACATTTGTTGGCAAAGCAATATCTCTGCTTTTTAATTAGCTATCTAGATTGGTCATAACTTTCCTTCCAAGGAGCAAGCGTCTTTTAATTTCATGGCCACAATCACCATCTGCAGTGATTTTGGAGTCCCCCAAAATAAAGTCTGACACTATTTGCACTGTTTTCCCATCTTTTTCCCATGAAGTGATGGGACAAGATGCAATGATCTTCGTTTTCTGAATGTTGAGCTTTAAGCCAACTTGTTCACTCTCCTCTTTCACTTTCATAAAGAGGCTCTTTAGTTCTTCTTCACTTTCTGCCATAAAGGTGGTGCCATCTGCATATATGGGGTTATTGATATTTCTCCTGGCATCTTGATTCCAGCTTCTTCCAGCCCAGTGTTTCTCATGGTATACTAACAGAAGCAGAAGATATTAAGAAGAGGTGGCAAGAATACACAGAAGAACTGTACAAAAAAGCTCTTCATAACCCAGATAATCACAATGGTGTGATCACTCAGCTAGAGCCAGACATCCTGGAATGTGAAGTCAAGTGGGCCTTAGAGAGCATCACTACAAACAAAGCTGGTGGAGGTGATGGCATTCCAGTTGAGTTATTTCAAATCCTGAAAGATGATGCTGTGAAAGTGCTGCACTCAATATGTCAGCAAATTTGGAAAACTCACCAGTGGCCACAGGATGAGAAAAGGTCAGTTTTCATGCCAATCCCAAAGTAAGGCAATGCCAAAGAATGCTCAAACTACTGCACAATTGCACTCATCTCACACACTAGTAAAGTAATGCTCAAAATTCTCCAAGCCAGGCTTCAGTAATATGTGAACCGTGAACTTCCAGATGTTCAAGCTGGTTTTAGAAAAGGCAGAGGAACCAGAGATCAAATTGCCAACATCCGCCGGATCATGGAAAAAGGCAGAGAGTTCCAGAAAAACATCTATTTCTGCTTTATTGACTATCCAAAAGCCTTTCACTGTGCGGATCATAATAAACTGTGGAAAATTCTGAAAGAGATGAGAATACCAGACCGCCTGACCTGCCTCTTGAGAAACCTATATGTATGTCAGGAAGCAATAGTTAGAACAGGACATGGAACAACTGACTGGTTCCAAATAGGAAAAGAGGTACGTCAAAGCTGTATATTGTCACCCTGCTTTTTTAACTTATATGCAAAGTACATCATTCTTGCAAGAAATGCCATTAATGACTTTTGTTTAGTTAATTAAAACAGTTTTAAGTTATTTCAATTCCTATTGTTGACAATATATGAAGGCATTTATCTTAGCAGACATAATAAATGTTCATTTTTGTAATTAAGTATTTCACATAATCACAATTCTGTGAATTCTTATGAGATTATTTATCCAATTTAATTCATAGGGGATTATGCTGACTATGAAGGAAATTGGGAATAGATAAAATCCTTTTTCAGAAAATAAAGCAAACCATTTTTCCTTAGGATCATTGTTTTATTATATTTTATTTCTTTAAAGTACAATTCTTAATTTAGGTTCACATTAAATCAATCAATTGCATTGCTAGCTGAAATTTCTTGAACTATTCCTCTTTCCTTATCCTATAAATAGAGTTTCTGTGCCCTGAGATAATATATCTATTGATAAGAAAGGAACAAACAAAACTAAGTATACTTTTATCGACTTTTCTTTGGGGGTATAAGTCACATGTGGACATATTCACACATGAAAAATGTAGTGCACTATAAGTGACTATGAATAACAAGCATTTTCTTCAGAGATAATTTAGCATTAAGTTCAATTTCTGAAATTGCAATTTCTGTAACATAGCACTATCATTTATGGTCTCTTGTGTTGAGCAGTAGCACATTTCCAAACTTTATGTTTTAAAGACTGACTCTGATTCTATATTTGCAGCTGTCTGGTTTTACACAGATGTTTCCACTACTAAGATGAGCTTTAAGAACAGATGAATGTGTTAAAATGTTTGTCTTTTATAGAGGAAATAAAAATAATTTATATTTTAAATGATTATTTGTTTTAGGACCAACATATATTGAACTTTTTGCACTAGGATTGAAATATGGAATTTAGAAAGATAGTAATGATGACCCTGTATGTGAGACAACAAAAGAGACACAGAGGTATCGAACGGACTTTTGGCCTCTGAGGGAGAGGGAGAGAGTGGGAAGATTTGGGAGAATGGCATTGAAACATGTATACTACCATGTAAGAAACGAAGCGCCAGTCTATGTTCAATACAGGATACAGGAGGCTTGGGGCTGGTGCACGGGATAATCCAGACAGATGATATGGGTGGGAGGTGGGAGGGGGCTTCGGCATGGGGAGATCGTGTACACCTGTGGCTGATTCATGTCAATGTATGGCAAAACCAATACAGTATTGTAACGTAGAATGAAGTAAAAATAAAATTTATTTTTAAAAAAGCCATATGGACAAAATTAAAATATTTCAAAGGAGGCCATGTCAGAAATAAGTTTTAAGTTTGCAAGTCATAATCAGTCCTTTTCTGTCTCTTAAAAGAACTAAATACTCAGGTTACAATCACAAAGGGATTTCTTATTTTCCTGATTGCTGGTTTCAAACTTTTACAAAATCATGTACTTCTTCTCTGTGTAAGTGCAAAGCAAGTAAGGTAGAATGAAAGTTCAAGAGCTTGTTACATGAACTCTACTCAGCCACATTTGATATTATTTTGATTTCTACAATTTGAGTGAAGTACATAAGAACAGAAACTTGGGAATGTGATATACCTGAACTACTCAATACCAGTATTTCTGGCCATACAAACGATGGTTCTCTGCCCTTCTATTTCATCGTATCTGTTCAACAAAGGTAATAATGGTATCTTCATCAGAGTTGTTTAAGGATTAAATTACATGTGAATATAAAAGTATTACTACAGTGTTTAGTATACAGTAACATTAAAATCACTTTTATTAAATCTATTACTATTTATCATGAAATAACTATTACACATGTTAATAACTAAAATATTAAAAATATACATAAATGAGTGAGCCATCTTCTCAACCTAGGCTCATAATTCTATTCTCAAAACACAACAACCATCAAAAAGATCATATGCATCAGTATATAATATTTACCCATATAATGTTTAATTTTTAAACAGGTAGGAATGTACTATCCACATTATTAGTTTCCTGTTTCTTAAAGACCTACTATAAAAGTACATTCATTTAGAGTAAAAATTGATCCTTAAGAATTCAGTCTCCTATTAAAGGATATTCAGGCTTCCCTTCTAGTAAAAGAATCTGCCTGCTATGCAGCAGACCTAGGTTCTGTCTCTGGGTTGGGAAGATCCGCTGGAGAAGGGAAAGGCTACCCACTCCAGTATTCTGGTCTGGAGAATTCCATGGACTATACAGCTCATGGGATCGCAGAGTCATACATGACTGAGCAAATTTCACTCTCTCTCTAAAGGATATTCAGGTTATTTACACATTTTGTGTGTATAGTTACAAATAGTACTCTACGGAATTTCAATTAATGAACATCATTAGATGAACCCGCAAACATGTGAAAAAAAAATCCTGCTAGATAAATTGTTACAGGAAGAATGTGTGCATGTTCAATTTTATAAGTAATCCTAGACAGGCAACATGGTAGTGCCTATTTCTCCACACTTGTCTATTATCAAAATTTTAATTATAATACATAGTTTTTTTTTAACTAAATAGATCTGAAGCTTACTATAACCTTTTGTTTTTTATGTCTGCAAAATCTTTGTTTCTTCATGCCTTCATATGGTGGTTTAGCTGATTTTCTGTTGTTCAGCTGCTCAGTTGTGTCTGATTCTTCAAGGACGCCATGGACTGTAGCACACTAGGCTCCTCTGTCCATGGGATTTCAAAGGTTGCCATTTCCTTCTCCAAGGGATTTTCCTAACTCAGGATCTAACCTGTGTTTCCTGCATTGCAGGCAGATTCTTTACCGCTGAGCCACTAGAGAAGCCCAGTTTGCTGATTAAATAGAAGTTTTTCCCTTAGTGCTTTTTTTTTTTTTTTTACAGTAGGTCCTTGTTGCTTATCAACTTTAAATATAACAGTGTGTACATAGCTATAAGTGTATTTAGCTATTTAGATTTTTATGTTGATAAAACAGTAAAACATTAAGCAAGTAATTTATTTCAGCTATGTTTATTTATTTCTAGGAAAAATAGAGTAACAATAATACCAACCAGAATAATAATATAATCCACTGTGACACCGTACTGATTAACTGTCACAATTAATGCAAAGGGTTGCATATTTTTAATTCTTGCTAAGAATAAATTGGTGCTTATTTTCATTATTGAAGGAAACCTATTAAATCTAGTTTTCTGAAGCAAATTTAAGTAGCATATTTCCTCAGAATAAAGAGTACAGTATAAATCATTTTATAATCACTGTTAGTTGAGTACCTGGACTGTAAAGGCATACATAAGCTGTTTCATCACATGCATTATCTAGCATACCTGGGACTCTTCCAATATGCAAGATGTTAGTTGAAAAGGATTATACACAATTAAAAATATGTTGGAAGTTTCAACCAATCTATCTTTGTGAAACAAAGATTCATGTTTTTATCCAGAGCAATAAATCCATGTTCACTTTACCCTTGAAATGTTTATTCCTGATATGTAAAATTATCACTAATAAGGTTTATAGTGTGTGATACATAGTTACTGATCCTCTTTTTTTTTTTTTTTTCCTCTCTCTCCTACCTATTATTTTACAGCATTTGCCATTGGACTTTGCATTAGTTTCTATTTGTTGACTAAAGTGACTATCTACTTACCAATATATTTATCTACAGAAAATCACTGATTTTAAATAGATTAATGAAATTTTTGACACAAATGAGGCCAATGATGGAAATAAAAATAGTAAGAAAAATTTTTTTTAATATATAGAATTATTAATTCATAAGGGCTTCCTTCATAGGTCAGTTGGTAAAGAATCTGCCTGCAATGCATGACACTGTGGTTCAATTCCTGGGTTGGGAATATCCACTGGACAAGGCCTAGGCTACCCACTCCAGTATTCTTGGGCTTCCCTTGTGACTCAGCTGGTAAAGAATCCACCAGCAACGTGGAAGATCTAGAATCAATCCCTGGGTTGGGAAGATTCTCCTGGAGAAAGGAAAGCCTAACAACTACAGCATTCTGGCCGGGAGAATTCTTAGACTGTATAGTCCTTGGGGTCACAAGGAGTCGGACATGACTGAGCGAACTTCACTTTCACTTTCATTAACAAAATGTATTTTTCAGAAGCTTCATTTTTCATAATTATATCATTAATTTCTGTTTTTCTCACATGTGAAATGTCCATGCTAAATAAATCAAGTCTGAAATAGAGAAACGCTTAATTACTGCCCTTGAAGTTTTACTTCATAGTAGCTTGAAAATTTGGATGGAATAACTAAATTCAAATATATATCATTGATATATATATATATATATATGCTGTGATTAGTAGTTCAGTAGTGTCTGATTCTTTGAGATTCCATGAACTGTAGCCCCTAGGATTCACTGTGCATGGGATTTTCCAGGCAAGAATACTGGAGTGGGCTGCCACTCCCTTCTTCAGGAGATCTTTCCAACCCAGGGATCAAACCAAAGTCTCCTGTATTGCAGGCAGATTTTTGTCTGAGCCACCAGGGGAGGCCATGAATACTAGAGTCAATAACTTATCCCTTCTCCATGGGATCTTCCTGACCCAGGAATCAAATCAGGGTCTCCTGCATTGCAGGCAGATTGTGTACCAGCTGAATTACCAGGGAAACCCAAAATATATTTTATAAATCATTAAAACATTAAAAAATAAAAGATGGGCTATACATAAATTAATATGAAGATCTCTGTAGAAGCACTCAAATATATTGAGACAACTCAATAATTGCTAAGAGCATAACAATTTTAACTATCTCACAATTAAAATGTCTAGCCTAAAGAAAATTATAATATTTTTAAAGTAAAATTTATATTATTTCTATGTGAAAAAATTCAGAAAGAAACTGTGTTCATTTAGAGGTGTGTGTTACCAGGCTTCTCTATCCATGGAATTCTCCAGCCAAGAATACTAGAGTGGGTTGCCATTTCCTTCTCCATGATCTTCCCAACCAAAGGATCGAACCCATGTCTCCTATTGCATATTTTTACCATTTGAGCTACAGGAAATATTCTGTAACATTCACTGACAGAATAAATTCTATTGCTATCATTCCAAAATATAATTTCTCTAATCAGTTTAATATTTTTGCTTCTGTGAAGCATTTAAATAATTGGAGATCACACATTTCTTTCTCAGATTGGCTATCTGCTGAGTCTGATAAAATGTGAAAATTACGTATCTTTATAGTACCTCAACATTTATCTTCTTGATTGTTTCAGCATCTGTACTATCCTTTTGTTTATTAAAAGCTTAAAATTTAAAACAAAAATACTTTTAAAAAGAAATAATTCTGGTTGTGACCAAAAGGAGTTATTTTACTCCAAAATAGTGCACTTTAGTATTAATACCTTTATTTTCTGTAGGATAGCCTGATCACAAAGACCTATAAAACTACAGCATGTATAAGATTTCTACTTTCTCACCCATTTCAATGAATATTAATGGACAGTGTCCATGTCACTGACTTATTTGATTGTTTAAACAACCTCTTGGAGGTAAGTGATCTTATATTCAGGTTTCCATCAACCCCTTAGATCTTAGAAAGAAATATGTTCATTACTTAAACATAGTGGTTCAAAGCATATGGATATGGTAGCACACTGATTCACAGAATGCTTGATTACTGTGAGCTGTGCCAACTTAAATAGGATCATTAAGTGTACACACTGCCACCATATCAAAGATGTAACACAACAGGAACAAAATAGTTCTCCTCACTGTAGACTTATTCTACTGTTTCCAAAGACCTATTTTGATGTTTGAAACAAATATTTAAAGATATCTTTATTTAAATTGGACAACTGAATAAATATGCATATTTTAATATAATATTTTATCTTTACACAAATAAGATTTTATTCTCTTAATGCGATCAACCACTAATGTATATTGAAAAATGTTAACCTAAAAATAAATTGGACTTCCAATTTAGCAATAGAATATGTGCAAACAATCTAAGGCATATGTAATAAAATGAACAATCTTAGTAACCAGCATAAGAGTTTAGACTTCTCTTTTTTACCAGAAAGTAGATGGACCTTTTTAATCTACCTGTAATTTATAAAATCAAATTTTATATATATATATATAAATTTAATTATACAAATAAATAACCTAATTTATTTGAAGGTCACATGTTGACACATGGACATGCAGGTCTTCCCAGGTGGCACTAGTGGTAAATAATTCACCTGCCAGTGCAGGAGACACAAAAGACATGGGTTTGATTCCTGGAGTGGGAAGATCCCCTGGAGAAGGAAATGGTTACCCACTCCATTTCTCCATGCCTGGAGAATTCATGGATGGACAGAGGAGTCTGGCTCCGTGGAGTCACAAAGAGTCAGACACAACTGAAGTGACTGAACACAACACAACATTTGAAGATAACTCAGTCTAACAAGAAATCTTTGAAATTTTCTGCTGTAACCAAGACTTCAATAAAGTTCTCATAAATATCCCTGAAGAATAGAACAACATAGAACATCCTATCATTTATTTTTATGCATTACATACGTTTTTAAAAGATGTAGTATTTGTTATATAGAGCTAAAATCAGACTCCTGANGCCCTTCTATTTCATCGTATCTGTTCAACAAAGGTAATAATGGTATCTTCATCAGAGTTGTTTAAGGATTAAATTACATGTGAATATAAAAGTATTACTACAGTGTTTAGTATACAGTAACATTAAAATCACTTTTATTAAATCTATTACTATTTATCATGAAATAACTATTACACATGTTAATAACTAAAATATTAAAAATATACATAAATGAGTGAGCCATCTTCTCAACCTAGGCTCATAATTCTATTCTCAAAACACAACAACCATCAAAAAGATCATATGCATCAGTATATAATATTTACCCATATAATGTTTAATTTTTAAACAGGTAGGAATGTACTATCCACATTATTAGTTTCCTGTTTCTTAAAGACCTACTATAAAAGTACATTCATTTAGAGTAAAAATTGATCCTTAAGAATTCAGTCTCCTATTAAAGGATATTCAGGCTTCCCTTCTAGTAAAAGAATCTGCCTGCTATGCAGCAGACCTAGGTTCTGTCTCTGGGTTGGGAAGATCCGCTGGAGAAGGGAAAGGCTACCCACTCCAGTATTCTGGTCTGGAGAATTCCATGGACTATACAGCTCATGGGATCGCAGAGTCATACATGACTGAGCAAATTTCACTCTCTCTCTAAAGGATATTCAGGTTATTTACACATTTTGTGTGTATAGTTACAAATAGTACTCTACGGAATTTCAATTAATGAACATCATTAGATGAACCCGCAAACATGTGAAAAAAAAATCCTGCTAGATAAATTGTTACAGGAAGAATGTGTGCATGTTCAATTTTATAAGTAATCCTAGACAGGCAACATGGTAGTGCCTATTTCTCCACACTTGTCTATTATCAAAATTTTAATTATAATACATAGTTTTTTTTTAACTAAATAGATCTGAAGCTTACTATAACCTTTTGTTTTTTATGTCTGCAAAATCTTTGTTTCTTCATGCCTTCATATGGTGGTTTAGCTGATTTTCTGTTGTTCAGCTGCTCAGTTGTGTCTGATTCTTCAAGGACGCCATGGACTGTAGCACACTAGGCTCCTCTGTCCATGGGATTTCAAAGGTTGCCATTTCCTTCTCCAAGGGATTTTCCTAACTCAGGATCTAACCTGTGTTTCCTGCATTGCAGGCAGATTCTTTACCGCTGAGCCACTAGAGAAGCCCAGTTTGCTGATTAAATAGAAGTTTTTCCCTTAGTGCTTTTTTTTTTTTTTTTACAGTAGGTCCTTGTTGCTTATCAACTTTAAATATAACAGTGTGTACATAGCTATAAGTGTATTTAGCTATTTAGATTTTTATGTTGATAAAACAGTAAAACATTAAGCAAGTAATTTATTTCAGCTATGTTTATTTATTTCTAGGAAAAATAGAGTAACAATAATACCAACCAGAATAATAATATAATCCACTGTGACACCGTACTGATTAACTGTCACAATTAATGCAAAGGGTTGCATATTTTTAATTCTTGCTAAGAATAAATTGGTGCTTATTTTCATTATTGAAGGAAACCTATTAAATCTAGTTTTCTGAAGCAAATTTAAGTAGCATATTTCCTCAGAATAAAGAGTACAGTATAAATCATTTTATAATCACTGTTAGTTGAGTACCTGGACTGTAAAGGCATACATAAGCTGTTTCATCACATGCATTATCTAGCATACCTGGGACTCTTCCAATATGCAAGATGTTAGTTGAAAAGGATTATACACAATTAAAAATATGTTGGAAGTTTCAACCAATCTATCTTTGTGAAACAAAGATTCATGTTTTTATCCAGAGCAATAAATCCATGTTCACTTTACCCTTGAAATGTTTATTCCTGATATGTAAAATTATCACTAATAAGGTTTATAGTGTGTGATACATAGTTACTGATCCTCTTTTTTTTTTTTTTTTCCTCTCTCTCCTACCTATTATTTTACAGCATTTGCCATTGGACTTTGCATTAGTTTCTATTTGTTGACTAAAGTGACTATCTACTTACCAATATATTTATCTACAGAAAATCACTGATTTTAAATAGATTAATGAAATTTTTGACACAAATGAGGCCAATGATGGAAATAAAAATAGTAAGAAAAATTTTTTTTAATATATAGAATTATTAATTCATAAGGGCTTCCTTCATAGGTCAGTTGGTAAAGAATCTGCCTGCAATGCATGACACTGTGGTTCAATTCCTGGGTTGGGAATATCCACTGGACAAGGCCTAGGCTACCCACTCCAGTATTCTTGGGCTTCCCTTGTGACTCAGCTGGTAAAGAATCCACCAGCAACGTGGAAGATCTAGAATCAATCCCTGGGTTGGGAAGATTCTCCTGGAGAAAGGAAAGCCTAACAACTACAGCATTCTGGCCGGGAGAATTCTTAGACTGTATAGTCCTTGGGGTCACAAGGAGTCGGACATGACTGAGCGAACTTCACTTTCACTTTCATTAACAAAATGTATTTTTCAGAAGCTTCATTTTTCATAATTATATCATTAATTTCTGTTTTTCTCACATGTGAAATGTCCATGCTAAATAAATCAAGTCTGAAATAGAGAAACGCTTAATTACTGCCCTTGAAGTTTTACTTCATAGTAGCTTGAAAATTTGGATGGAATAACTAAATTCAAATATATATCATTGATATATATATATATATATATGCTGTGATTAGTAGTTCAGTAGTGTCTGATTCTTTGAGATTCCATGAACTGTAGCCCCTAGGATTCACTGTGCATGGGATTTTCCAGGCAAGAATACTGGAGTGGGCTGCCACTCCCTTCTTCAGGAGATCTTTCCAACCCAGGGATCAAACCAAAGTCTCCTGTATTGCAGGCAGATTTTTGTCTGAGCCACCAGGGGAGGCCATGAATACTAGAGTCAATAACTTATCCCTTCTCCATGGGATCTTCCTGACCCAGGAATCAAATCAGGGTCTCCTGCATTGCAGGCAGATTGTGTACCAGCTGAATTACCAGGGAAACCCAAAATATATTTTATAAATCATTAAAACATTAAAAAATAAAAGATGGGCTATACATAAATTAATATGAAGATCTCTGTAGAAGCACTCAAATATATTGAGACAACTCAATAATTGCTAAGAGCATAACAATTTTAACTATCTCACAATTAAAATGTCTAGCCTAAAGAAAATTATAATATTTTTAAAGTAAAATTTATATTATTTCTATGTGAAAAAATTCAGAAAGAAACTGTGTTCATTTAGAGGTGTGTGTTACCAGGCTTCTCTATCCATGGAATTCTCCAGCCAAGAATACTAGAGTGGGTTGCCATTTCCTTCTCCATGATCTTCCCAACCAAAGGATCGAACCCATGTCTCCTATTGCATATTTTTACCATTTGAGCTACAGGAAATATTCTGTAACATTCACTGACAGAATAAATTCTATTGCTATCATTCCAAAATATAATTTCTCTAATCAGTTTAATATTTTTGCTTCTGTGAAGCATTTAAATAATTGGAGATCACACATTTCTTTCTCAGATTGGCTATCTGCTGAGTCTGATAAAATGTGAAAATTACGTATCTTTATAGTACCTCAACATTTATCTTCTTGATTGTTTCAGCATCTGTACTATCCTTTTGTTTATTAAAAGCTTAAAATTTAAAACAAAAATACTTTTAAAAAGAAATAATTCTGGTTGTGACCAAAAGGAGTTATTTTACTCCAAAATAGTGCACTTTAGTATTAATACCTTTATTTTCTGTAGGATAGCCTGATCACAAAGACCTATAAAACTACAGCATGTATAAGATTTCTACTTTCTCACCCATTTCAATGAATATTAATGGACAGTGTCCATGTCACTGACTTATTTGATTGTTTAAACAACCTCTTGGAGGTAAGTGATCTTATATTCAGGTTTCCATCAACCCCTTAGATCTTAGAAAGAAATATGTTCATTACTTAAACATAGTGGTTCAAAGCATATGGATATGGTAGCACACTGATTCACAGAATGCTTGATTACTGTGAGCTGTGCCAACTTAAATAGGATCATTAAGTGTACACACTGCCACCATATCAAAGATGTAACACAACAGGAACAAAATAGTTCTCCTCACTGTAGACTTATTCTACTGTTTCCAAAGACCTATTTTGATGTTTGAAACAAATATTTAAAGATATCTTTATTTAAATTGGACAACTGAATAAATATGCATATTTTAATATAATATTTTATCTTTACACAAATAAGATTTTATTCTCTTAATGCGATCAACCACTAATGTATATTGAAAAATGTTAACCTAAAAATAAATTGGACTTCCAATTTAGCAATAGAATATGTGCAAACAATCTAAGGCATATGTAATAAAATGAACAATCTTAGTAACCAGCATAAGAGTTTAGACTTCTCTTTTTTACCAGAAAGTAGATGGACCTTTTTAATCTACCTGTAATTTATAAAATCAAATTTTATATATATATATATAAATTTAATTATACAAATAAATAACCTAATTTATTTGAAGGTCACATGTTGACACATGGACATGCAGGTCTTCCCAGGTGGCACTAGTGGTAAATAATTCACCTGCCAGTGCAGGAGACACAAAAGACATGGGTTTGATTCCTGGAGTGGGAAGATCCCCTGGAGAAGGAAATGGTTACCCACTCCATTTCTCCATGCCTGGAGAATTCATGGATGGACAGAGGAGTCTGGCTCCGTGGAGTCACAAAGAGTCAGACACAACTGAAGTGACTGAACACAACACAACATTTGAAGATAACTCAGTCTAACAAGAAATCTTTGAAATTTTCTGCTGTAACCAAGACTTCAATAAAGTTCTCATAAATATCCCTGAAGAATAGAACAACATAGAACATCCTATCATTTATTTTTATGCATTACATACGTTTTTAAAAGATGTAGTATTTGTTATATAGAGCTAAAATCAGACTCCTGAAAATTCTACTTGTTAAATATAATTCTAATCTTTTGAAAGAGTCAATCTGCCTCAAATTCAACAATACAACTCTTTACACTGGTGAGGAAATATTTATCTTATAGATTACATATGTTTCAAATCAAACATGTCAAGTTCTTAGTAACAGAATTTATAGGCAATAAACCAGCAGTATTAGAATAAATAGACAATATAGGTCGTTTATTTATGATAAATCTGAGAGTTTGACAATCAACCTAACATTAAACAGACAGCACTAGGAGTAAAAAATGCATACAAATGCCACTAAAAGACACTAAGTGAAAGTGAAGTTGCTCAGTCCTGTCTGACTCTGCGACCCCCTGGACTGTAGCCTTCCAGGATTCTCCATCCATGGGATTCTCCAGGCAAGAATACTGGGGTGGGTTACCATTTCCTTCAGCATCATATTTTACAATAAATAAGTGAAACCTCCATTTGAAATAAATCTACTGAAGATTGTTTTATTAAATGAAGGGTGAAGGGCATAAGGGGACATGCACTGAGCATCTCATTCACTTTGTTTCCTATAACAACCTGGGTTCATCCAAGGACTTTACATTCCGCATTCTACCTATTTATTGCCTGTACTCATGCAGCTTAATATGGCATCACAAAAGCATACTTCTGACAGTGTCACTTTATAGTAATGACAACTAATCATATGGAGGACGCTATTTTTGTCCAGCATTCTTGCTACATATTTGCAATCCATTCACTATTGGACTATTCCAGATGAGTAATTCACATTTTCTTCTCTTTATTCAACCTCATGATGATTTTCCTTGATATTTCCTAAAGAATATTAACACTCATAAACTCTCACCTCCACATAAATCTTTCTAACTTTATCTATCCTGGTCTACTTTTCTACTTATACTTAACAAACTTTCTTTTCCCCTATAATATATATAACCCTCTACTTGATCACTAAATTCTATTCCCATTTACCTACTAAAGAACAACATGTAGTACTTGAGTATTAAATCAACAAGGTGATAGGATGCCCACATTTTGCCCCAAATATCTGGAATATGTTATTCACACAGGACTTCTTAAGATATAACTTTAATCAGTCATTCAGTTACATGGCTCAGTATTTGATCCCATGTTATTCAGTAACTGGATTATCAAGCGCTTAGAAAAAAAATATGTTTTAACTAAAATGTGTTTATATTTAGAACTAAGATTTTAAAGTAACATTCCAATAATCTATGAATTACATGTAAAACAAATTTTAAAGTAATGTTTTATTAACACAAACATACTGTTTATACTGTTCATGGAGTTCTCAAGGCAAGAATACTGAAGTGAACATTGGAAAAGACTCTGATGCTGGGAGGGATTGGGGGCAGGAGGAGAAGGGGATGACAGAGGATGAGATGGCTGGATGGCATCACCGACTCGATGGACGTGAGTTTGAGTGAACTCCGGGAGTTGGTGATGGACAGGGAGTCCTGGCCTGCTGCAATTCATGGGGACGCAAAGAGTAGGACACGACTGAGCTACTGAACTGAACTGAACTGAAATGAACACAAACATGTCTATAATACTTATTTTTCTCAAACAAGAAACTAGGTACTAACTCAGACAACTCTTACTTCCAAGAAGCTTTTTTTTTTTCCAAGTGATTACATATAGTTTTCACCAAGCTGTTTTATCTTACAATGTTATTTTAAGTAGATTGTTTCACAAAGTATATTCTAATTGCATACAAAGATATAATACAAAGGATGCATACCTGCAACCCACAGAAAAATACTGTTACAAGACAGGAATTATTTTATATATTAAAATCTTTTTGAAAAAGACAATTATAAAATAAGGTAACTCTGTTCACAAAAGTAAGATATGCCTGAGATAAAAGCTCTAGAGAGGAAAGAGTGAACTAATACTGATGCTATATAGTCAGTTTAACAATTGTAGACCCAACAAGAGCCTGAGAAAATAGACTGGTCTCTTGGCAGATGTTTATGCTGAGTTACATGGAAAGCAGTAAAGAGTTGATAACTCATTAGGGATTGAAGTTAACAGAATCAGAGAATGGAGCAATTTCAAAATACAAATATTCCTTCTCAAAATTTGTATTAAATATTGAATCTACATGGGAAACACAGCTAAAGTGCTTTGCTGAAACCACTACAAAGAGCTGAAATGAAATGTTCAGTCTTTTAGGCCTAGGAAAGGAAGACTTAATAAGGTTTCAAATAAAATTCATAGAGGGCCACATCCTAGTAAGAAGAATGAACCACAGGTAGACACTGTCCTACTAAATCGCAATTCAATTTAGGCCCAGCTTCATCCCAGGCAAGAGTGAATGATCAGTTTCATCTCTCTAATATAGTAAATAATAATACTCTCTGAGGAAGGCTAACATCATATTCTGTAGCTAATTTATATATAATTTTCAAAACACAATAAAAATATTAGACATATTAAGAGCCAATAAAATGGGCCCAATATTTAAGATAATGTTCATGATAAAATAATGCCATAGAAGCAGACCCTGAGATTATCTAGGAATTACATTTATTCAGGAAAGGACTTCAACTATAATTTACATGTTTAAGATAACAGAATAGATAAAATAGATAATAAAAAGAATACAGTCAAAGATTGGAATGCACAGAAAAGGTAAAACAATCATATAAAACTGACACAACAATATCTGAAATTAAGTCTTTTATTAAATAGGTTATTAACATGTTACATGCAGTAGAAACACCCAAAAGTGGAATGAACAAGTCAGTAAAAATACCAAAATTAACATGGAAATTAAAAAAATGGAAAATAATTAAAGCATGAACCATTTTCTAAAAGAAAAAGAAGTAAGCACAAGTAAAATATGAGTCTGCTAAATCACTTCAGTTGTGTCTGATTCTTTGTGACTCCATGGACTGTAGTATCTCAGACTCTTCTGTTCATGGGATTCTCCAAGCAAGAATATTGGAGTGGGTTGCCACTCCCTTCTCTAAGGGTCTTCCTGACCAGGGGTCAAACCCATGTCTCTTACATCTCCAGCATTGGCAGGTGGGTTCTTTAACACTAGAGCCACCAGAGAAGCCCACAGTACAAAGTAGATAATAGTAAAAACAGAATATATCATAGCAAAGAAAATAAGTGTACAGCAAATAATATTTTAAAAATACCTGATAATTTAAAAATTTAATAAAATATGGTGTGCTTCTAGAAGTCAGAAGGAGTAAAGGAGAGAGAGAGAGAGAGAGAGAGAGAGAGCAAAAGGAAGGATAAATCACTGTTATGAGGAACAAATATAAGGTCATCAATAAAAACATNTCTCATGGGAAGAGTTGACTCATTGGAAAAGATTCTGATGCTGGGACGGATTGGGGGCAGGAGGAGAAGGGGACAACCAAGGATGAGATGGCTGGATGGCATCATGGACTCGATGGACGTGGGTCTGAGTGAACTCCGGGAGATGGTAATGAACAGGGAGGCCTGGCGTGCTGCGATTCATGGAGTCGCAAAGAGTCGGACACGACTGAGCAACTGAACTGAACTGACTGATGGTAGAAACCATCACAATATTGTAAAATAATTCTCCTCCAATTAAAACTACAATTCAAATTTAAAAAAATTTAAAAAAACACATCCATGTCCATTTAATCATTCTCAATGTCTATATTACTTATATGTATTAAAAATATCTGTGGGCTTCCCAGGTGGCTCAGTGGAGGAGGAAATGGCAACCCATCCTAGAATCCTTGCCTGAAAAATCCCATGGACACAGGATTCTGGCAGGCTACTGTCCATGAGGTCACAGAGGGTTAGATATGACTGAACACATTTATAATATTTATAGATGATCTACTTTTATGCTACATCACAGCTAAAAAGTTGTGACTGAGGCCCTATAGCCCACAAACTTGAAAATATTTACTATCTGCCTATTTAGAGAAAAAGTTTGCCAACACTTGGCCTAAATAAATGAGACTGGGCCCTGTAATTTCAGAGGAAGAATCAGGACTTAAACAAAGATGAGAAGCTGTTTTGAGAAAACAGATCTTAAGACACTTTCAGAACAACAAAAAAAGCAGGTGAAACATCTTGGGTTGATTTAAGTAAGAATTCCTGGAATTTCAAGGAATGAGGCAGACTACTGTACCAGCAGAAGACTGGCATTGCATTTTCCCTAGATGCTAATTAAAATGAAAGCTCCAACGAATTGTTGTTCAGTCACTCAGTTGTGTCCTACATTTTTGCGACCCCATGGACTGCATCACGCCAGGCTTCCCTGTCCTCTACTATCTCTTGGAGTTTGCTCAAACTCATGTCCATTGAGTCAATGATGCCATCCAACCATCTCATCCTCTGTCTCCCCCTTCTCCTCCTGCCCTCAATCTTTCCCAGCATCAGGGTCTTTTCCAAAAAGCCCAGTGGATAGAGATGTTGAAGAGGAGCCAAGCCAACACTGAATGGGTACCAGTGGTCTCTCTGCTTATAAGTTCATCATGTAAGCATCTGAGTTTCCTAGCATGAACAAACTGAGCAACAACCAGAAGCAGAAGCATGAAGCAATCGCCATAGAGTGTCCTGTCCAAAAATTCACCTTTTCTCTTTCGAAGCACAAAGGCCTTAGGNAGTTCATCATGTAAGCATCTGAGTTTCCTAGCATGAACGAACTGAGCAACAACCAGAAGCAGAAGCATGAAGCAATTGCCATAGAGTGTCCTGTCCAAAAATTCACCTTTTCTCTTTCGAAGCACAAAGGCCTTAGGTTTCAAAGATAGCTGCAAGTCACCATATTCCTGAAGTTTTTTTTAAAGTTTATAATACCCAGACAAGAAAAAATAAATAAATAAAAGAAGGCTGCAAGAGCAAATGAGGGCATGTGTGAACTACCAAGCAGATGTCTTAAAAAGATAAATGATATTATAGGGGGAAACTGATGAGGTAATTCTCAAAATGCAAGGCCTTAATTACTTATTTCTGTTCTGGGTATCCAACCCAATTATTGCTGGAATCAGAAACAGAGGATTCTGCATGGCATATTTAATATAATTACTAAGCAGCATATTTAACATGAACAAACCATATTGGTACTAAACTGTTCAAGGATGGTCCACTAAAATGAGACGCCCCAACCAAGTCTCCTCCCTGCCGCAAAGCAAGTTCTTCTGACGTTATTAGCATCACCTGATTCCGAGGTTGCCACATCTGCCTTGTGTGTGTCTCATAATGCCTGAATTCTCTCATCATTTTTCTGTTTTGGAAACTCTGCAGAAAATAGAATTTGTTTTGATCCCAGACTATCATGTAATTTTAGCAGAGGCCTGAATTAATAAATGGAAATGGAAACTTCAACACTAAAATACTGTGACAAAATTTCATTATAAGGAGGTCACCTATGTGACCCAGGGAATGTGAATGATGTTTTGATGTTTATTCAAATAAAAATATAGAAACAGAAAACTTTAAAAGTCTTAGAACTCCTAGAGCTCTGGGATAATGTTCAAAGATGCTGAGGAATCCATCTGAAAAGAGTCAGTAGGCTAAATATTTTTCAAATGCGTTTGACTTTATTTTTAACTGTACCACATGGCTTGCAGGATGTTAATTCCCTGACCAGGGATTGAACCAGCTCCCTCAGCAGTGAAAGCACAGGATCCTAAGCACTGGAACACTTGGGAAGTCCCCAAATGCATTTGACTTTAGAACCTTGTATTTGTGGAGCAAATCCATTCGAAACATATTTTGTAAAGTGTAGGATTTATGAAAGAGTTCAATTCTGTTTTTGGTCTTTCCCCCATGTGGAGAGAAAAAAAAAAGCTAAGTGGAGAGGGGAGCTGTTTTCTCAAGGTTCTGGGAGAAAGCCAGTTCCATACAAACCTGAACCACCACCTTCACACAGCCCAAAACATTTTTAAGGTTGAAATGTAGGAAAATACTTCACAGTCTGGGTTCTGAGGGGACAAAAGCCAGGTGCCCACATCCTGTAGAGAGAAGAGCTCTTGTGGGGATTCTCTGATGCGGCTGGTTCTCAGTAGACAGCTTGTTGTTGAAGAAACTTCTAGATGAATTGTGCAGTCTTCCTCAGTGTGGATAAAGTCAAGTCCTTTCAGATTCTTCAGGGCTTCCTCAGGATTATGTCAATACACCTATACAGCATTTTTTAAAAGACTTTTTTTGATGTGGACCATTTTTTAAAAAGTCTTTATTGAATTTGTTACAACTTCCCTTCTATTTTATGCTTGTTTTTTTGGCTTTGAGGCATGAGGAATCTCAGGTCCCCCACCAGGGACTGAACCCACACCTCCTGCACTGGAGGGCGAAGCCTTAACCACTAGATTAAGGGGAAGTCCCTATAGAGCGTTTGTAAAGGTCTTCCCCCATTTTATCAATCAGGATAGAGAGAGAGAGAAAACGAGCTTTTGTAAACATAACACACACATTAGTCCAAGGCCACCATCATAAAATGCCACAGTCTGCGTTGTCTAAACAAAAGGAGTTTATTGCCCCACAGTCTGGATGGAGCCTGGAAGCCCATGACCACGGTGCTTGGCTTGGAGAGGGCTGCCTTTCTGCTGTGTCTTCACGTGGCCTTTGCCCTGTGCGCCTGCACTGCTGTTGTCTCTTCCTATTCTCATAGGATTATGGCCTATTTTATGAGCTCAGTTCAGTTCAGTTCAGTCGCTCAGTCCTGTCCGACTCCTTGCGACCCCATGAATCGCAGCATGCCAGGCCTCCTTGTCCATCACCAACTCCCAGAGTTCACTCAGATTCATATCCACTGAGTTAGTGATGCCATTCAGCCATCTCATCCTCGGTCGTCCCCTTCTTCTCCTGCCCCCAGTCCCTCCCAGCATCAGAGTCTTTTCCAATGAGTCAACTCTTCTCATGAGATGGCCAAAGTACTGGAGCTTCAGCTTTAGTATCATTCCTTCCAAAGAAATCCCAGGGCTAATCTCCTTCAGAATGGACTGGCTGGATCTCCTTGCAGTCCAAGGGACTCTCAAGAGTCTTCTCCAACACCACAGTTCAAAAGCATCAATTCTTTGGCGCTCAG
>SJYW01026562.1:253399-267085 GCA_006410735.1 Raphicerus campestris
GCGTCTTTTAATTTCATGGCTGCAGTCACCATCTGCAGTGATTTTGGAGCTCCCAAAAATAAAGTCTGACACTGTTTCCACTGTTTCCCCATCTATTTCCCATGAAGTGATGGGATCAGATGCCATGATCTTCATTTTCTGAATGTTGAGCTTTAAGCCAACTTTTTCACTCTCTTCTTTCACTTTCATCAAGAGGCTTTTTAGTTCCTCTTCACTTTCTGCCATAAGGGTGGTGTCATCTGCATATCTGAGGTTATTGATATTTCTCCCGGCAATCTTGATTCCAGCTTGTGTTTCTTCCAGCCCAGAGTTTCTCATGATGTACCCTGCATATAAGTTAAATAAGCAGGGTGACAATATACATCCTTGATGTACTTCTTTTCCTATTTGGAATCAGTCTGTTGTTCCATGTCCAGTTCTAACTGTTACCTTTAGGTAAATGTTATTCAACACATCTCTTCAACTGTATGGATGAATCACTAGCTTGAGACTAAAAATGAAGTGAATAGAGTCAAAGCTATGTCAATGGATTTATAGTTTATAAATTTGCTTTTAATTAAATAATTCAAATTTTAAGTGGTGTGATATATTACCTTGCAGTTGATTCTAAAATGAGTAATTGGTTACTATTTATTCTATAGATATTTAAATAACTATACAGTATACTTTTCATGTATAAATGCTGTTCACTAATTGCTAGGAATAACTGAGATCTAAGCTAAACTAAAAGAAAGCAGAGGTTGGGGGGAGGAAAACTTACTGTCTATGTCTAATTGTTTAAGCCATCCAATAGATGTAAAAGAAAGAGTGAAAAAATTATGAGGCACTCCTATTTGCTTACAAGGGTCATTTCTGTCTGTTTTAATATGGTCTCTGCAAGTTTATAACAGGGCTTTCCCAGTAGCTCAGCTGGTAAAGAACCCATCTGCGATGCAGGAGACCTGAGTTTGATCCCTGGGTTGGAAAGACACTCTAGAAGAGGGTCTGTCAACCCACTCTAGTATTCTTGCTTGGAGAATCCCCATGGACAGAGGAGCCTGGTGTGCTGAGTTCATGGGGTCGCAAAGAGTCAGCCACATCAACATATAGCCAGGGCTTTCCCAGTGTCTCAGCAGTAAAGAATCTGCATGCAGTGCAGAAGATGTAGGTTCAGTCCCTGGGTCAGGAACCCTGGAGGAGTGCATGGCAACCCACTCCAGTATTTTTGCTGGGAAAATTCCACAGACAGAGGAGCCTGGCAGGCCATGGTCTGTGGGGCTGCAAAGAGTCGGACATGACGGAGTCACTGAACACACTGCAAGTTTATAAGGTGGTTTGTTGTTTTGATTACTAAACCAAACAGCACCTAGTAGAGAACCTTAATACCTATTCAGAGTAGATACTAAATATTTGGTTGACCAAAAAGTTCCTTCAGGTTTTTTCCATCTTATGGCAATCCACTCCAGTATTCTTACCTGGGAAATCCCATGGACAGAGGGATTTCCTGGCAGGCTACAGTCTATGAGGTCACAAAGAGTTGGACACAAACTAATAACTAAAGAGCAATAACAATTTGTTGAAGTAAACCTAAATTTTACTTAATCAGAGCCACAAGTATACATACTGGGTTTGTGAAAGATTACAAAGAAAAACGGCCACCTGTCTTCACAATTTGGCACATTGCATTGGAGTTTTATCAAATAACTGTCTCCTTTATACCCTAAGGCATTGGTCTAATGGAATGGGAGTTTAAAAAGATGTGTTGTATAGTCATCCATAAATTAAATGATGCAATTATACTATACTTAATGTAGCAGAAAAAAGTCTTAAATGCAGTAAAACTCATTTAAAACTTGGAATCAATACTTTTTAAACTCAACATATATTATTTCCTAAAATACTTCTTAAACTTTATAAAAAGATTATAAAAACAATTAAGATTTTTGGTGCCATTATTGTATTTTTACAACATATGCTTCTTTTTTTAGATTCCTTGCTATAAATGATGATGAGATTTAGGCTATTATAATTCCTCTTCACAGCACTTAATTTTTGTTATGGGCATATGTCTGCACAGACTCGTGAGCTCTTGCAGTGAGAATTACATATGTATTTCATTCTGTGACCATAATTCCCACTGTTTCTTAGTTCCATTTCTCAGTGAATTTAATATTCACCAACAGTCTTTTTCCTTCATCTTCTGCATTTCCAAGTTCATTAAACTTTTTTTCTTAATGACTGGAAACTCACAAAGTACTTTTATTCCATAATGAATTCATGAGTACTGTGTGGCTTAGCTCTTGCATGTTTTAAGAACGTATATGACCTTTGATGCATAATGACATAATTATACATAGTATTCATGACTTGCATTTTTTTCTTCTCAGACTTTGCTTCTGTATTCTAGTTTTGAATGTTGATGTTGAAAAGTTTACAGCTAGAATAACATCTCCTCACTTGCTGTCTGAATGCCTGAAGAATTTTTTTCCATAAATTTTCAAAGCTTACATGAGTCCAAGTGTCAATCATTCTGAATCTAGTTTTTCTTCTAAAACAAATTGGTTTTTCTCAACTTACAAATCAAGTTGTCCTCACTTTTCAAGGGATTTGTTTGAAGGCTTTTCTTTTTCAATTTTTATGTTCCTAACCTTATCAGGAACATTCAAGGGTAGCAATTTTTGCTGTGTTGAGATAGTTTCTCCACCTTATACATTATTTTCTTTCTAGAATTGGTTGAATCATTCTGTCATTTTTTGTTTAATTATCTCAAGGCTTTTCCTATGTCAGCAATTCTAATGTTGATTATGTCTCTTGTGTTTTCTCTTATGTTCAATTAATTTATTGTCTATAGTAAAACCATTTTTCTTCTCAATGAATTGCCTCAATTCTGCAACCTTCATTTTTATTTCTTCCCATGGCTTTGTCATCTAGTCTCTGTTGAATTCATGTTATTATTCTAAACCATAAAACCTTCATGGAAAATTTACTTCTTTGGATTTTTTTTCTTCTAGAATAATTTCTTATCCATTTATTCCTTTTTCTCTTTTTTCTTTCTTCCATATTTCTGCTAAATACTTAAAACGATGCTATTAGACTACCTTTCATCTTCCCATTTTAATGCAGGCTCTGTTCTCCATGTATTTTATTTTTTAGGGAGTGTGTTTGAATTTTCTTGGACCTCATTTATTCTTTATTAAGACATGTTTATCTTCGCCTCTGATCTACAGCTTGAATGCTAAGTTTTAGGTTGGGTTCATATTCTGAAGATACAGGAGTAAAAGGCGATCAGCTAGACCTAGTCTCCTTTAATGAAAAGTTACTAGTTTTCTACCTAATAATAATGGAGGTGAAAGATCTTCTTGCCATGGTTAGTACTTATCTGAAGATTCAGATTATTCTGCAAACTGAGCATGTACTTCCAGAGGATGTACATTAGAGTTCTCCATGGTTATCTGTTTTCTAACTTTATCCCACTTTTATCCAGTGGACTTCTCCACTTCCTTTGCATGCTGCATGTCATAATAAGAGAGAATGATGGGCACTGCCTCATCTTCTCCCTTGACTTCCAATCTTGGGACATCAGTGATACTGTCAGGGTTTGTCTGGCCCTTAACACCATTTCCAGCGGAGTTTTACAAATGATGCTGAATCATTTCAGAATGTCTGTCTTTCCTTGCCAAGACTCTGATATTCACAAAATATCAAACCTGTGACCATGGTTGAATTTTTACCTTCCTTTCTTTCTTTTTAAAAATTTATTTTTAAATTCATTACATAGTTTTGGATAAAGGGATTCTTGGATCTGACCTCAATCTGCCATAATTATCTATAAGCCCTCATCCATTAGGTTTGGATTCCTCCAGGGCTGCTGAACAATGGGCTTTGTTGTCTTCATCACACCACCAGAGGTACTCAGCTTCCTCAGCTAATAATGAGACTTGTTTTAAAATTATCCATCTATGTATGCGGGTGAAAACTAACTATAAAAACCAATTATTTGCTGTAACACCTGGCACAGGACTCTGGCACTCTAAGAGGATTGTGCTTATTGTGAGAGTAGCAAAAATGCTGGTGATTTCAGTGTAAGAGTTTGAGAGGGCTCGAGAGCACGGGCAGGGAGCGTTGCCCTTTTCTATAGACAGGAAATCAGACGCACAACTGCAGTATCTTTCTCAAGGTCAAACAGCTATAGAGGAAGTGTCGAGCGCCTGTTAGCACTAGACTGTGTCTTTTAAATGTGCCTTAGGCGAAAAATATTAAACAATAGTCACCCCACTGACTTCCCCATGGTTCTGAACCTGAGGCATGCAGAAGCCCGTGGCTGACCCAGGCTCTGAATTTCCAAGAGTAATCAGTCTCCCATGGATGCACAGAGTTGTGGCCATTTTCCCCTACTCATGTTGGTTAATACATTTCCTTCTTTCACTGTGGAATTATACCGGCTTAGAAGCTGCCAAGTTTGTGTCTCTTAAAAAATTCAGCACACACTTTCAGTCATAAAAGCAGAAACCCAACTGCTTCCTGCCGTGGCGAATTGTAAGAGCTGATTGAATCTACCCAAAGGAATCACTTTAAAAATTCAGCTTTACTGCTCAGGGATGGAAAAGGGCAAGGGAAGATATTGGGGTCCTCTAAGGTGGTAGGGAGATAATAAGAAAAGGGAGTCTCTTCCCTCTTTATTCTGAGCTAGGAAACCCCAAGAGAGAACCAATGTCTCTATATATTCCCCTAGTCCACTCTCTCCTTGGAGTCCTGACCCCAAATCAGCAGCTTATGAGAATGCTAGATTCTCCCCCTTATCACAGCAAACTTCCTTTAATCACATGAATCTTTTTGTTTTTTATTAATGAGACTTTAGGTCCCTTCACTGGGATAAGTCAAAAAGGCACCTTTAAAACATGCATGAGGAGCTTGCCTGGTGGTCCAGTGAACGGCTCAGACTCCACATTCATAAGACAGGAGGCCGAGGTTCCATCTCTTGGTCAGGCAACTAGGTACCACATGCCTTAACTAAGCATTGACATGCCTCAACTAAAGACTCCACATGTCACAACGAAAAAAAAGATCCTGCATGCTGCAACTAAGACCCAGTGCAGTCAAATAAATAATTAGCTAAAATAAACACATGTTTTAAACAATAAAAGAAATTATGCCTATGGAAATATTGTATGCTCTTTATAAATAAAATTAAATCTGAAAAAAAAGAATGGTGTAGTAGAAAGAATAATGTCCTCTCCAAAGCTGTTCATATCCTAGTCTTCAGAACTGGTGGCTACTTTACCTATATGGCAAAAAGAACTTTGCCAGATGTTATTAAATTAAGGATCATTGAGATGAGGAGATGATCCGAGATGATCCATGTGGGTCCAGGGGACCAGGAGGATGAGAGTCATAGAAGGAAATCTGAGAAGCAGAGGTCAGAGGGGTTTAAAGGGCTGCACTGGCAGCTTGGAGAAGAGGAAGGGGCCATAAGCCGATGGATGCAGGCAGCCTCTCGATGCCAGCAAAGACGTGAAATGCCCCCTCGAGCCTCCAGAGAGAACACGGCTCAGCCAATACAGTTCAGAATCCTGACCTCCTGAGCTGTGACATAATAAAATAGTGGTGTGTCAAGTAATTCCTTTTGTATTAATTTGTCAGAAAAGCAGAAGAATGGAAGAACTCCCCGATATTATTAGCTCAGGTAGGCGTGTGTGAAAGGACCACAAGTCAGTGGAAGCAGTCTTATCTCTTCCTGTCTCTGTGGTCTGTTAAACTATTTCACACTTCTGACCTCAGATGAAGATGCTATTGAATTGGTCATGATACTTTGGGTTGCAAGGCATAGAAATCTGATTTATCCTGGATTAGGCAGAAAGGGACTTTTCAGTCTTATCTAATTTAAAGAGCAACAAAGTAAGCATACGTCCAGGTACAGCTGGATTTGGGTAAACAAATGATATTAAAGCTCTTTATTCATGGCTTTCATGATTCCCCTGTTATGTCTTATCCTCAGGGGGTCCCCAAATGGCCAATGCCACAGATGTTATTTACCATAAAGTCTGTTTTTTCGGATGATTTCTTTTTAGACCCTGCATATAAGGGACATCATGCAATATTTCTCTTTTTCTGTCTAACACTTTAACAGTCTCTCGGNACAAATGATATTAAAGCTCTTTATTCGTGGCTTTCATGATCCCCCTGTTATGTCTTATCCTCAGGGGGTCCCCAAATGGCCAATGCCACAGATGTTATTTACCATAAAGTCTGTTTTTTTGGATGATTTCTTTTTAGACCCTGCATATAAGGGACATCATGCGATATTTCTCTTTTTCTGTCTAACACTTTAACAGTCTCTCGGTCCATCCATGTTGCCGCAAA
The DNA here is from genome assembly GCA_006410735.1 of Raphicerus campestris. Classification (NCBI taxonomy): domain Eukaryota; kingdom Metazoa; phylum Chordata; class Mammalia; order Artiodactyla; family Bovidae; genus Raphicerus; species Raphicerus campestris. Next base: position 259,739 of record SJYW01026562.1, read on the forward strand.
TGGTATTATTTCTTAATGGCTGAGTAATACTGCGTTGTTTATATGCACCGCGTCTTCTTTATCCATCCTTCTCTCGATGGACATTTAGATTGCTTCCATGTCTTGGCTACTGTAAACAGTGCTGCAATGAATGCTGAGGTGCATGAAGCCTTTCATGCCATGTGTTTTGAACCTATGGTTAGCAGCAGGGAGTGATGTGGAGAAGGAATACTTAGGTAGGTTAAGACCGACCGGTACACACTGCTATATTTCAAATGGATAACCAACAAGGGCCTGCTGTACAGCACAGGGAACTCTACTCAATGTTATAACCTGACAGCTTGGAATAGGGGGGCACAGTTTGGCGGCGAATGGATACATGTATATATGTATGGCTGAGTCTCTTTGCTGTCCACTGAAAAGTATCACAACACTGTTAATCAGCCATATTCCAATATAAAATAATTTTTTTCTTAAAAAAAAGAGTCTGTTCTTGCCCTCTTATGTGTGACTGCAAAGATCAGGTATCTCTAAAAACACTTTGTGCATAGAAATGACCTCTGAGTATTAGCAATTTTTACTAAAATGCCCAACTGGAAATGGTACTAGTTGCCATCTAAAGCATCGTTTAACACTACAATCTGGTTAAAATAGTGGAATCATACCTATTGCAGCAAAAAGTCCTTGGGACATGTTTACTACCATCAGGATTTTCAATTCTCATGATAAGCTAGATTTAAGGCCCTTTGAATTTGAAAATACTCCTTCCAGCCCTAGAAACTCAATTCCCTCTTTAGCAGCAATTGCTGAGAGTCTTACCCTTCAGTTTAGTAACTGAAGGGCGTTGAGATCAAGCTAATTAGGTGATGGCGTGCAGACAACCAGAAGGATCTGTTTTGAATTTGTGACCCTGCCATTTCTGGAGGAAAAACTTCAACTTGACACAACTTCTGTCTCCAGTTTTTTGTGCCACTTAATTTTGATGCCTACCACTTACAATAACTAGTGGGATTTTTAGAATTCTCACTTCAAAGAGAGCCATCTCCTAATTTACTGGTCTTCCCCATGACATATAACGCCAAGGTGCCTCTGTGTCTTGGTCAGGCTGGGGTCCGAGCTGCGTGCTGCTTTAGGGAAGTATGGCAGAGGTAAGATGTTTCCATTTGCTTCATTGCCACGCAGAATAGTTTCTTTGAGGAAAGGAAAAACTGGGGGCTTTTCTGAAAAAATGTAGGCGGCACTGGTGTCCCTGTGTGGAAATGGATGCAGTGAAAGGCTGGGGAGAGTGCTGAGGAGAATTTGGGATAGCGGCTTAGGAATGACCCATCCCCTTGAACTTCACATAACCTGAACCTGATACGAAACAATTTATGTAATATTTTAAGAAAGCCCTGGCTATTTTTCTTTAGAAATGCTGCTGCTCCTTCCACTGTGATCCATTTCCCTCCATAACCAATTTTAAACACTCGACTTCTCAACCCAAAGTTTTCTGGAATTCTAAACATCAAAAATGTCCCCTTCCTCCTGGCTCCTAGGAGCTGAAATCCAACCAGTTCTTAGAGATTGCCACCCGGTTGGAAAGCTGGCAGAGTCAGCATATTTCATGCTGAAAGAACACATGCTTTTGTTGATTTGCACTTGAAAAATTCATGCCAGTATCTGAAACCTATACAATGCTTGTTCTGAAAGTTAAAAACTAGGAAAGCTATGAGGTTTTCCCAGGCCATTTCTTATCAAATCCATCTTAGTCTTACTTGCTGATAATGGGCATACAGATGCACAGGGTATTAATAGCACCATTGAAAGCAATCCCTGCTACTAAGTACACACTGCATCTGCCTTCCTCACTTAGCTCATAACAATAGATAAGAGCATCGCTGTCAGTGACAGCATTTCCTCACACAAAGAACAACCGTCCTAAGCATTTATCTTTGTCATTTACTTGTTATGCATTTCAATCCCTCCATTAGTTGCTTCTGTCAGAGTAAAGATCTCTTCTCATTTCTGCCCCAGATCTAGGGAATGTGATCTCTGAGTCCACAGATTCTGTGTTTCTAATTGTGCCCTTCCCTACTGGGGACACTGGTCAGATAACTCCTAAAACTGGCTGGGCCTGACCATTGCTGGTACGAAAAGACCGCAGGGAATTCTCTGGTGGTACAGTAGTTGGGAATCCGCCTGCCAATGTAGGGGTCATGGATTCAATCCCTGGTCTGGGAAGACCCCACATGCCGCAGGGCAACTAAGTCCACACGCCGCAGCCACTGAAGCCTGCACTCTAGAGCCCATGCTCTGCGACAAGGGAAGCCCCTGCAATGAGACGCCCGTGCACCGCAGCTCGAGAGCAGCCCTGCTCACAAGAACTAGAGAAAGCCCGGGGCAACAACGAAGAACCGGCACAGTCAAAATAAGCCAATTAACTAGAACTGTACGAAAAAGGTGTTAATGATCCCAGTAACCATGATCACTCACCTAGAGCCAGACATCCTGGAATGTGAAGTCCAGTGGGCCTTAGAAAGCATCACTACAAACAAAGCTAGGGGAGGTGATGGAATTCCAGTTGAGCTATTTCAAATCCTAAAAGATGATGCTGTGAAAGTGCTCCACGCAGTATGCCAGCAAATGCGGAAAATTCAGCAGTGGCCACAGGACTGGAAAAGGTCAGTTTTCATTCCAATCCCAAAGAAGGGCAATGCCAAAGAATGCTCAAACTACCACACAACTGCACTCATCTCACATGCTAGTAAAGTAATGCTCAAAATCCTTCAAGCAAGGCTTCGACAGTATGTGAACCAAGAACTTCCAGATGTTCAAGCTGGATTTAGAAAAAGCAGAGGAACCAGAGATCAGATCGCCAACATCTGCTGGATCATAGAAAAAGCAAGGGAATTCCAGAAAAAATCTACTTTTGCTTCATTGACCAGGCTAAAGCCTTTGACTGTATGGATCATAAGAACCTGGAAAATTCTTCAGGAGATGGAATACCAGACCACCTTATCTGCCTCCTGAGAAAACTGCATGCAGGTCAAGAAGCAACAGTTAGAACTGCACATGAAACAGAGGACTGGTTCCAAACTGGGAAAGGAGTCCGTCAAGGCTGTATATTGTCACCCTGCTTATTTAACTTATGTGCAGAGTACATCGTGTGAAATGCCTGGCTGGATGAAGCTCAAGTTGGAACCAAGACTGCCAGGAAAAATAGCAATAACCTCAGATATTCAAATAACATCACCCTAATGGTAAAAAAGTGAAGAGGAACTAAAGAGCCTCTAGATAATGGAGGTGAAAGAGGAGGGTGAAAAAGCTGGCTTAAAACTCAACATTCAAACAGTGAAGACCACGACCATCCAGTCCCATCTCTTCACGGTAAATAGACAGGGCAACAATGGAAACAGTGACAGACTTCATTTTCTTGGGCTCCAAAAATCACTGAGGACAGCAAATACAGCCATGAAATTAAAAGACGTTTGCTTAATGACAAACCTAGAGAGCATGCTAAAAAGCAGAGACATCACTTTTCCAACAAAGGTCCATAGTCAAAACGATGGTTTTCCCAGTAGTCACATACCGATATGAGAGTTGGACCACAAAGGCTGAGTGCTAAAGAACTGATGCTTCCAAACTGTGGTGCTGGAGAAGACTCTTCGAAGTCCCTTGGACTGCAAGGAGATCAAACCAATCAATCTTAAAGAAAATTAACCCTGAATATTCATTGGAAGAACTGATGCTGAAGCTCCAGTTAATCTGGCCACCTGATGCGAAGAACCAACTCACTGGAAAAAGACCCTGATGCTGGGCAAGACTGAGGGCAGAAGGAGAAGAGGTTGAGATGGTTGGATGGCATCATCCACTCAATGGACATGAGTTTGAGCAAACTCCAGGAGATAGTGATAGACAGGGAAAACTGGTGCTCTGCAGTCCATAGGGTTGCAAAGAGTCAGACACGACTGAGTGACTGAACAAAGACAAATTAATAAAAAGACAGGAAGTCTGTCAAATCTCATCTTTGCTCAGGACCTTGGTGGGTGTCTTGTTCCCCATCCCACCATCTAGGTTAGCTCAGAGTGAGACGCTCACTTTTTTTTTTTTAAAGAAAGAAACATTTCTTATCCCTAATAGAGTATTAGAATCACCTTGGCTGTTAAAAACAAGACATCAAACAGCAGCAGCAATAAAAACAATAAAACCCTAACTAGCTGACATCCTGGATCGGTTTAGTCAGAATCTTGGAGACTGAGACCGTGGCTACTGGAGACCACTGCTGTGCAGTTATAAATAGTCATAGTGCGCAGGTCTCGATGTCTGGGCTATCTACTGAGATGACAGGCAGAGTCAGTCTGCAAAACCCCAGCAGGGCATAGTAAGGCGGTGCTTTGCCACAGGAGGTGATTTGGCTGCAGACATGTAGCAATGTCTGAGGATATCTCTGGTTGTCACAGAGGGGCAGGAGGTGCTACCAGCACCTAGACAGTGAAGGACAAAGATGCTACGCAGGCTCCAGTGCACAGGACGGCCTCCTACAATGAAGGCTTTTCTAGCCCAAACGACCCATAGTCCTAATGTTGAGAAAGCCTACCCTAAAGAAAGGGACCTTTCTCCTTTTGCCAGGACTCTGTATATAAGATCTAGTGAACTGAAATTCAAAGTTCCCTAAAGGTCAAAGACTTACTCCGTCCATTTCTCTCTAAGGCAATTATTAAGGTATGCTGCTGACTCCTTTACATCATGTTCATATTCTGTTTTGGGGCCTTCCCTGGTGGCTCAATGGTAAAGAATCCGCCTACAATGCAGGAGACACAGGTTTGATCCCTGAGTCAGGAAGATCCCCTGGAGGAAGAAATGGCAACTCACTCTAGTATTCTTGACTGGAAAATCCCATGGACAGAGGAGCCTGGCGGGCTACAGTCCACGGGGCCACAAAGAGTCAGATATGACTTAGCATGAATGCATATTCTGTTTCACTCTGAGAGAAGGTATTTTTAGAGAAGGTGGGCACAATCTAGATTTCTTTGAATCTATTCTTCAGTTGGTTAATGAGAAATCTGTTTCTTCTCCGAACACCATTACAAAGAGAGGGGTAAGGAGAAGGCAGCGCATAAGTTGCTCCACTTCTTCCTGCCTTGAATGCAGACATCTGTCTAACACGCGGGTAGCCACCTAATGCTGAAATCTGACTGGTACTTTCAAGTCACTGAACCTGCAGGAGCAACTGCCAGCATCTAACCTGTTTGCCATGTGAGAAAGAGAAACCCCTTGTCGCTTAAGTTAATAAAAGTTTTCAATCACATGGAGCTATGAACATCCTTGACTGTGACACAGTGTGTCTGGTAAGAAAGCAGAGAAACATCTTAAAATGAAATCACCTGAATGGAACTTTTCACAACTGAGTTGAAAAATAATCACCATTTTTCTCTTTTGCAATAGAAACATTTACTATCTGCATCTGTGTGATACTTTCCCCAGGTGCAGGAGGCAAGGAAGATGGAAAGTCAGGTTGCTCTGGTTTTTCACTTGTGTTTGGGAACAAATATAGAAAAATGATTCTCCATAGAGAAGAAAAAGCCAGGATTCAAATTTCTAGGGCCGACTTTTCTCTGTGCCCAGGGCCCCAAGCCCTGAAGCTGGACTCCCCACTCAGGTTTCATAAGCCCAGATGTCTGATTTTGAAAAGCTCCTTTGTGTTGGAAGAGTGAAGCTATGTGTGATACTACGTTAATGTGTCTAAATGGTTATATGTGTCTTCATTTAGGACACAAGAATTTACCAAAAAAGAAATATAATAATGAAAGAATACATCTTAAGGAGTTGTGGCTTAGCATAAGACAGCTGGGCTAAACATTAAAAATGTTCATATTCTTCTACATTATTATGCTTCCAGACTGTGATTATATATTTGTCATTATATATAAAAAGTCAGCTTACAAGCACAGAACGCTTAGCACTGGGGTAGAACGGACTTGAAATTGAATCCTGGTTCTACCATCTGTTGTGGTTGAGGTACCTGCAGTTAGCTCACTGATCACTTATTCAGATTATAACTTTGGACAAGTCATTTAGTCTATCTGAATCTCAGTGTTCTCCCCTGGAAAGGAAATGATTAATACCTGTCATCCAGGTTGTGGGAAGAAATACCACTGATCTACCGTATCAGCTCTTACAGTTATCAGCCAGCACGTGACAGATCAGAGCCTCCTGCCTGAGCCTCTGCAGGAACTTCCCACAGGGTCCCTCTGATAACCTGACCCGCTGAGATGTTCAGTTCACGCCCTGCAACATTCCTGAGCAACTGCTCAAGCCATTTGGACCGAGTGCAATTTAATAAACAGACAGATTCATCTGAGTGAAGATGATCTCTGTTGCCCTCTCTCCAGGGCTCTTGCAGTTGGCAAGGCTGAAAGTCAGAGGTGGACTAGAGGTCAGAACTAGTCCTGTTTGGAAGTCAGAGTCGCAGATTCACTGGAGTAGGCGTCTAAGCCTTCCCTGAAGAGGCCCTTTCTGCAGCGACACAGAGAGGAAAACCAGATGTTGATTCATCCTCTCCCTGCACTGCTAGCTCTCCCGCTCCTCTGTAGATTAAAGATTTACACAGGCTTCCTCTCTGTTAGATTACTGATCTTGAATAAAGGAATTCTAGACAAGTTCTTTATTCGGTACAACTTGTCCAAGAGGTATGCAGTATGTCATAAAAGGGTGTCTGCCAGATTGTTTCACTGATTTTTAAACCAAGCTGATTTCTTATTCTGACAACCATAGCATAAAAGTTTCCAAAGCTTGAAACCTAGCCTAGAATTTATATGAAATGCAAGAGTCAGGTAAATTCCAAAGACAGATGATAGATTTCAGTGAGTGGGAAAACAGAGGCTTGGGGATTTGCCTCAGTCCAGAACTTAGCCTGAATGAGCTAAGGTTCTCCTGAGATCATGTGACTTGGGTCAGACCTCAATTATAACTTAGGATCTGCTATTAAATGTCATGGTACCCTGGAGGTCACACTGCATTTTTAAGTCTTTGCTACCCCATCTGTCATATTAGTTTATTTGGATTCAGATATCATCAATTTAGACACTACCAGATCTAAATATTGTAAGCCTTTGATTAAAAGCTATAGCTTTGCCAGATGCAAATTATTATATATAAAATGGATAAACTAGGTCTGACTGTATAGCACAGGGAACTATTATTTTCAATATTCTATGATAAATCATAATAGAAAAGAATATTTTAAAAAGAATGGATAGGACTTCCCTGATAGTCCAACGGTTAAGACTCTCCACTTCAACCGCAGGGATCACGAGTTCAATCCCTGGTCAGGGAACTAAGATCCCACACGCCGCAGGGTGGCAAAAAAACCCACAGTGTGTGTGTGTG
>SJYW01026562.1:270193-318826 GCA_006410735.1 Raphicerus campestris
TATATGTATACACACACACACACACACACACACACACACACACACTGTGGGTTTTTTTGCCACCCTGCGGCGTGTGGGATCTTAGTTCCCTGACCAGGGATTGAACTCGTGATCCCTGCGGTTGAAGTGGAGAGTCTTAACCGTTGGACTATCAGGGAAGTCCTATCCATTCTTTTTAAAATATTCTTTTCTATTATGATTTATCATAGAATATTGAAAATAATAGTTCCCTGTGCTATACAGTCAGACCTAGTTTATCCATTTTATATATAATAATTTGCATCTGGCAAAGCTATAGCTTTTAATCAAAGGCTTACAATATTTAGATCTGGTAGTGTCTAAATTGATGATATCTGAATCCAAATAAACTAATATGACAGATGGGGTAGCAAAGACTTAAAAATGCAGTGTGACCTCCAGGGTACCATGACATTTAATAGCAGATCCTAAGTTATAATTGAGGTCTGACCCAAGTCACATGATCTCAGGAGAACCTTAGCTCATTCAGGCTAAGTTCTGGACTGAGGCAAATCCCCAAGCCTCTGTTTTCCCACTCACTGAAATCTATCATCTGTCTTTGGAATTTACCTGACTCTTGCATTTCATATAAATTCTAGGCTAGGTTTCAAGCTTTGGAAACTTTTATGCTATGGTTGTCAGAATAAGAAATCAGCTTGGTTTAAAAATCAGTGAAACAATCTGGCAGACACCCTTTTATGACATACTGCATACCTCTTGGACAAGTTGTACCGAATAAAGAACTTGTCTAGAATTCCTTTATTCAAGATCAGTAATCTAACAGAGAGGAAGCCTGTGTAAATCTTTAATCTACAGAGGAGCGGGAGAGCTAGCAGTGCAGGGAGAGGATGAATCAACATCTGGTTTTCCTCTCTGTGTCGCTGCAGAAAGGGCCTCTTCAGGGAAGGCTTAGACGCCTACTCCAGTGAATCTGCGACTCTGACTTCCAAACAGGACTAGTTCTGACCTCTAGTCCACCTCTGACTTTCAGCCTTGCCAACTGCAAGAGCCCTGGAGAGAGGGCAACAGAGATCATCTTCACTCAGATGAATCTGTCTGTTTATTAAATTGCACTCGGTCCAAATGGCTTGAGCAGTTGCTCAGGAATGTTGCAGGGCGTGAACTGAACATCTCAGCGGGTCAGGTTATCAGAGGGACCCTGTGGGAAGTTCCTGCAGAGGCTCAGGCAGGAGGCTCTGATCTGTCACGTGCTGGCTGATAACTGTAAGAGCTGATACGGTAGATCAGTGGTATTTCTTCCCACAACCTGGATGACAGGTATTAATCATTTCCTTTCCAGGGGAGAACACTGAGATTCAGATAGACTAAATGACTTGTCCAAAGTTATAATCTGAATAAGTGATCAGTGAGCTAACTGCAGGTACCTCAACCACAACAGATGGTAGAACCAGGATTCAATTTCAAGTCCGTTCTACCCCAGTGCTAAGCGTTCTGTGCTTGTAAGCTGACTTTTTATATATAATGACAAATATATAATCACAGTCTGGAAGCATAATAATGTAGAAGAATATGAACATTTTTAATGTTTAGCCCAGCTGTCTTATGCTAAGCCACAACTCCTTAAGATGTATTCTTTCATTATTATATTTCTTTTTTGGTAAATTCTTGTGTCCTAAATGAAGACACATATAACCATTTAGACACATTAACGTAGTATCACACATAGCTTCACTCTTCCAACACAAAGGAGCTTTTCAAAATCAGACATCTGGGCTTATGAAACCTGAGTGGGGAGTCCAGCTTCAGGGCTTGGGGCCCTGGGCACAGAGAAAAGTCGGCCCTAGAAATTTGAATCCTGGCTTTTTCTTCTCTATGGAGAATCATTTTTCTATATTTGTTCCCAAACACAAGTGAAAAACCAGAGCAACCTGACTTTCCATCTTCCTTGCCTCCTGCACCTGGGGAAAGTATCACACAGATGCAGATAGTAAATGTTTCTATTGCAAAAGAGAAAAATGGTGATTATTTTTCAACTCAGTTGTGAAAAGTTCCATTCAGGTGATTTCATTTTAAGATGTTTCTCTGCTTTCTTACCAGACACACTGTGTCACAGTCAAGGATGTTCATAGCTCCATGTGATTGAAAACTTTTATTAACTTAAGCGACAAGGGGTTTCTCTTTCTCACATGGCAAACAGGTTAGATGCTGGCAGTTGCTCCTGCAGGTTCAGTGACTTGAAAGTACCAGTCAGATTTCAGCATTAGGTGGCTACCCGCGTGTTAGACAGATGTCTGCATTCAAGGCAGGAAGAAGTGGAGCAACTTATGCGCTGCCTTCTCCTTACCCCTCTCTTTGTAATGGTGTTCGGAGAAGAAACAGATTTCTCATTAACCAACTGAAGAATAGATTCAAAGAAATCTAGATTGTGCCCACCTTCTCTAAAAATACCTTCTCTCAGAGTGAAACAGAATATGCATTCATGCTAAGTCATATCTGACTCTTTGTGGCCCCGTGGACTGTAGCCCGCCAGGCTCCTCTGTCCATGGGATTTTCCAGTCAAGAATACTAGAGTGAGTTGCCATTTCTTCCTCCAGGGGATCTTCCTGACTCAGGGATCAAACCTGTGTCTCCTGCATTGTAGGCGGATTCTTTACCATTGAGCCACCAGGGAAGGCCCCAAAACAGAATATGAACATGATGTAAAGGAGTCAGCAGCATACCTTAATAATTGCCTTAGAGAGAAATGGACGGAGTAAGTCTTTGACCTTTAGGGAACTTTGAATTTCAGTTCACTAGATCTTATATACAGAGTCCTGGCAAAAGGAAAAAGTTCCCTTTCTTTAGGGTAGGCTTTCTCAACATTAGGACTATGGGTCGTTTGGGCTAGAAAAGCCTTCATTGTAGGAGGCCGTCCTGTGCATTGGAGCCTGCGTAGCATCTTTGTCCTTCACTGTCTAGGTGCTGGTAGCACCTCCTGCCCCTCTGTGACAACCAGAGATATCCTCAGACATTGCTACATGTCTGCAGCCAAATCACCTGCTGTGGCAAAGCACCGCCTTACTATGCCCTGCTGGGGTTTTGCAGACTGACTCTGCCTGTCATCTCAGTAGATAGCCCAGACATCGAGACCTGCGCACTATGACTATTTATAACTGCACAGCAGTGGTCTCCAGTAGCCACGGTCTCAGTCTCCAAGATTCTGACTAAACCGATCCAGGATGTCACCTAGTTAGGGTTTTATTGTTTTTATTGCTGCTGCTGTTTGATGTCTTGTTTTTAACAGCCAAGGTGATTCTAATACTCTATTAGGGATAAGAAATGTTTCTTTCTTTAAAAAAAAAAAAGTGAGCGTCTCACTCTGAGCTAACCTAGATGGTGGGATGGGGAACAAGACACCCACCAAGGTCCTGAGCAAAGATGAGATTTGACAGACTTCCTGTCTTTTTATTAATTTGTCTTTGTTCAGTCACTCAGTCGTGTCTGACTCTTTGCAACCCTATGGACTGCAGAGCACCAGTTTTCCCTGTCTATCACTATCTCCTGGAGTTTGCTCAAACTCATGTCCATTGAGTGGATGATGCCATCCAACCATCTCAACCTCTTCTCCTTCTGCCCTCAGTCTTGCCCAGCATCAGGGTCTTTTTCCAGTGAGTTGGTTCTTCGCATCAGGTGGCCAGATTAACTGGAGCTTCAGCATCAGTTCTTCCAATGAATATTCAGGGTTAATTTTCTTTAAGATTGATTGGTTTGATCTCCTTGCAGTCCAAGGGACTTCGAAGAGTCTTCTCCAGCACCACAGTTTGGAAGCATCAGTTCTTTAGCACTCAGCCTTTGTGGTCCAACTCTCATATCGGTATGTGACTACTGGGAAAACCATCGTTTTGACTATGGACCTTTGTTGGAAAAGTGATGTCTCTGCTTTTTAGCATGCTCTCTAGGTTTGTCATTAAGCAAACGTCTTTTAATTTCATGGCTGTATTTGCTGTCCTCAGTGATTTTTGGAGCCCAAGAAAATNTGACTATGGACCTTTGTTGGAAAAGTGATGTCTCTGCTTTTTAGCATGCTCTCTAGGTTTGTCATTAAGCAAACGTCTTTTAATTTCATGGCTGTATTTGCTGTCCTCAGTGATTTTTGGAGCCCAAGAAAATGAAGTCTGTCACTGTTTCCATTGTTGCCCTGTCTATTTACCGTGAAGAGATGGGACTGGATGGTCGTGGTCTTCACTGTTTGAATGTTGAATTTTAAGCCAGCTTTTTCACCCTCCTCTTTCACCTCCATTATCTAGAGGCTCTTTAGTTCCTCTTCACTTTTTTACCATTAGGGTGATGTTATTTGAATATCTGAGGTTATTGCTATTTTTCCTGGCAGTCTTGGTTCCAACTTGAGCTTCATCCAGCCAGGCATTTCACACGATGTACTCTGCACATAAGTTAAATAAGCAGGGTGACAATATACAGCCTTGANTTTCTCCTTTTGCCAGGACTCTGTATATAAGATCTAGTGAACTGAAATTCAAAGTTCCCTAAAGGTCAAAGACTTACTCCGTCCATTTCTCTCTAAGGCAATTATTAAGGTATGCTGCTGACTCCTTTACATCATGTTCATATTCTGTTTTGGGGCCTTCCCTGGTGGCTCAATGGTAAAGAATCCGCCTACAATGCAGGAGACACAGGTTTGATCCCTGAGTCAGGAAGATCCCCTGGAGGAAGAAATGGCAACTCACTCTAGTATTCTTGACTGGAAAATCCCATGGACAGAGGAGCCTGGCGGGCTACAGTCCACGGGGCCACAAAGAGTCAGATATGACTTAGCATGAATGCATATTCTGTTTCACTCTGAGAGAAGGTATTTTTAGAGAAGGTGGGCACAATCTAGATTTCTTTGAATCTATTCTTCAGTTGGTTAATGAGAAATCTGTTTCTTCTCCGAACACCATTACAAAGAGAGGGGTAAGGAGAAGGCAGCGCATAAGTTGCTCCACTTCTTCCTGCCTTGAATGCAGACATCTGTCTAACACGCGGGTAGCCACCTAATGCTGAAATCTGACTGGTACTTTCAAGTCACTGAACCTGCAGGAGCAACTGCCAGCATCTAACCTGTTTGCCATGTGAGAAAGAGAAACCCCTTGTCGCTTAAGTTAATAAAAGTTTTCAATCACATGGAGCTATGAACATCCTTGACTGTGACACAGTGTGTCTGGTAAGAAAGCAGAGAAACATCTTAAAATGAAATCACCTGAATGGAACTTTTCACAACTGAGTTGAAAAATAATCACCATTTTTCTCTTTTGCAATAGAAACATTTACTATCTGCATCTGTGTGATACTTTCCCCAGGTGCAGGAGGCAAGGAAGATGGAAAGTCAGGTTGCTCTGGTTTTTCACTTGTGTTTGGGAACAAATATAGAAAAATGATTCTCCATAGAGAAGAAAAAGCCAGGATTCAAATTTCTAGGGCCGACTTTTCTCTGTGCCCAGGGCCCCAAGCCCTGAAGCTGGACTCCCCACTCAGGTTTCATAAGCCCAGATGTCTGATTTTGAAAAGCTCCTTTGTGTTGGAAGAGTGAAGCTATGTGTGATACTACGTTAATGTGTCTAAATGGTTATATGTGTCTTCATTTAGGACACAAGAATTTACCAAAAAAGAAATATAATAATGAAAGAATACATCTTAAGGAGTTGTGGCTTAGCATAAGACAGCTGGGCTAAACATTAAAAATGTTCATATTCTTCTACATTATTATGCTTCCAGACTGTGATTATATATTTGTCATTATATATAAAAAGTCAGCTTACAAGCACAGAACGCTTAGCACTGGGGTAGAACGGACTTGAAATTGAATCCTGGTTCTACCATCTGTTGTGGTTGAGGTACCTGCAGTTAGCTCACTGATCACTTATTCAGATTATAACTTTGGACAAGTCATTTAGTCTATCTGAATCTCAGTGTTCTCCCCTGGAAAGGAAATGATTAATACCTGTCATCCAGGTTGTGGGAAGAAATACCACTGATCTACCGTATCAGCTCTTACAGTTATCAGCCAGCACGTGACAGATCAGAGCCTCCTGCCTGAGCCTCTGCAGGAACTTCCCACAGGGTCCCTCTGATAACCTGACCCGCTGAGATGTTCAGTTCACGCCCTGCAACATTCCTGAGCAACTGCTCAAGCCATTTGGACCGAGTGCAATTTAATAAACAGACAGATTCATCTGAGTGAAGATGATCTCTGTTGCCCTCTCTCCAGGGCTCTTGCAGTTGGCAAGGCTGAAAGTCAGAGGTGGACTAGAGGTCAGAACTAGTCCTGCTTGGAAGTCAGAGTCGCAGATTCACTGGAGTAGGCGTCTAAGCCTTCCCTGAAGAGGCCCTTTCTGCAGCGACACAGAGAGGAAAACCAGATGTTGATTCATCCTCTCCCTGCACTGCTAGCTCTCCCGCTCCTCTGTAGATTAAAGATTTACACAGGCTTCCTCTCTGTTAGATTACTGATCTTGAATAAAGGAATTCTAGACAAGTTCTTTATTCGGTACAACTTGTCCAAGAGGTATGCAGTATGTCATAAAAGGGTGTCTGCCAGATTGTTTCACTGATTTTTAAACCAAGCTGATTTCTTATTCTGACAACCATAGCATAAAAGTTTCCAAAGCTTGAAACCTAGCCTAGAATTTATATGAAATGCAAGAGTCAGGTAAATTCCAAAGACAGATGATAGATTTCAGTGAGTGGGAAAACAGAGGCTTGGGGATTTGCCTCAGTCCAGAACTTAGCCTGAATGAGCTAAGGTTCTCCTGAGATCATGTGACTTGGGTCAGACCTCAATTATAACTTAGGATCTGCTATTAAATGTCATGGTACCCTGGAGGTCACACTGCATTTTTAAGTCTTTGCTACCCCATCTGTCATATTAGTTTATTTGGATTCAGATATCATCAATTTAGACACTACCAGATCTAAATATTGTAAGCCTTTGATTAAAAGCTGTAGCTTTGCCAGATGCAAATTATTATATATAAAATGGATAAACTAGGTCTGACTGTATAGCACAGGGAACTATTATTTTCAATATTCTATGATAAATCATAATAGAAAAGAATATTTTAAAAAGAATGGATAGGACTTCCCTGATAGTCCAACGGTTAAGACTCTCCACTTCAACCGCAGGGATCACGAGTTCAATCCCTGGTCAGGGAACTAAGATCCCACACGCCGCAGGGTGGCAAAAAAACCCACAGTGTGTGTGTGTGTGTGTGTGTGTGTGTGTGTGTGTGTATACATATATGTATATATATGTATGTATGTGTCCTTGTGTGTGTATAACTGAATTCTTTGCTGTACAGCAGAAGTTAACATAACATTGTAAATAGACTATATTGCAATTAAAAAAAATTTTAATGGTAGCTTTGCAAAGTTGCATGAATGGTGATAATTAAATAGTTGTAGCACATTTCCTGATCCCCATCATGCCATATATGGAATCAAGCTCTGTGTTCTGGGGTGGGAATACTGCCATTTCAGTATTACACAGACGGGATGAAAGGCAAAGTCAAACTTGCATAAAACACTCTTCTGGATTTGGAGGAGTGAGAAACGTCTTCATCACAGATTCATTTGCAAGCAGCTAACATATATTATTGATCCTTGGAGTTTATAAAAATTGGAGCCTATTAGGCTATTTCACTAGGCCCTTTTATTTCAAGTTGAAAAAATAACAGAGGTATAGATATTTTAGTACCAGAAAAAGAGGAGAAAAGTGACTGCGCCGTTCAATTGCACAGACCTGCAGCGCCACCTGTTGGCTGCTCTGTAAATCACTGCTGCTGCTGCCAAGTCACTTCAGATGTGTTCGATTCTGTGCAACCCCATGGAGCCCACCAGGCTCCTCTGTCCATGGAATTGTCGAAGCAAGAATAGTGGAGAGGGTAGCTATTCCCTTCTCTAGGGGATCTTCCTGACCCAGGAGTCAAACCTGCATCTCCTGCACTTCAGGTGGATTCTTTACCATCTGAGCCACCAGGGAAGCCCCAGAAACAGAGCTGATCTCCAAAAATACTGTACTAAACAAGGGGGCAGGTTAAGTGAAGGTCAAGTGCTCATTAAACTCTTAGTTTCCAAGAAGATGCATGTCCCTGGAAAATGAGTGGTGCGTGTTAATTCTAGATGGCCATGTGGTAACCACTGATTTTCATTCACTATTTTTGATGAAGCACTAAAGAGAAAAATGAAGACATGGAATGATAAGGTTTTGGAACTGGGTAAGTCTTTAAATAATAGCATAATCTATTTGTTATGGATATGAGAAAACCAAGGTTCTAGGACATTGTATATTTCAGAACATCAGAACAGAGAGCAGTGTGGGTACCAGGGCCAGAACACACTTCTTCAGATGCTTAGTTCTTTCTTGATGATTTTAAGAAATTTCATTTTCATAACCCAAGTCCACTTTCATTTAATAGTATGTTACTTTATTTAACACTATGTTATTACTTTGTAATAACAAAATAATCCTAATTTCTTCCTCCAGTCTCATCATTGCTGTTATTTATACCACTTGTACATAAACATACATACAATGTGGACAAATTATTATTTTAGATCAACTGAAAAAAAGCAAAAAGTTTTAATTTTACCTTTAAAGGTAAAGGTAAATTACCTTTTGCAATAACACAACAGAAGACTCTACACATGGACATCACCAGATGGTCAATATCGAAATCAGATTGATTATATTCTTTGCAGCCAAAAATGGAGAAGCTCTATACAGTCAGCAAAAACAAGACCAGGAGCTGACTGTGGCTAAGATCATGAACTCCTTATTACCAAATTCAGACTTAAATTGAAGAAAGTAGGGAAAACCACTAGACCATCCAGGTATGACCTAAATCAGATCCCTTATGATTATACAGTGAAAGTGAGAAATAGATTTAAGGCTTTCGATCTGATAGACAGAGTGCCTGATGAACTATGGACGGAGATTCCTGACATTGTACAGGAGACAGGAATCAAGACCATTCCCAAGAAGAAATGCAAAAAAGCAAAATGGCTGTCTGGGGAGGCCTTACAAGGAACTGTGAAAAGAAGAGAAGAGAAAAGCAAAGGAGAAGGAAAGATATACCCATTTGAAAGCAGAGTTCCAAAGAATAGCAAGGAGAGATAAGAAAACCTTCCTCAGTGATCAGTGCAAAGAAAGAGGAAAACAATAGAATGGGAAAGACTAGAGATCTCTTCAAGAAAATTAGAGATACCAAGGGAATATTTCATGCAAAGATGGGCTCAATAAATGACAGAAATGGTATGGACCTAACAGAAGCAGAAGATATTAAGAAGAGGTGGCAAGAATACACAGAAGAACTGACCAAAAAGATCTTCATGACCCAGATAATCACAATGGTATGATCACTCACCTACAACCAGACATTCTGGAATGCAAAGTCAAGGGTGCCTTAGGAAGCATCATTATGAACCAAGCTAGTGGGGGTGATGGAATTCCAGTAGAGCTATTTCAAATCCTGAAAGATGATGCTGTGGAAGTGCTGCAATCAATATGCCAGCAAAATTGGAAAACTCAGCGGTGGCCACAGGACTGGAAAAGGTCAGTTTTCATTCCAATTCCAAAGAAAAGCAATGCAAAGAATGGTCAAACTACCACACAATTGCACTCATCTCACATGCTAGTAAAGTAATGCTCAAAATTCTCCAAGCCAGGCTTCAGCAATATGTGAACCATGAACTTCCAGATGTTCAAGCTGGTTTTAGAAAAGGCAGAGGAACCAGAGATCAAATTGCGAACATCCGTTGGATCATCGAAAAAGCAAGAGAGTTCCAGAAAAACATCTACTCTACTCCTGCTTTATTTACTATGCCAAAGCCTTTGACTGTGTGGATCACAATAAACTGTGGAAAATTCTGAAAACGATGGGAATACCAGACCACTTGACCTGCCTCTTGAGAAATCTTTATGCAGCTCAGGAAGCAACAGTTAGAACTGGACATAGAACAACAGACTGGTTCCAAATAGGAAAAGGAGTCCATCAAAGCTGTCTATTGTCACCCTGCTTATTTAACTTATATGCAGAGTACATCATGAGAAATGCTGGGCTGGAGGAAGCACAAGCTGGAATCAAAATTGCAGGGAGAAATATCAATAACCTCAGATATGCAGATGACACCATACTTATGACAGAAAGCAAAGAACTAAAGAGCCTTTTGATGAATGTGAAAGAGGAAAGTGAAAAAGTTGGCTTAAAGCTCAACATTCAGAAAACTAAGGTCATGGCATCTGGTCCCATCACTTCACAGCAGATAGATGGGGAAACTGTGGAAACAGTGAGAGACTTTATTTTTTTGTGCTCCCAAATCACTGCAGATGGTGACTACAGTCATGAAATTAAATGATGCTCACTCCTTGGAAGGAAAGTTATGACCAACATAGATAGCATATTAAAAAGCTGAGCACTGAAGAATCGATGCTTTTGAACTATGGTGCTGGAGAAGACTCTTGAGAGACCCTTAGGCTGCAAGGAGATCCAACCAGTCCATCCTAAAGGAAATTAGTACTGAATATTCACTGGAAGAACTGATGTTGAAGCTGGAAACTCCAATACTTTGGCCACCTGATGCAAAGAGATGGCTCATTTGAAAAGACCCTGATGCTGGGAAAAATTGAAGGCTGGAGCTGAAGGGGATGACGGAGGATGAGATGGTTGGATGGCATCACCGACTCAATGGACATGAGTTTGAGTAAACTCCAGGAGTTGGTGATGGACAGGGAGGCCTGGCGTGCTGCAGTCCATGGGGTCACAAAGAGTCAGACACGACTGAGCGACTGAACTCAACTGACCTTATCTTTAAAAAAAGAAAATTCATTTTCAGAAATCTTTATAGTCTCTATTTTTAACAGTATTCTATTGAGAACCAGAGGCATCTCACAATATTACTTAAATTCACACCATTCAGGAAGCAATCTCCACAATAACCTATTTCTAGCTGCCAGTCAANCAACTGACCTTATCTTTAAAAAAAGAAAATTCATTTTCAGAAATCTTTATAGTCTCTATTTTTAACAGTATTCTATTGAGAACCAGAGGCATCTCACAATATTACTTAAATTCACACCATTCAGGAAGCAATCTCCACAATAACCTATTTCTAGCTGCCAGTCAAAAACATTCACTATGTGTTATGATACTTAGAGAATCAAACTTGTAAAAGGACAGCTTCTTTCCTTCTTCACCTCAGCAATCCATTCATTTTTTTCCCCACTGAGTTTATGGTACCCAATAAGGGGCTATAACTCCCTTGAAACATACGTGACTTCCAGGTTGTGGTTCCCTATGATGCTAATGGCTCACTGGAGACAATCAAGTCCAATGAACAACAGCATTCCTATGGCAACTGCATCTCCAGGCTCATCCAAAAGAAATGGAAACTCAGTTGAGAAATGGGTCATCAAAGCATAGACAGGGTGTCAGAGAGAAATGCTAGTGAATGCCACCTTTGGTGACAGAAGACCAGTAAGGTCTCATAAATACCATTGGGGACACAGTTCAAGAAATATCTATGAAGATCCGTAGATTTTAGAACTGTTCAGTCTTCCAAATGTAAAGAAACTTACCTTTATTTTTTTATTCAGTAAATAATTAGCAATTAATTAATTTGGGCTTCCCTGGTGGTTCAGATGGTAAAGAGCCTGCCTGCAATTCAGGAATCCCAGGTTTGATCCCAGGGTTGGAAGGATCCCCTGGAGAAGAGAGTGACTACTCACTCCAATATTCTTAGCTAGAGAACTCCATGAACAGGGGAGCCGTGCAGGCTACAGTCCATGGGGTTGCAAAGAGTCAGACGCAACCGAGTGACTAACATTAACAGGACTTTCCTTAAAGAGAAGTAACACTTAGGCTCCCTTCCTGAGAGCACCAGCAGGGAAGAGACCTTGGGAGGTGAGGCCTTGCTTCCTGGTCAGTTTGAGGGTACAGTGTGACAAGGAGGGAAGCTTTAGGGAGGAGAGGAAAGCCGAGCACATCAAATCAGATCAGACGTAGGCTGCCTTAGGGCCTGCAACGTGGCCTTAAGGACTTGATATATTGGAGATGTGTACGGATCTTCAAGCTAATTCCCCAAATTCAGTCCATTGCCCAAATCAGAGGGCTGAGAGTTGTCCATCACCTTCCCTCCCTTTCAACCTTTATCATTTGCATCACTTCCAAAAGAAATGAATCTGCCCCTCCCCCTCCATTCACACCACTCTGCGGCATGCTTGACCTACTGCCCTGCAACTCTCTCCAAACTAAGCCCCTTCCTTTCAATTCCATTTTCCACGCTGCCACCACCTAACCCTTCTGAAATGCAAACAGTCTTGTTCTGTCCTTGCTTGAAGCCATTGGGCAGGGACAAATTTCAAGCTTCTTAGAGCCGCATAGAAGACTTCCTGATTTGGCTCAGTGTTCCTGTTCAACCTTACTTCCTTGCTCAGCACTTCCAGTTTCCCCTTCAGATTCGGCCCCCTCTTTCTACACACTTGTCTGACTATGGCCTGTCCGTCTCCAGTCTGTCATGTTCTTTGCTACCATCACTGGGCAAACTCTTATTCATCNCTTCTCCAATGCATGAAAGTGAAAATTGAAAGTGAAGTCGCTCAGTCGTGTCCGACTCTTAGTGACCCCATGGACTGCAGCCCACCTGGCTCCTCCATCCACAGTATTCTCCAGGCAAGAGTACTGGAGTGGGGTGTCATTGCCTTCTCCAAGGAACAGAATAGAGCCTAGAAAAAGACTAATTATATATTTTCAGATGATTTTCAAGAAAAGTGGGAAACAAATTCACCTGGAAAAGGGAAATATTTTCAAGAAATGGAACACTGAGATATTTTTACAAGGGAAGAGTGAAATATTAGCTCATCCTTATGCAACAAAATAACTCTAAATCTCTAAGTGCATCCAAGATATAAACTGAAAGGCTAAAACTGTATAATTTCTAGAATGAATCATAGGTGAAAATCTTTGCAAATTTGGAGTAGCACCAAATCATCTTGACTCTTTCTTTAACAACAACCAAGTTACTGAAAAGCAATGAAACTTCAGTGATTTGAAACTATGGTCCAAGAATGATATTTATATAAAATTCATTACTAACCATACCACAGTAAAAAAGAACTGCTCATCAGTGGGGGAATAGGTGGCCAAAGATGATTGATACTATATTCATTTTTCCTTTTGTTAAATCTGTGTTCAGTTAGTACATCTTATTTGCTTTTAATGCCTGATATTAAAAGTACTCTATTTATTTGAGTTGTACTCTTGGTTACTCATTGTAAAATATATGTAAAGTATTATCTAGTCAGCTAACCCAGAGTCATTCTTTAGGTTTCTATTCTAGCAAGTCTTGATTGAATTTTCTTCTCTCTTTCCTACCATGACAAATCAGATAGGAATAAGTATCTCTCCCCTGAGTCCAGTAACATTCTGAGTATTCCTATTAGAAATTTGAGTTCACTGTATAAATTGTTATTTCAAGTGACCACTTCCTGTATCTTGAAGTGGGAGACCAAATTTCATACATATAAAATCCAGTGCCTGGCACAGTGATTAATAGATTATATACAGTAAATAAATATTTTATTAGAAAAATGCTGCATTTCTAGAAAATTATTTATTTCTTTGTTATTTACACTTTTTCTACCCTCAGATTGAAATGTGTTTATGGAAGCATAATTATTCTCAAATCCCTAATAATTATATTCGTCCTCCTAAATAATTTCCCTTGATTTACTCTACCATTCATGTATTTTTATTCTTTTCAGTAGCAAAGATTTCAGAGCGAACAGCATTTTATTGTCTCATATTAGGTTAAAGACTATGAGATTTTAAAGGTTAATATCAGAGAACAACAAATGTACAACATATTATTTCCGTCCCTAACTTTGTACTGTGAATTGTATTCTACACAGCTAATAAATAAAAAAGATAATGACTTGGTTCTTAGATTCTGGTCTACAAAAAACAGACAAATAATGATAGGCTATGAGTAAGATATTAGAATCTTTCACAGTTTAGTAAAGAATCAGAGTCGATCAGGGAGATAGGACTTACATATTTTTCCTTGAAACCTATAAGATATCTCTCTATGCACAAAAGGAAGGATTTAGCATGCATGTAAAGAAAAATAAAGGGACAGACTTTATTTTCTTGGACTCCAAAATCACTGTGGATGGTGACTGCAGCCAAGAAATTAAAAGACTCTTGCTCCTTGGAAGAAAAGCAATGACAAACCTGGATAGCATACTAAAAAGCAGATATCACTTTGCCAACAAAGGTCAGTATAGTCAAAGCTATGGTTATTTCAGTAGTCTTGTATGGATGTGAGAGCTGGACAATAAAAAAGGCTGAGTGCCAAAGAATCAATGCCTTTGAACTGTGGTGCTAGAGAAGACTCTTGAGAGTCCGCTGAACTACAAGGAGACCAATCCAGCCAATTCTAAAAGAAATCATTGCTGAATATTCACTAGAAGGACTGATGCTGAAGCTGAAGTTCCAATACTTTGACCACCATATGCAAAGAGATGATTCACTGAAAAAGACCCTGCTGATGGGAATGATTGAAGGCAAGGGGAGAGGGAGTGACAGAGGGTAAGATGGTTGGATAGCATCACCGACTCAATGGACTTGAATTTGAGCAAACTCTGGGAGATGATGAAGGAAAGGGAATCCTGCCATGCTGCAATCCATGGGGTTGCAGAATCAGACACAACTAGTGACTGAACCACAACAAAGAAAAATCTATAAAACTGGTAAAAATCCATTTGTAAAAGTCTAGAAAAATCTAGTAAATTTATTAACTTTTGAAATCTGATAAACACCAAAGAAGACATTTGAACACCATAAATGTAAAACAATTTATCCTTTTCAGTGATATAGATGTTAGCTAATTATAGTGAAGAAAGTTCAGTTCAGTCACTCAATCGTGTCTGACTCTGCGACCCCATGAATCGCAGCATGCCACGCCTCCCTGTCCATCACCAACTCCCAGAGTTCACTCAGACTCAGGTCCATCGAGTCAGTGATGCCATCCAGCCATCTTATCCTCTGTCATCCCCTTCTCCTCCTGCCCCCAATCCCTCCGAGCATCAGAGTCTTTTCCAATGAGTCAACTCTTCGCATGAGGTGGCCAAAGTACTGGAGTTTCAGCTTTAGCATCATTCCTTCCAAAGAAATCCCAGGGTTGATCTCCTTCAGAATGGACTGGGTGGATCTCCTTACAGTCCAAGGGACTCTTAAGAGTCTTCTCCAACACCACAGTTCAAAAGCATCAATTCTTCAGCGCTCAGTCTTCTTCACAGTCCAACTCTCACATCCATACATGACCACAGGAAAAACCATAGCCTTAATTAGACAGACCTTAGTCGGCAAAGTAATGTCTCTGCTTTTGAATANCAGTCATAATACTTTAGAAGTGACACGTGGACTAACAGCTTTAATAATTATTGACAAAAACACTATAAAACTCTTAGAAGAAAGCGTAGGAAGAACACTGACATAAATCACAGCAAGTTTTTTTTTTGGACCCACCTCCTAGAGTAATGAAAATAAAAATAAACAAATGGAACCTAATTAAGCTTAAAATTTTTGTAAAGAAAACCATAAACAAGACAAAAAGACAGCCCTCCAAATCGGAGGAAATATTTGCAAATGAAGCAACTGACAAGGGATTAATCTCCAAAATAAACATTTCATGCAGATCAATATCAAGAAAACAAACAACCCAATCAAAAACTGGGCAGAAGACCTAAATAGACATTTCTCCAAAGAAGACATACAGATGGCCAAGAGGCACATGAAAAGAGGCTCAACAGCACTAATTATTAGAGAAATACAGATCAAAGGTCAAGTAGCATCCAAGGTCAGTAGCGGTGGCCGTGAGGAGCTACCCCATGTTCAAGGTAAGCAGCAGCGTGAAGCGATACTCCATGTCCAAGGTAAGAGAAACCCCAGTAAGATGGTAGGCACTGAGAGAGGGCGTCAGAGAGCAGACAGACTGAAACCGCAATCACAGAAACCTAAACAAACTAACCACCTGGACCACAGCCTTGTTGAACTCAGTGAAACTAAGCCATGCTGTGTAGGGCCACCTAGGATGGACATGTCTTGGTGGAGAGTTCTGACAAAATATGGTCCACTGGAGAAGGGAATGGCAAACAACTTCAGTATTCTTGCCTTGAGAACCCCATGAACAGAATGAAAAGGCAAAAGATAGAACACTGAAAGATGAACTCCTCAGGTCGGTAGGTACCCAGTATGCTACTGAGAACAGTGGAGAAATGACTCCAGAAAGAATGAAGGGATGGACCCCAAAAAACACAACACCCAGTTGTGAATGTGACTGGTGATAGAAATAAAGTCCAATGCTGTAAAGAGCAATATTGCATAGGAAACAGGAATGTTAGGTCCATGAATCAAAGCAAATTGGACGTGGTCAAACAGGAGATGGCAAGAGTGAACGTCGACATTCTAGGAATCAGCGAACTAACATGGACTAGAATGGGTGAATTTAATTCAGATGATCATTATATCTACTACTGTGGGCAAGAATCCCTTAGAAGAAATGGAGTAGCCATCATAGTCAACAGAAAGGTCCAAAATGCAGTACTTGGATGCAGTCTCAAAGAGGACAGAATGATCTCTGTTCGTTTCCAAGGCAAACCATTCACTATCACAGTTATCCAAGTCTATGCCATGACCAGTAATGCTGAAGATGCTGAAGTTGAACGGTTCTGTGGAGACCTACAAGACCTTTTAGAACTAACACCCAAAAAAGATGTCCTTTTCATTATAGGGTACTGGAATGCAAAAGTAGGAAGTCAAGAAACACCTGGAGTAACAGGCAAATTTGGTCTTGGAGTACAGAATGAAGCAGGGAAAAGGCTAATAGAGTTTTGGCAAGTGAACACAGTAGTTATCACAAACACCCTCTTCTAACAATACAAAAGAAGACGCTACACATGGACATCATCAGGTAGTCAACACTGAAATCAGATTGATTATATTCTTTCAAGCCAAAGACGGAGAAGCTCTATACAATTAGCAAAAACAAGACTTGGAGCTGATTATGGCTAAGATTATGAACTATCTATTGCCAAATTCAGACTTAAATTGAAGAAAATAGCTGAAGCCACTAGACCATTCAGGTATAAACTAAATAAATTCCCTTACAATTATACAGTGGAAGTGAGAAATAGATTTAAGGGACTAGATCTGATAGAGTGCCTGAAGAACTATGGACAGAGGTTCATGACATTGTACAGCAGGCAGGGATCAAAACCATCACCAAGAAAAAGAAATGCAAAAAAAGCAAAATGGTGTCTGAGGAGGCCTTACAAATTGCTGTGAAAAGAAGAGAAGCAAAAAGGAAAAATATGCCTATTTGAATGCAGAGTTCCAAAGAATAGCAAGGAGAGATAAGAAATCCTTCTTCAGTGATCAGCGCAAAGGAACAGAGGAAAACAACAGAACTGGAAAGACTAGAGATCTCTTCAAGAAAATTAGAGATACCAAGGGAACATTTCATACAAAGATGGGCTCAGTAAAGGACAGAAATGGTATGGACCCAACAGAAGCAGAAGATATTAAGAAGAGGTGGCAAGAATACACAGAAGAACTATACAAAAAAGATCTTCATAACCCAGATAATCACAATGGTGTGATCACTCACCTACAGCCAGACATTCTGGAATGCATAGTCAAGCGGGCCTTAGGAAGAACCACTATGAACAAAGCTAGTGGAGGTGATGGAATTCCAGTTGAGCTATCTCAAATCCTGAAAGATGATGCTATGGAAGTGCTGCAATCAATATGCGAGCAAATTTGGAAAACTCAGCAGTGGCCACAGGACTGGAAAATGTCCGTTTTCATTCCAATCCCAAAGAAAGGCAATGCAAAGAATACTCAAACTACCACACAATTGCACTCATCTCACACACTAGTAAAGTAATGTTCAAAATTCTCCAAGCCAGGCTTCAGCAATATGTGAACCATGAACTTCCAGATGATCAAGCTGGTTTTAGAAAAGGCAGAGGAACCAGAGATCAAATTGCCAACATCTGCTGGATCATCGAAAAAGCAAGAGAGTTCCAGAAAAACATCTATTTCTGCTTTATTGACTATGCCAAAGCCTTTGACTGTGTGGTTCTCAATAAACTGTGAAAAATTCTGAAAGAGATGGGAATACCAGACCACCTGACCTGCCTCCTGAGAAATCTGTATGCAGGTCAGGAAGCAACAGTTAGAACTGGACACGGAACAACAGACTGGTTCCAAATAGGAAAAGGAGTATATCAAGGCTGTATATTGTCATCCTGCTTATTTAACTTATATGCAGAGTACATCATGAGAAACACTGGGCTGGATGAAGCACAAGCTGGAATCAAGATTGCCAGGAGAAATATCAATAACCTCAGATATGCAGATGATACCACCCTTATGGCAGAATGTGAAGAAGCACTAAAGAGCTTCTTGATGAAAGTGAAAGAGGAGATGAAAAAATTGGCTTAAAACTCAACATTCAGAAAACTAAGATCATGGCATCTGGTCCCATCACTTCATGGGAAATAGATGGGGAAACAGTGGAAAAACTGAGAGACTTTATTTTGGGGGGCTCAAAATCACTGCAGATGGTGACTGCAGCCATGAAATTAAAAGATGCTTACTCCTTGGAAGGAAAGTTATGACCAACTTAGACAGAATATTAAAAAGAGAGACATTCCTTTTCCAACAAAGGTCCATCTAGTCAAGGCTATGGTTTTTCCAGTAGTCATGTATGATGTGAGAGCTGGACTATAAAGAAAGCTCAGCACCAAAGAATTGATGCTTTTGAACTATGGATTTTCGAGAAGACTCTTGAGAGGACTGCAAGGAGATCCAACCAGTCCATCCTAAAGGAGATCAGTCCTGAGTGTTCATTGGAAGAACTGATATTGAAGCTGAAACTCCAATACTTTGGCCATCTGATTCAAAGAGCTGACTCACTGGAAAAGATCCTGACGCTGGGAAAGATTGAGAGCAGGAGGAGAAGGGGACGACAGAGGATGAGATGGTTGGATGGCCTCACCAACTCAGTGGAGATGAGTTTGAGTAAACTCTAGGAGTTGACAATGGACAGGGAGGCCTGGTGTGCTGTGGTCCATGGGGTTGTGAAGAGTCAGACATGACTGAGCAGTTGAACTCAATTGAACAGATCAAAACTACAATGAGGTATCACCTCACACTGGTCTGAATGGCCATCATCAAAAATCTGGAGAGGGTGTGGAGAAAAGGGAACCCTCTTGCACTGTTGTTGGGAATGTAAATTGGTACAACCACTATGGAGAACAGCATGAAAGTTCCTTAGAAAACTAAAAAGAGGACTAGCATATGGCACAACAATCCTACTACTGGTTTATATACCCTGAGAAAACCATAACTTAAAAGGATACATGTACCCAAGTGTTCATTGAAACACACTGCAGCTACTGTTCATTTACAGTAGCCAGGACAGGAAGTAACATAGATGCCCATCAACAGGAGGAGTGGATAAAGAAGTGGTAGTGCATATATATACAGTGGAATATTACTCGGCCATAAAAAAGGAACACACTTGGGTCACTTGCAGAGGCATGGATTGACCAAGAAAAATGCCCATGAATTTTGAGTTAAGTTTTATTGGGGGAAAAATTAGGACTAGAACCCAGAAGACAGTATTTCAGATAGCAGAGAAATTGCACCCAAGAGCAGGGGGAAAGGTCTATACTATACTATACTTGGGATTTTGGTGAGGGGCATACATGCAAGGAGATGATAAGAGTTAATTTCAACATTTCTTCTTGACATTTTTTTGTTCTTTCAAATTTCTGAGAATCCTAAAACCAGTTTTTTATTGAACTTTCTCTGTGCATATAAAAAGAACTAATTTTGGATGTCAACTACAAATTGGTGCTTGCCAACTACCCCTACAAGGACTAAATCATATACTGCTTCAGCTGCTGACTTTAAACACCCCCTGAATGGAGTTTAGGGTGGAGAGCAGAAATGAGGCACCCTGTGCTCTGGGAAAGACTGACAGAACAGGTCTTCAGATAGTTATTTCAGGAGCCAATTTCATAAACACAATTCTTGTATCTCCTCATATCTAGAAAAGCATTAAGTTCCTGCATGGTGATGGCTGCTTCTGGGGACAAGCAGAAACCTTCTGCAAAAAAAGATGTGCTTGATTAAATGTACCTCCCTTCACCAAAATCATGTCTGTACTGACCTTCCCCCTTGCCTCTTGGGACCAGTTTCTCAGAGCTATCTGAAATATGGTCTCCCCAGTTATAGCCATCATTTTGTGCCCAATACAACTTAACTCACAACTTCCATATGCATTTTTTTAAAGTCAGCATGGAGTTTCAAAAGTTTCACTTTAACCAGTTTTCTCTGGAGTCTGAAGAATATTATTGGTGGCCACACAATGTTTAAAAAGCAATCATCTTTCTCTTTAGTCATATTTTTATAGCTACAATCCTCCTTAATAAATTGCACCTGAATTCACCACTTTACAAAAGGCAACCAATCACTCAGTGGAATACACACACACACACACAAAGACAGAACTGTCACAAACCCTCCAGAGGATATGAAGTCCCAAACAAACACTTCTCAACAAAAACAGGCCTCGATGGCAGATACACAACAGAACCAACTGGCAAAAATGCCCAAATAGCACTTCATGCTCAAAAGAAAAGTTAGCTGGGTGCACACCAAAGGATTTAGTCTTGGAGTTCTTCAGCTAGTCCAGAAGCATCTTTCTGTTCCAACAAGGAAAAGCATACACTGGCAGCCTGTGCTGAGCAGGGGAGAAGCTGGGTAGATCCTGGAAACAAATGGTTTCAGCAACTACTGGGAACATCCCCCAAACCCCCTCCTAGGACCAGAAATTCATGAACAGAAGCTCCTCACATTCTTCCCAGTGGGGCATCATGGTGGCAGCTCAGCGTGGGGGAATCCCCACCCTGGGAACCAGCTATCCCGAGAACGCAGCCTCACCTGGGCACCAAAAACTGTTAGTGAAAGTGATTCCACGCCAGGCTCCAGCCCCGGTTGGATCCAGGGTAATCGAAGGGTGAACGGCGTCAGTGATTAGGAGAGATTTATTAGAGATATAAAGGAAGATTAGGAAAGAATAGTGTAGTGGAGAAAATAGAGGAGAAAAGTGGCTGACATTCCTTGGTTTACACAGAAAGTCAATAAAGTCTCAAGACAAGAGACTTGCACCGTTTATGTAGGCTGCAGGTGCCCTCCTGGTCTCCCGAGGGAGTGAAGAAGCAGGGCGCCTTTCCGTTCAGGTCTTAGAAGCCCAGGCAAATAAATAAACACGGCGGACCTCTGTGCTTCAGATGGGAATCAGCCTGAAAAGGAGAGTAAGAAAAGACAACACAGGGAAACCAGACTTTCAAGAAACTGGTCCATCTCTTTATTTTTCAGGAAAGCTTTTATACTTTAAGTTGTACACAGAGATAAAAGGAAAGCACAAAGTCATGCAGGGTCAGCAGTCCTGACCCTTATCGATACCAGGCACTTCTTTATGCATGCATACAAAGGTCTTAGACGGTTTTACATCATCTTTGGGCCAGGGGGCCTCCTAACATTTTATGACCCTTTCCTTCTGACAATGGTCAGTCAACCAGAAAACTTATTTTCTCCAAGGATGATTTTTCTTAAGTCAGGCACCACCCTCTAAAGGCACCAGATAAAGTTGCATTCCTACAGGGCAAAGATGCAGTGGGCTATAATCAAGAAAAGAATTTACTAGCCTAAGGTTTAACATGATTAATATCAAAGGTTATTACTTATTGTTATATCAACTAATGTATACAGAGGATAAGGGATATGGAGACTTAGCAGCAAATATTGGCTCAACAATGAAACCCTCTACCGGTATTTTTCTAACAATCCACTAATACTACATTAATAATTTCTAACTTCTCAAAAGGCTCTGTATTTAGAAAGTTTAGAGCGTCTCGTGCATCTCACGGTTGGGAGGCTGTGAACAATCACATGTGTGCTTGTGAGAGTTCGGATAAACTTGACAGGCAGGCTAGAGAGTCATCAGAGGAGTTTTTGGACTGAAACACTCTTGTTACACCCAGGAGACTTATTAACTGGAGCTCTAAGTTAACTTTTTCCCAAGAAAGGTGGCAGGGGATAGCCCCCTGTTAATGTCAGAAGAGTTGGTGAAAGGCATAATAGAATAAGGCAGACAGACTCTGGTTTTGGGGTAGATGCTCGAGAAAGTCTGGGGCGGGGGTGGGGGTGGGGGGGTCCCTAGAGGCCTGAGCTCACCTTTGCCCTGTCAGGCCTCTTCCTCATGACCTTTGCCATGGGTGGGGTTCTCCACACTGGCTCCCGGCAGATCCAGGTGCTCCCACCTCAAAAGCCTATAAAGAGGCAAGTTGGTGGGAAAGAAAGTTAGCTTTATTTCGAAGGCTGGTCACCAAAGAGGGAGGGCAGACTCCTATCCAAAGCCTGACTTCCCGCACTGACAGCCAGCAGGCAAGAGCTCTTTTAGACAGAGGCAGGGAAAGGGTTCCATGCAGAAACAGCAGAGTCACCTTGGAATTGGTCATCAGTGGTCTGCCAATTGCCATCTTCATTGTTATAAGTATAGTTAATCTTCAGTTCCAAGTTACTTTGTTCCCATTTCTTTGAATTCCCAGTCCTTGGAACTGTGGCACCTTATGTTATAGCTACAGTTTGGTCTTTATGTGATTAACTTCTTCCATGTGGTAGAGGTTTCAGGATCTACAAGTCAGCTCACAGAACTGTTTCTGAGTATTATCTACAGTGCTTGAGGAGGAATGAAAGGTTCCTGACTTTGCTTGTGTCTTACTCGAGCAGTCGTGTCCGAAACTTTACGACCCCATGGGGTATAGCCCGCCAGGCTCCTCTGTCCATGTGATTTTCCAGACGAAAATACTGAAGTGAGTTGCCATTTCCACAGACTCTATAATTGTTTTGTCCAGACTGACCACTTTGTTTCTGAATTTTCTCATTTCTCTGATTAAACCTATTCTTAGGCTAAAGTTTCTCCCCAGACGAAAGCTGGCTGAGAACATGGGGGCCAATGATTATAAGGGCCTCCCTTTTAGAAAGAAGGAATTGTTTGCATAAAAATAAGTTTTGTAATCTCCCACAATTCTATTGTTTTCTAGAGAAAAAAAAGTATACCTCCTCCAGAAAGAGGCCAAAGTGCCCAGCAGTCCACAGCTGGAACCACTTGGACTTTCTTAAAAACTGAACTTGCTTATTTTTTAAAGTTGTATTTATTAATGTTTGGCCATGCGGGATTCTCGCTGCCGCACAGGCTCTTCTCTAGCTGCGGCGATCGGGGACTACTCTCTAGTTGCAGTATTCAGGCTTCTCACTGCGGTGGCTTCTCTTGTTTGAGAGCACAGGCTCTGAGGCGCGTGGCCTTCAGTGGTCGTCATTCCCAGGCTCCAGAGCGCAGGCTCAGCAGCTGTGGTGCGCAGACCTAGCTGCTCCAGGGCGTGTGGGATCTCCCCGGACCAGGGCTCAAACCCATGTCTCCTGCATTAGCAGGCAGATTCTTTACCATGAGCCACCAGGGAAGCCCCCACCTGGGCTTTTAGCATGTGTGCTAATTAGCATGTCAGAACAAGGGACACAGGATGAGCTATCTGTCGGTTCAAATCCCAAGTGTACATCCTACCATTTATGTGGTTGCCTCATTTATATGATGATAATATGGTTGAGGGTGACCCTAAGAATTCATATATGTAAAACACTTGCTTCTGTCTTATCCAGTTAATGGACTTCCCTGGTGGCTCAGACGGTAAAGTATCTGCCTACAATGCAGGAGACCTGGGTTTGATCCCTGGGTCAGGAAGATCCCCTGGAGTAGGAAATTGCAACCCACTTCAGTACTCTTGCCTGGAAAATCCCATGGATGGAGGAGCCTGGAAGGCTATAGTCCATGGGGTCGCAAAGAGTTGGACATGACTGAGCGACTTCACTTTACATCCAATTAATGGTAGCTGTTAAGATTATGAATGTCAATATCTACTGAACCCAGGCATCTGCAAGATCTGAGAAATCACTTCTATAAACTCCTGGATCAGAAAATGTGTCTTACTTAATGGCAAGTCATGGCCTGTGATGTCAGCAGGCTAGCATGGAGACAATAATAGTAAGAATTATTAGGGTCTTTTTAGACTAAGTCACATGCTAAACATTACATGTGTGCAATACCTTTTTTACTGATGCATAGTTGATTGACAATACTGTGTTAGTTTTAGGTGTACAGCAAAGGGATTCAGTTATATTTTTTCAGATACTTTTCCAGTATAGGTTATTGCAGGATATTGAATTTAGTTCCCTGTGCTATACAGTAAAATTCTTGTGGCTAATCTATTTTATATGTAGAGGTTTGTATCTGTTAATCCCATATTCCTAAATTATTCCTCCTCCCACATTCCCCTTTGGTATCCATAAGTTTGTTTTCTATATCTGTGAGTTTGTTTCCGTTTTGTATAAATTCACTTGTATTATTTTTTAGGTTCCATCTACGTTCTATCTTCTAATGTGTATCTCTGTTTATCTGACTTACTTCACTTATTATGGTATTCCCTAGGTCAGGGGTCCCCAACCTCCAGGATCTAATGCCAAATGATCTGAGGTGGAGCCGATGAAATAATAGTAGATGCAAAGTGCACAATGAATGTAATGCACTTGAACCATCCTCAAAGCATCCCCCCCACCTCCAGTCCATGGAAAATTTGTCTCCCATGAAATTAGTTCCTGGTGCCAAAAAGGTTGGAGACTGCTTCTCTAGGTCCTTTATGGTTTGGTAATATTCCATTGTATATCAGATGAAATACACACACACACACACACACATATTGGGCTTCCCAGGTGGCTCCTGGTAAAGAATCTGCCTGCATCAGGAGACCCAGAGACGCAAATACAATTCCTGGGTCAGGAAGATCCCTGGAGAGGGGAATGGCAACCCACTCCAGTATTCTTGCCTGGGAAATCCCATGAACAGAGGAGCCTGGTGAGCTACAGTCCCTGGGATCACAAAAGAGTCAGACATGACTTAGCAACTAAACTACAACAATAACATATAGATATATAAATATATATGTATATATGTACATATATGTCATATATTCTTAAGCCAATCATCCATTGATGATCTCTTGAGTGGTTTCTGTATCTCAGCTATTATAAATAGTGCTGCAGTGAACATTGGATTGCATGTATCTTTTCTACTTATGATTTTTCCGGATATAACCCAGGAGTTGGATCACTGGATCACATGACAACTCTATTTTTAATTTTCTAAGGAACCAACATGCTATTCTCCATAGTGGCTGCACATATGCAGTATCTCATTGAAGCCCCCTGGTGACTTCAGGAGTGCTAATGTTACCCCCACTTTATAAGTAACAAGACTGAGGTATAAGAAGTTAATTGCCTGAGACTAGAAAAAAGAGGAGCTCAGATTTGAACAAATGTCTAACTCTGTGGCTGCCCTCTTCACCAATGGGGTATAAGAACAAACATTTGTAAAGCATTTGCTAGAGGAAATCACTGTTTATTAATTAAAAGACTTACTATTGTTTTCAGTCTTAATGTAGTTTTATAAAATAAACTGAGTATTATATCAATGAGACATTATCCTGTGAGTATAAAAATGTTACCTGGACACTCAGAATGAAGTATGGCCCTATTTCCATTAGTTATATGGATTGTTGAAAGCTATTATTATGAAATCATCTCCCTTCCATTTAAATAAGACAGACTGTAACAGAAGGCTTTTCACAAACCTGCTGTTTACCTAATAGAAGCATCTTGTGGTCATCTTGGAGGAATTCACTTTCCTGCTTAGTTTGCCATGGAAGAGAAGGAGGGCCTTACAAACAGAGCCCTAGGGTTTGCTCAGCTGTTAGATTTCCATTAACCACCAGTAGTCTGCCTGGGCATACTGTGTGTTTGCTCAGCCCAGGGTGGCATCTTCTCAAGACCCACTGTGGTCTGGAGAGCCTTCCAAAGTCCTGAGTCTATAATAAAGTAAACAGCCTGCACAGCCAGGCTCTGGTTTTATAGCACAGCCTGTGAATGTCACCGGCTGAACTAAACCTCAACAAGACCAAATACCATGTATGACAGGTAAATATGTTCTCATACCTGTGGGGACCTTAGCTATTTCCTGTAAAATAGTTCTTCACCACCAAACTGTTGGAAATTTGATTGCAAAGTGCAGATAGGGAGAAATTCATTCTCTGAGCTTTACTGAGGAACTTTTCCCTAACTTAGTAACCATATTTTCCCATGAGTTCAAATTAGGGTACATAGTAATCCTATGCATGTGAATATATGCAGGATATATATATATATATATACTCACACACATATATACATATACATGTATACATACATAGGATATACATAGGCTATATATACAGGATACATACACACATGCATGTATGGATATTTATATATACATATATACATATCTTATATCCATAGCTAGCAATTATGTACATGGCCTGGCTTTTCAAAATTATTTTTCCGTGTATTTTTTCCATTTTCTTGGAACAAGTCTCATCATTATTATAATCTCAGTTTATTTATCAGAAAACCACTGCTCAACAGGATTCGAGGATTTTGGCAATCTTTTTTTTTTTTTTTTTTNTCCATGGGGTCGCAAAGAGTTGGACATGACTGAGCGACTTCACTTTACATCCAATTAATGGTAGCTGTTAAGATTATGAATGTCAATATCTACTGAACCCAGGCATCTGCAAGATCTGAGAAATCACTTCTATAAACTCCTGGATCAGAAAATGTGTCTTACTTAATGGCAAGTCATGGCCTGTGATGTCAGCAGGCTAGCATGGAGACAATAATAGTAAGAATTATTAGGGTCTTTTTAGACTAAGTCACATGCTAAACATTACATGTGTGCAATACCTTTTTTACTGATGCATAGTTGATTGACAATACTGTGTTAGTTTTAGGTGTACAGCAAAGGGATTCAGTTATATTTTTTCAGATACTTTTCCAGTATAGGTTATTGCAGGATATTGAATTTAGTTCCCTGTGCTATACAGTAAAATTCTTGTGGCTAATCTATTTTATATGTAGAGGTTTGTATCTGTTAATCCCATATTCCTAAATTATTCCTCCTCCCACATTCCCCTTTGGTATCCATAAGTTTGTTTTCTATATCTGTGAGTTTGTTTCCGTTTTGTATAAATTCACTTGTATTATTTTTTAGGTTCCATCTACGTTCTATCTTCTAATGTGTATCTCTGTTTATCTGACTTACTTCACTTATTATGGTATTCCCTAGGTCAGGGGTCCCCAACCTCCAGGATCTAATGCCAAATGATCTGAGGTGGAGCCGAT
Organism: Raphicerus campestris; assembly: GCA_006410735.1. Taxonomy (NCBI): domain Eukaryota; kingdom Metazoa; phylum Chordata; class Mammalia; order Artiodactyla; family Bovidae; genus Raphicerus; species Raphicerus campestris. The sequence continues at coordinate 297,604 of SJYW01026562.1, forward strand.
GAAATAATAGTAGATGCAAAGTGCACAATGAATGTAATGCACTTGAACCATCCTCAAAGCATCCCCCCCACCTCCAGTCCATGGAAAATTTGTCTCCCATGAAATTAGTTCCTGGTGCCAAAAAGGTTGGAGACTGCTTCTCTAGGTCCTTTATGGTTTGGTAATATTCCATTGTATATCAGATGAAATACACACACACACACACACACATATTGGGCTTCCCAGGTGGCTCCTGGTAAAGAATCTGCCTGCATCAGGAGACCCAGAGACGCAAATACAATTCCTGGGTCAGGAAGATCCCTGGAGAGGGGAATGGCAACCCACTCCAGTATTCTTGCCTGGGAAATCCCATGAACAGAGGAGCCTGGTGAGCTACAGTCCCTGGGATCACAAAAGAGTCAGACATGACTTAGCAACTAAACTACAACAATAACATATAGATATATAAATATATATGTATATATGTACATATATGTCATATATTCTTAAGCCAATCATCCATTGATGATCTCTTGAGTGGTTTCTGTATCTCAGCTATTATAAATAGTGCTGCAGTGAACATTGGATTGCATGTATCTTTTCTACTTATGATTTTTCCGGATATAACCCAGGAGTTGGATCACTGGATCACATGACAACTCTATTTTTAATTTTCTAAGGAACCAACATGCTATTCTCCATAGTGGCTGCACATATGCAGTATCTCATTGAAGCCCCCTGGTGACTTCAGGAGTGCTAATGTTACCCCCACTTTATAAGTAACAAGACTGAGGTATAAGAAGTTAATTGCCTGAGACTAGAAAAAAGAGGAGCTCAGATTTGAACAAATGTCTAACTCTGTGGCTGCCCTCTTCACCAATGGGGTATAAGAACAAACATTTGTAAAGCATTTGCTAGAGGAAATCACTGTTTATTAATTAAAAGACTTACTATTGTTTTCAGTCTTAATGTAGTTTTATAAAATAAACTGAGTATTATATCAATGAGACATTATCCTGTGAGTATAAAAATGTTACCTGGACACTCAGAATGAAGTATGGCCCTATTTCCATTAGTTATATGGATTGTTGAAAGCTATTATTATGAAATCATCTCCCTTCCATTTAAATAAGACAGACTGTAACAGAAGGCTTTTCACAAACCTGCTGTTTACCTAATAGAAGCATCTTGTGGTCATCTTGGAGGAATTCACTTTCCTGCTTAGTTTGCCATGGAAGAGAAGGAGGGCCTTACAAACAGAGCCCTAGGGTTTGCTCAGCTGTTAGATTTCCATTAACCACCAGTAGTCTGCCTGGGCATACTGTGTGTTTGCTCAGCCCAGGGTGGCATCTTCTCAAGACCCACTGTGGTCTGGAGAGCCTTCCAAAGTCCTGAGTCTATAATAAAGTAAACAGCCTGCACAGCCAGGCTCTGGTTTTATAGCACAGCCTGTGAATGTCACCGGCTGAACTAAACCTCAACAAGACCAAATACCATGTATGACAGGTAAATATGTTCTCATACCTGTGGGGACCTTAGCTATTTCCTGTAAAATAGTTCTTCACCACCAAACTGTTGGAAATTTGATTGCAAAGTGCAGATAGGGAGAAATTCATTCTCTGAGCTTTACTGAGGAACTTTTCCCTAACTTAGTAACCATATTTTCCCATGAGTTCAAATTAGGGTACATAGTAATCCTATGCATGTGAATATATGCAGGATATATATATATATATATACTCACACACATATATACATATACATGTATACATACATAGGATATACATAGGCTATATATACAGGATACATACACACATGCATGTATGGATATTTATATATACATATATACATATCTTATATCCATAGCTAGCAATTATGTACATGGCCTGGCTTTTCAAAATTATTTTTCCGTGTATTTTTTCCATTTTCTTGGAACAAGTCTCATCATTATTATAATCTCAGTTTATTTATCAGAAAACCACTGCTCAACAGGATTCGAGGATTTTGGCAATCTTTTTTTTTTTTTTTGCCTGTACTGGGTCATCACTGCTTTCTTTCTAGTTGTGGTGAGCAGTGGCCACTGTTCTGTCCATGGCTCAGACAGCAAGGAATCTGCCTACAGTGCAGGAGACTCGGGTTCCCACCCTGGATGGGGAAAATCCCCTAGAGAAGGTAATGGCTACCCTCTCCACTATTCTTGCATGGAAAATTGCATGGAGAGAGGAACCTATTGGCCTAGAGTCCATAGGATCTCAAGGAGTTGGACACAACTGAGTGACTAACACTTTCACTTCACCTCTTCTCTGGAGGCAGAGCAGGGCTCTAAGCACCGGCCTAGTTGCTCTGCTGCATGTGGGATCTTCCAGGACCAGGGGATGAACCTGTGTTCCCTACATTGGTTGGTGGATTCATATCCACTGCACCGCCAGGGAAGTCCTTACAAAGATTTTTTATGTAGTGAGTGGGAGAATTAGGATGCCTGTGGTCCTGTCTCTATCTTACCATGCCCCACTCTATGGACAAACCCCACAAGACCTTTGATACTGGTGGTAGCAATGCCTGGTCTGCGGAGCAGTGGCAGCCCCAGCACCTGGGAGCTTGCTAGAAAGGCAAAACCCCAGGCCCCATCCAGAACTACTGAATCGGAACCTGCAATTTTAACAGGATATCCAGTTGACATAAATATCTGAGAAGTATCCTGCTAGTGACTCACAAGGGTAGCATCACCCTGCCTCCAACTGAAGAATACATTACCATGTGATGGCGTTTGGAATCATGTTTATTGAGTACCTACAGAAAAGCTGAGATCATGCCATTTCTCAAGATTCTATACTAGCTTGAGGTCTGTAATTATATGTTCACTTCTAGAAAATCCCATTTTGGGTACAAATGCAACTGTACCCACGGTTGCCTGTATGCCCACCTAAGCCAGGTGGTGAGGCTGTGTGTCTCTCCCTGCTCATGTTAACACAGCTTGGCATGAGCCCAGTGCACTGTGGGGGTAAGCCATGTGATGCTTGAGCCACATACTCCATCAGCGGCTTTCGAGTAGATGCACGCTTTTAAATTAAAAGTTCAATGCCAAGTAAATGCTCGTGAAATTGTAGTCCTCCTCCCATAAGTTGTGCTGCTTCATAATGGATTATATTTGATGGTCCCAAGACAAATTATCTATTGGAAATCAATGGCATGCCCAATAGTTTTGCTGATAACCAGTTAAAGGAGCTCAGATAAGTCATTTAAATTCCTTGGTGCTTATTTTTCTTGCCTGCAGCGTTAGATCAGGTAATCTCTATGCATCTCATCAAAGCACAGAACTGGAATTTTAAGTAGTACCCAAGATTTATAGCATCTGGAAGAACGAAATGAGTTCACAGCCAAATAATATATTTCCCCTCTTGCATTCTTTTGTGAATGGAATCTTCTGGATCCTTCATTCACTACACTTAAGGCAACCTTTTCCTTTCTTATCCCTAGCAGAAGAGAGCTTCTACAATCTCAGCAATGTATAGCTCAGACCTCAAATGAAATCTGTGTGATTGAATGTCTAGGAGTTGCTGAAGGACTCCAAGGAATTCAGACTACAATCACAGGGCCAGACGCTGGGAAGCTATAGTAGGTGGCCCAGGCGAAGGTATTTTTGGTGAAAAATTACACAACAGCAGAAACCTGAAACCTGAGAAGTAGGTTCCTTTTAGGACTAGGAGTATTCTTTTAACATAATCTCCTGAAGAATGGCTCATTCCGGATGTTTAGAATGGTCTAGGTCTTTTTATTCTTTTGTTTTTTAAGGACTTTTTTTGACGTGGACCATTTTTTTTAAAAGCTTTTATTGAATCTGTTACAATACTGTTTCTGTTTTTGGTTTGTTTGTTTGGCCAAGTGGCATGAGGGATGATAGTTCCCCGGCCAGGCATTGAACCCGCACACCCTGCACTGAAAGCTGGAATCTTAACCGTTGGACTGTCAGGAAAGTCCCTGGGCCCTTTCCTTCTTTATCAGGAATTTCCCTCTCGGTTTCCTGTGCAAAATGGCCAGGCCATGAGCAGATATTTCAGATGAGACCCAGATCCTTGGGATGAGGGGGAGTGCTGTCTGGCTGGTGCTGGTATCTAAGGGGACAGCAGCACCCTAACCTCAGACCCCGTCACCTGGAGTTATAATAAAGGGGTGTGTGTGCATGTGTGGGTAGTGGGGACAGGGAGTTTTAGAAACAGAAAAAGGAATCCCAAAGTCTAGGAAGCATTCCGTTGAGTGAAGTTCAATAATAATTAACAAAGGGCCTGCTGCTGCTGCTGCTGCTGCTGCTGCTGCTGCTGCTGCTAAGTCGCTTCAGTCTTGTCCGACTCTGTGCGACCCCATAGACGGCAGCCCACCAGGCTCCCCATCCTGGGATTCTCTAGGCAAGATCACTGGAGTGGGTTGCCATTTCCCTCTCTAATGCATGAAAGTGAAAAGTGAAAGGGAAATCGCTCAGTCGTGTCCAACTCTTAGCGACCCCATGGACTGAAGCCCACCAGGCTCCTCCATCCATGGGATTTTCCAGGCGACAGTACTGGAGTGGGATGAACAAAGGGCCTAATACATTTTAATGATGTGTTTCTAAGCTGAAAAGCTGATATGATTTTCCTTCAAGTGAAGCAAGATTCTGACCCTCCACTCATGTTCGTGAGTGGGGAGAGATGAGGACATGATGTAGAACTCCCAATGCAGGGCAAGAATAGGAGTGAAAGGGAACACCAGCAGCTCCCGCAGGTGGTCAGGCAGGTCCAGGGGACTACCACCTGACCCTGAGGTCCTCACACCTTCCTAGGCCCCTCACTTCTCAGATTTCAGGGAACCCTGGGATCTCAGACTGGCAGCCCTTTTCGAATGAAGAGCCCTTGAGACTAAATGATTCTATAGACACTGGCCCAGACCAATCTTCTTAGAATTAAAAACCACAGACATCTCATGGTTTTACATGAATCCCAAATGCCAGCCTCTCTTTTCCAGCTCTTTTCTTCCCTTCCAGACCCACGTTTAAAGAAGGCATTTTATACCAGCACACACACACACACACACAGTTTCACTTGTAATAAGGCAATGTCCAGAGATATTTTGCACCATCACAACAGAGGTCAGGTGCTATGGGCCTCAGCAGAAGAGGCAAGGGACACCACTAGACATCCCACAGTCCCCCACAGGCCCAATCAGAAAGCAATTATTTGGCACTAAAACATCATTAGTGTTGAGGTTCAGAAACCCTGGTTTAGCTACATCATAGAATTGAGTCCACAGATGACACCAGGGTTTTATGTTATTTCATAGAGGAGATGGGACCCACAGCACAGCCATGCCAGCCCTTTCTAAAGAGATGTCCCTCTTCATGCTAACTTCATTCTTGCCAAGTCTGATCCCGTTAATAGGGTGACAGTCTCAGGACTGGATCAGAGGCAGCCTGGTTGCAGTTCTGCTTTGGTGTCTAACTCCGTGCCTGAAACATGGGAGTGCCTGACGGGTTCAGACTCTGATGCTTTACAGGCTTCAGAGTGATGTGTGGTNGACTGGATCAGAGGCAGCCTGGTTGCAGTTCTGCTTTGGTGTCTAACTCCGTGCCTGAAACATGGGAGCGCCTGACGGGTTCAGACTCTGATGCTTTACAGGCTTCAGAGTGATGTGTGGTCTGTGTCTCTGGAAATATTCAACAAACCCCAGGAGCATCTGTCAGGGAAGAAAGTAAAGGGAGGTCTTCACTGCCTAGAAGTTTCCCTTTAAGCTCAGGAGTTTCTGATTGCATTCCTAAGAGGTCCCTGAAATAAAATGCGAGTCAGCCCATGAGCTGGGAAACCCGTGGTCACCGGTGGTATTTTTANGCTGTGTCCAAGTCTTACTCGACTCCACGGACCCCGCCAGGCTCCTCTGTCCATGCAATTTCCCAGGCAAGCATACTGGAGCGGGTAGCCATACCCTTCTCCAGGGGATCTTCCTGACCCAGGGATCAAACCCAGTCTCCTGCATTGCATGCGGGCTCTTTCACATTGAGCTACCAGGGAAGCCTGCTGTGTTGATGGGCTGGCTATATATAAGTGAATGATCAAATAGAGACATGTGTAATTCATAATATTGTGTGTATTTATAATTTTTTGACAGTTTAGAAAAGTTTTCTNGGCTCTTTCACGTTGAGCTACCAGGGAAGCCTGCTGTGTTGATGGGCTGGCTATATATAAGTGAATGATCAAATAGAGACATGTGTAATTCATAATATTGTGTGTATTTATAATTTTTTGACAGTTTAGAAAAGTTTTCCTGCTTTACAAACTTTTATTGGGAATCATAAAATTTTAGGATATAAAATTTGAAAAATATCCTTGAAGTTTCTTTCTTGTGTAAGATTTGGAAGACTTCTTTATATGGACGAGTTTCTGTCTTTAGACACTTTGAGCCTGTTTCTCCTCTACTACTTATATACTTCTTGTGCCAGGTGCTGTGAGATACCGTGACTTTGTAACACAGCTTCTGGATCCCGGGCATCTGTGTGTCTCAGCTCTGGGGGAAGTTGGCACAGTGGAACTAGGAGTTGAACTAGAAGCTATTCCTGCAAGGCGACAACCATCAGTAAGCACACAGCACTGTCAGCAAATTACTTAAATATGCTTAACTAAACCTCCTCTGCTAGAACCCCAGAACGTCTGCAGGCGCTTAATGCAAGAGACGAGCGTGATGGAGGGGACCTCGGAGTGGAAAAAGACCCAGATCTCCTTTAGGGAAAACTAGGCACTCTCAAACGTGACTATAAAGAATACATGGCTAACCCAAAGCCTTTCCCATTGTTTTGAAAAAGTCTTTCAAACAGCCTTCCTTGGTTTCGTCAAAAATCCACCTCATTTACGGATGAAAGCAAGCAGGGGTGGTACCTGGGGGCAAGCCCACATGAAGCATAGTTCTATACAGAGCAGATCTTTCCATTTTCAGATTTCAACAGATACTGAAGTTACTCGATTAAAAACATCATCCCTGTGTGGCCTCATTTGTCCCAAGAGAAAGAGCTAGGACCTGGATCAGCCTGTTGCTTCAGTCCCCTCACCAGTTCTCATGACAATGACTCTCTTTGGAAGTATCTTTGATACATTCAGTGTCTCAGAAGGGCTAGTGGAGACTCCACGTGCCTGCTGGAGCCAAGACTAGAGGAAGGGTCTCACTTCTGAAAGATCGTTGTTGGAGGAAGTCGGCTCCGGTACTGGTAACAAGGCAGAGCTCGGGGTGGGGGCTGGGAAAGGGGTATCTGGGAGGGGAGAGCTAGGGCCCCCCACCCAGAGGCAGCCTCCCACACAGGGAAACTTTTGCATTATAAACCAGATCAGACTTAGTTTCAGCTGTGAATCATAGCTGGGCTCAGTGCTTCCTGCTTAATTTAATTTGGATTATTTATCTCTGCTTAACGTGGTGTGAATGGATCATTTTCACTCAGATGGTACCATGCTCCCCAAATGAAGCCTTAACTATAATGGACAGAGGATTCAGCAATGACATCTGTCATGCTTTAATTAATTAGAGTGCCCCTAATAAGACCCAGAAGAACAAATATCACATCTGAGCACAATTACATTATATCTGCACAATGGCCTGCATTTAGCAGTTCTGGGCTTCCTGTTTCTCTGTACTCTACATTATAGAAAAAGAAACAGAAGTCTTATCCATGTTAGAGTAAAGGAACCAAACCTAACAGGCTTTGGAATTCAATTCTGCAAATATTCAGTGGAGAGAGTTTTTTTTTCCCCCTCTTCACTGAGGTTAAAATTAGTTCAGTTGAAATTGATGTAAGTAGGTGTAGGTCAGGGAATTATTTCAATATTTTGTAGCATGATTGTTTTTACTAAGTCCCAGATTTGCCTAAAATGTGTTGACTTTTACGTTCCTAAGTTTTTTTCACCAGTCCTGGTTTCAAATTTCCTGTGTTATTCCCCCACTAGGGAGGCTCATGTTTCTCACTTTAGGGTGAGCACAATTTTGGTTTAGAAAATATTGGGCAAAAGAGAATTTTGCTTAGCTTTTTGGCATCATTTTCTTAGTTGCTAAAGCTGCAAAGGTGAGAGAGCAAAGCTGACATCAGTGCTGCAAATTTATAGGCATCCCAGTCTCTCTCTCTGGTATACGGGGCGGACTTTCTTGTTTTGTTCATGTATGTGTGTGAAAACACATACACACACACACAAATACCTCTTGCGCTCAGTTGGTGTCCCACCCTTTGTGGCCCCAGGGCCTGTAGCCCTCCAGGCTCCTCTATCCATGGGACTTTTAAGGCAAGTGTACTGGAGTGGGTTACCATTGCCTCCTCCAGGGGCTCTTCTTGCTGCTGCTGCTGCTGCTGCAAAGTCGCTTCAGTCGTGTCTGATTCTGTGCAACCCCATAGAAAGCAGCCCACCAGGCTCCCCTGTCCCTGGGATTCTCCAGGCAAGAACACTGGAGTGGGTTACCATTGCCTTCTCCAGGGGATCTTCTCGACCCAGGGATTTAACCCCAATTTCCTACGTCTCCTGCATTGCAGGCAGATTCTTTGCCACTGAGCCAGCAGAAAAATTACACACACACACACACACACACACACACACACACACACACACGTATGTATGAATGTGTATATATGTGTGTGTATATATGTGTGCTGTGCTGTGCTTAGTCAGTCAGTCATGTCCCACTCTTTGCGACTCCATGGGCTGTAGCCCGCCAGGCTCCTCTGTCCATGGGGATTCTCCAGGCAAGAATACTGGAGGAGGTTGATGNTCTTCTCGACCCAGGGATTTAACCCCAATTTCCTACGTCTCCTGCATTGCAGGCAGATTCTTTGCCACTGAGCCAGCAGAGAAATTACACACACACACACACACACACACACACACACACGTATGTATGAATGTGTATATATGTGTGCTGTGCTGTGCTTAGTCAGTCAGTCATGTCCCACTCTTTGCGACTCCATGGGCTGTAGCCTGCCAGGCTCCTCTGTCCATGGGGATTCTCCAGGCAAGAATACTGGAGGAGGTTGATGTGCCACCTCCAGGGGATCTTCCCAACCCAGGGATCAAACCCAGATCTCCCACATTCCAGACGGATTCTGTACCTTCTGAGTGGGGGAGGGGCAGGTGGGCTCTTGAACTGTATGCATCCAAGAGCTTCAGTACCAAAAGAAAAGCAGCCATCAGGTTGGATAACTTGCTTCTGTTAAATTTTCCAGGTAATCTATACTTCGTCTACCACAATATTTAAACCTTTTTTAGTTTTGTTGATTGTCTGATTTTCCTGCCACACCATAAGTTTCAAGGCAGTAAGGATCGCATAGATCATGGTAAGGTATGCCTTATTCTACTCATCATTCCAATCAGGGAATGCATACTTTTATTAGTAATAAGTAAAAAACAGAATTCCAAGTATGTACCAAAGGCATTCTTGTTAATAGTGAAATTTATGAAGAATATTTAAATCAGCTTTTAAGAAATTCACCGCAAATTGACTCACAGGTGAATAACAATCAGCACAGGTCAGTTTCTGCTTCTGCTTTTACTGGCAAATGGTGGCCAGATGCCAAAAGGCAGGGTCAACCCACGCAGCTGCTTGCAGTGATTCATTTCCCTTGATTTCCCAGCTGACCCGTCAGGGAGAACAGCAGGTTTCAAGCCCTGGTTACCAGCCTCGTGGTTGCAAGGACCCTGCCTCCCCTTCCACTGTAGGAGCATTTTAAAGGTTACAATGAGGGTCAGTCGTCCTGGGAAGCAAAGTTGTTTCCACGTCTAGAGTGTAAGCAGGAAAGAAAGATCCAGAAGAAACTGAAATGTTGATTTTTCGGGTCAGGCGCTCCCCATGGTGCTGAGTCACCTAACACTTCACACTGCTGGTTTTCTCTCCCACCACACCCAGACATGAACCCCATGTTCCAACCACCCCACCAGTTTCCAAATAACAAAGTTTCTTTTCCCATTCATCCCACCGCTATTCCCAATAGCTGGAATGCTCCTTCCTCTTCTTTGAGAACCTCTTATTCCCTCCTTGGTGTAACCCAACTGTCTCTAGAAGGTTCTCATAAACCCTCCCAGGTGGATTAGATCCTGCATTCTTAGTGGAAGGATAATGAACAGAGGGGATGAAAATTGGCTCTTGGAAGGCAAAAAAATTCTTACTCTTTTTATGTATAAAACTCATACATACATGATGGGGCTTCCCTAGCGGCAGTAGCGGTAAAGAACTCACTTGCCAGTGCAAGAGGTGTAAGAGATGTGAGTTCAGTCCCTGGGTCGGGAAGATCCCCTGGAGAAGGAAATGGCAACCCACCCCAGTACTCTTGCCTGGAGAAGCCTATGGACAGAGGAGCCTTGAGGGCTGGAGCCCATAGAGTCACAANTGTGTATATATGTGTGCTGTGCTGTGCTTAGTCAGTCAGTCATGTCCCACTCTTTGCGACTCCATGGGCTGTAGCCCGCCAGGCTCCTCTGTCCATGGGGATTCTCCAGGCAAGAATACTGGAGGAGGTTGACGTGCCACCTCCAGGGGATCTTCCCAACCCAGGGATCAAACCCAGATCTCCCACATTCCAGACGGATTCTGTACCTTCTGAGTGGGGGAGGGGCAGGTGGGCTCTTGAACTGTATGCATCCAAGAGCTTCAGTACCAAAAGAAAAGCAGCCATCAGGTTGGATAACTTGCTTCTGTTAAATTTTCCAGGTAATCTATACTTCGTCTACCACAATATTTAAACCTTTTTTAGTTTTGTTGATTGTCTGATTTTCCTGCCACACCATAAGTTTCAAGGCAGTAAGGATCGCATAGATCATGGTAAGGTATGCCTTATTCTACTCATCATTCCAATCAGGGAATGCATACTTTTATTAGTAATAAGTAAAAAACAGAATTCCAAGTATGTACCAAAGGCATTCTTGTTAATAGTGAAATTTATGAAGAATATTTAAATCAGCTTTTAAGAAATTCACCGCAAATTGACTCACACGTGAATAACAATCAGCACAGGTCAGTTTCTGCTTCTGCTTTTACTGGCAAATGGTGGCCAGATGCCAAAAGGCAGGGTCAACCCACGCAGCTGCTTGCAGTGATTCATTTCCCTTGATTTCCCAGCTGACCCGTCAGGGAGAACAGCAGGTTTCAAGCCCTGGTTACCAGCCTCGTGGTTGCAAGGACCCTGCCTCCCCTTCCACTGTAGGAGCATTTTAAAGGTTACAATGAGGGTCAGTCGTCCTGGGAAGCAAAGTTGTTTCCACGTCTAGAGTGTAAGCAGGAAAGAAAGATCCAGAAGAAACTGAAATGTTGATTTTTCGGGTCAGGCGCTCCCCATGGTGCTGAGTCACCTAACACTTCACACTGCTGGTTTTCTCTCCCACCACACCCAGACATGAACCCCATGTTCCAACCACCCCACCAGTTTCCAAATAACAAAGTTTCTTTTCCCATTCATCCCACCGCTATTCCCAATAGCTGGAATGCTCCTTCCTCTTCTTTGAGAACCTCTTATTCCCTCCTTGGTGTAACCCAACTGTCTCTAGAAGGTTCTCATAAACCCTCCCAGGTGGATTAGATCCTGCATTCTTAGTGGAAGGATAATGAACAGAGGGGATGAAAATTGGCTCTTGGAAGGCAAAAAAATTCTTACTCTTTTTATGTATAAAACTCATACATACATGATGGGGCTTCCCTAGCGGCAGTAGCGGTAAAGAACTCACTTGCCAGTGCAAGAGGTGTAAGAGATGTGAGTTCAGTCCCTGGGTCGGGAAGATCCCCTGGAGAAGGAAATGGCAACCCACCCCAGTACTCTTGCCTGGAGAAGCCTATGGACAGAGGAGCCTTGAGGGCTGGAGCCCATAGAGTCACAAAGAGTCAGACGTGACTGAAGCTGCCTAACACGCATAACCAGCACGCATGTACCTATACTACGAAATTTTCATCTCAGGGGCAGCCGTTAGAAGAAAACATCTAAAAAGGCTCCTTAAGTGGGTATTAGTGAAAATAATTTTGAGAAACCCTGGGTTACATGCGCCTTTCACTCTCGCTGTGCATACTATTTAGATTGTTTCAAATGACCGATTTAGGAGAGTCTGCTGCCCAGCATTTTTGCAGCAAAAGCTGTCATCCCCTTTTGTAATAGCCTGCCTTCCCTGACCGCAGTTGTGGCTGTAAGATTCGTAAGACCTGGGACAGCTGTCTTGCTCTCCGTCGCCCCCTCAGGCCCAGGCCCAGTAGCTCAACACAGTGGACAGTGGACACTAAGGAGATGTTTGTCCAACAGCCATGCGGCGATCATGGCTTCTCAGCCCTGCTCACAAGCCCTGCTCTACAAAGAAGCTTTGATTCCTTCCCACACTATCAGCATCTATATTTGATGAGATAGTGTTTCGTGAAGTTTGACTCCATTTGCAACAACCAAAGAAGAGATGAGTCCAATCTAATATCCAAAAGTGTGTATTATAGCTTCTGTTGAAACAATTTTCCTCTCTAAAATCACTCATTTCTACCAAAATAGCCAAAAACAGATTTAAAAAAAAGGAAATAAAAATTTCTTGTAGTCTTTAAAAAATAACAAAGAGATGATTCCAATATGAACTTAACAGTACAGCTGTGTGCTGTTCCAAGGTCTAAGGTGTTCTCTGACTCAGCTGCCGTTTGACACGCTCTGCTTCCAAACACCGTGGCAAGCCCCCGGTAACCTTCTCTCCATCAAGGAGGGCGTGTGTACTGTGACATAAGCTGAATCAGAAGTACTGGTGACAATTTGCAATGTGTTTACAGCTTTTTGTAGTGGAACAGATACCTGGGATCGCTTCACATTACTTGAAAAGTCAATATTGAAAAGCTGTCCTTAAAATGACTTGTACCTGTCATACTGCTATGAAGGAGAGGGTAGATGAATGGAGAGAGTAACATGGAAACATACATTACATATATAAAATAGATACCAGTGAGAATTCGCTGTGTGACTCAAGTAACTCAAACCAGGGCTCTGTAACAACCTAGACGGGGGGTGATGGGTAGGGAGGTGGGCGGGAAGTTCAAAAGGAGGGACATACGTATACCTGTGACTGATTCATGTTGATGTTTGGCAGAAACCAACATGATACTGTAAAGCAATTACCCTTCAATTAAAAATATATAAATTTTAAAAAATGACTTGTACCTTTCATTCTTCTATTTATCTAACTTCTGTATTAATATCCCACCTTATAAAGAAAGAGAAGATAATGACAGGGAATACTTAACTTTATTGAGCATATTGTTGTTAAGTCGCTGAGTCATGTCTGACGCTTTGCAACCCCATGGACTCCACAGACTATATTCCATCTGTCTTGCCCAGTGTTTTCCATTCATTGAACTCTCCCAATAGTTCAATAAGACGAGTGTTACTGTCTTCCTGCTTTACAGATGAGGAAACTGAGGATTACAGCAGTGATGCAGTTAGCTCAAGAATTCATGGCTAGAAAGAAGTGGGAAAGCCAGAATTCAAACCCAGGAAAATTTGACTTCAGAGCTGAAGCTTTCAAAGCACTATGCCAGTTTTGGGGGTTTTTTTAAAGCTGTTTCGAAAGCATACAAATAGGAGCTTCCCTAGTGGTCCAGTGGTTAACACTTCGCCTTCCAGTGCAGGGGGATTGGGTTCAATCCCTGGTCCATGACCTAAGATCCCACACACCTGGTGGGGAAAAAAAACAAACAAACAAACGTAAAACAGAGATAATATTGTAACAAATTCAGTGAAGGCTTTTTTAAAGTGCATAAATAAAATACTGCATTCTAAAAACATCTAAATGATGATCATGATTGCTGTTAACAAGTTTAAATAAATGGACAGGGTGTTTAAATCTGCAGATCAAGATGAAATTTCCCCTTGGGATACACACATAGCAATCCAGCTATCCATATATGAAAAATGGACTGTCCCCAAATAGTAACAAGTTGAAAAATAGATTCCAAGGAAAATATTCCAAGGAAAACTGGAGAATCTGCAGACTCACACTTGATACAAGTTACTGTTGACAGAGAAATGTGAGTGTGTGTTGAGAGGCGGGGGGATGGTGAAAGGAGACAAAGGGAAAACTGGAAAGATTGAAAGAGAAACTTCTCTAGTCCTGTGTTAGCATTTCCACGTCCCTCCTCCGTTCCAATTGACAGCATGAAGGAATTATTCTCATAGAAAGCTGGCATTGCAATAGGATAGCAGCAACTAAAGCAGCAGAAGAAAAGAAACTCGTAAATGTGGAAGGTGCGTCCATGGATCAGAAAGCATGAACTCAGCACGGCCCTTTTCTATTTCTAGGAAACGTGACGTTCCCCATGTAGCGACATTTCACTTGGCCCTCTTGAAAAATCCAGCCACATTTCATAGTCTTTGAAAGAATACCAAGAGAGTAGTATTCTTTAAGCTTAAATGGATTTTTTAAAATTAGAGCCTTAAAACAGAGGAGAACTGTATTGCCCTACGTGCTGTGCTTAGTCGCTCAGCTGTGTCCAGCTCTTTGCGACCCCGTGAATGGTAGCCTACCAGACTCCTCTGTCCATGGGGATTCTCCAGGCAAGGATACTGGAGTGGATTGCCATGCCCTCCTCCAAATTGCCCTATAAATAAAGGGCAAAATAGAATCCAATTCTCTAGCTAAGAAATTTATTCCAAGTGAAATTTCAGATCTTTGTTATTCTTATCCTGAAAACTTCCCAAGAAGCCCTTTCTGTGAGCAAAAATTTTTTTCCTTAGACTCATCACTGATGCTTACTTATTCCCACTCATCGGCTGTCTTGTTCTTGGAAGTCACGTAGTCTAGTTGAAGTTGTGGTCTCTGGGGTAAGACACACTATTATGTTCTCTGATAGATCCCTCACCTCTGACCCTCAGTTTCCACACCTATCAAGTCAGGTCATAATATTTACTTCTAAAGGTGGCAATGAGTTGAATAAGGAAGCATATATAAAAGTTCAATATTTTAAAATTGAAAGTTTACTATTTTCCCTCTTCGTTCCTGATTTCCTTCTTTGGTTGGCAATATTTTCTCTAACGTTTCTTCCAGCTTTATAGTTCTATGGAAGTTAATTACCTTTGTAAGAAATATTTTTCTGTACTCAGTTGGCTTTCCTGCAAAATTTTAACTGGTAATCAGAGAGTGGAGGCAAACAGGAAAAATGGCATGGAGGAAATTTCATGGCATGGGTTCATGTGTACAGCTTGCACTGCTGCCTGTGGTCTGAATAAGGAAAGTCACCCAATCACCACTGGAACAGGAACTTGTAAAGTCTCGGCAAGGTCTGGCTGAACAGATATTGCTCCAGAGCACCAGCTGGTGATGATTATAGAACGCCCTGAGGGACACAGGAAAAAAAATAGGCACAGCATTATAAAGAAGGAAAAAAAGATCATTGATTTAACGACTCTTTTTATTGGCAGGCACTTTACCAATATGCATTACGTTGTGTGATCTTAGTAGAAACATAGTATAGAAACTTTTTAACCCCGTTTGCAGATGAGAAAACATTCTCAGAAGCTAAGTTAATGTCCCTAAATTCAGTCAGGTGATAAGCACTTAGGTCAGAATTCTAACCCAGTCTAGGGGCTCCAAAAGCTGTCTGTGTTACCTGCTGATTCCCAGTGATATGTGAGCCAGGATGTATAATTCAAATTAGTTTACACATAAATATGCTGTGCTCAATCGTGTCCAACTCTTTGCAGCCCCACTGGCTGCAGCCCGCCAGTCTCCTCCATCCGTGGGGTTTCCCAGGCAAGAATAATGGAGTGGGTTGCCATGCCCTCCTCCAGGGGATCTGCCCAACTCAGGGATCAGTCTTGGGTTTCCTGCATTGGCAGGTGGATTGTTTACCACTAGCACCACCTGGGAAGCCAAGGGAATATATTAATTCCCATAAGCAAGTCATAGGAAAGAAGACGAACTAGTCCCAGAAACTAGTTCCAAGGAGACACACACACACACACACACACACACACACACACACACACACACATATATATGGGTTGCCCATACTTCCGTTTTAGCTCTGTGCTCCTAATATTCCATTTATTTATTTATTTGGCTGTTTCTTAGTTACAGCACGGGGGCTCTTTAGCTGTGGTGTATGGGCTCAGTTGCTCTGAGGCATGTGGGATCTTATCTCCCCAGTCATGGATTGTATTCACATACCCTGCATTAGAAGGTGGCTTCTTATCCACTGGACCACAAGGGAAGTCCCCATCCTCTTAATATTAATATACTGTACCATTTTCCTTATTAAGGCTTATGATTTTAGAACTCACACCCCCTCCCACAATACACACACACATACACACACAGTGGCCACTTTCCCCAGGCACTGTTTTCAAATGGATTATAAGCTCCTGAAAAGGAGAAATGGTATTTTCTTTGTCTTCCGTGGTCTCAGGGCACCTAGCAAAGGGCTGGGCATTGCCCTGTGTCAACGGTACTTATTTAAAAAGTATTTGTTAAGGAAAAATACATTAAAAGCGCTTGTTAACATATATCATTGAAAGATTTACAGACTAATCACATTTGGAGTCAATATTCAGATTTGGCACTGCCTATGCAAGTATCCTAAGTCCTGGGCAAATATGTATTTCTGAGAATAGGTATTCAGAATGCTAATATTCACTTTTATTTCAAATGTGCAAATGGTGACATTTTCTCAGTTTTTTAGTCTAAAGTTGCAAGGTTATATTAAATCATTTTCATATTTAATGATATTGTTGCCTTGAGAATGAGGAATATAATGAATGTTAAGCCCTTGCAACTTGCCCTGCATGATGAGTTCCCATTATTTAATTCTATTCTTCTCATGATCATTTCTCATATATTTCCATGTATTAATTATGTTCACAGTGTTGTCTGAAATAACCTCAGTTGAGCTCATTACATATTTTGATGGAAAAGCACTTCAATCTAAATGCCAGCTTCCATTTCTCTTTCTAAAGTAGATTTGTAATGACTGTTGGAGACTTTACCCTAAATAGAGTCTGATTTTGAAATTCTAATTGAATTTTATATTTTGTCCCACAAAAAATAAGCACGTCATTATTTTGGCTGAAATTACTGGGTGTCTCACCCAATAACGCATGGCTTAATTCACGCGTATTTCTTGTCCTTTTGTTGGTGGCTTGAGAACTATCTTCCAGGAATGCCGTGAATTGTGGGGACAAGTAGGTGATTTAAGGATACCCAGAAGGTCAAGGGCTAATTGTGCTCAAACATTCCTTGGGATGTCAGCATTTCTTTTGTGTCCAATGGGAGGTATGAATCTCCCATCATGCACTGTGAGTCAGGCTCCAATTAGCTGGAGTCTCTTTTCTTCTGATTACTTTCAGTAAAGCTTTTGTAGGGCTTCTGGTTACTCTAGAATACAGTTCAAACTGCTTCAGGTTGCCCTCAAGGATCTGCAGGTCCTAGCCCCTGCCTAGCCCCAGGGATGAATCTGCACCTCTCGCCCCCACCCCTGCTGTCCTTCAGTTTCTCTAATGAAAGTGCCCTGCTCCCCTCTATACTACATACTATATAGGTTTCAATCTCAAAGTCTAGTTAAGGTTTATGATTGTTCCCTGAGCCATGGGCAGTTCTGGGCCCAAGCTCACGAGAACCAAGAATAAAGAGCAGAAGAGCAGGAACATCTGGACTTAGATGACTTTTATGTCCTTTTCCCAGTTCTGGGTCCCCAGAGAATGAAGCTGAAGAAAGGAGAGCTGAAAGTGTCAAAGCCTCCAAGGATGGAGTCAGTCATAGATGAGCCGGCAGATCAAATGATGCTCTTGAGCTAGTCTTGGGACTAAGATGAGTGAGGTGCTCTTCATGAACCGCAGCAGGGAAGTGGTCCTCCTGCATCCAGGCGTTGCCAGCCTCAGCTGCCCTCAAGGTCTCGCTGCTTGGCCGGGGCCCTGGGCTCCTTCTGGGGGCAGTGACACCCTGGGTGCTTATGCTCAGAATTGAGAGCCAGTGTCCTGTCATTAGTTTACAGAAGTGATGAGTGTGTGTGCATGTGTGTGTCTTCTCATGACCACAAGCATACCTCACCTTTCTAATTTTCATGCACAATACTCCATACTCACAAATGGCATTTTCACAGTTTCTGAAATCCAACTGGCGACACTCCAAAACCTGTGAGGAAGACTGGCCTCAGCCCACAGTTTCCTGGCTATCACACATCTGGTGCTTTCCTTAGTTGCAGCATCACCATCGTTGATGATTTAGTTTTCTAATTACCCGTTCAAGGTCATTTTCTCCCAGTAGTCTGTATTTGAGGTTTGATTCTGTTTTCTATAAATGTGTGTGTGTGTATATATGTATATTCCTTTGCAGATTTTTTTCTCTTATAGGTTGTTACAAAATATTGAATAATGTTACCTGTGCTATATGGTAGGTCTCTGTTAGTTATCTATTTAAATAAGGTAGTGTGTATATGTTAACCCCAAACTTCTAATTTATCCCTCCCCCGCTTTCTGCTTTGGTAGCCATAAGTTTGTTTTCCATGTCTGTAGGTCTGTTTCTGTTTGTACATTTTTTTGGATGCCACATGCCAGTGATATCATGTGATATTTGTCTGCCTGGTTTACTTCACTTGGTATGATCATCTCTAGGTGCAGCCGTGGTGCTGCCAATGGCATTATCTCACTCTTTTTATGGCTGAGGATTATTACACTGTACACGTGGACCACATCTTCTTTATCTGTTCTTCTGTCAATGGACATCTAGGTTGCTTCCATGTCTTGGCTACTGTAAACAGCTCTGCGATGAACACTGGGGTGCATGCATCTTTCCGAGTTATGGTTTTGTCTGGATATAAGCCCAGGAGTGGGACTGTAGGGTCGGATGGTAGTTCTATTTTCAGTTCTTTTAGGGAACCTCTATGCTGTTCTCTGTAGTGGCCGCACCAATTTACATTCGCACCAACAGTGTAGGAGGGTTAACAAGGAGGCTTTTTTAAAAGGAAGGATGATTACCTTGATCTGACTTAAAATGCCACAGATCAAGCCATGCCCCACACAACTCTAATGTGGTGGCAATATATCAACTTTTCAAATAATTAGGTTAAAACACTTTCTTGAATACTTAATTATGAGCAAATAATTGTGACAATTCAATGAATGGCAGCTGTTTGCTGACCTTGGACAATACCAAAAGATACAACAAACTGTCCCTATTCATGAAATGACCTGGACACCAGCTGGTCATAAAAAGTGCAAAATACACTCTATCTAGAAGGCAATATCGGAGAAGGCAATGGCACCCCACTCCAGTACTCTTGCCTGGATGGGCAGAGGAATCTGGTAGGCTACAGTCCATGGGGTCACACAGAGTCAAACACGACTGAGCGACTTCCCTTTCACTTTTCATTTTCATGCATTGGAGAAGGAAATGGCAACCCACTCCAGTGTTCTTGCCTGGAGAATCCCAGGAACGGGGGAGCCTGGCGGGCTGCCGTCTATGGGGTCACACAGAGTCGCACATGACTGAAGCGACTTAGCAGCAGCAGCAGCAGAAGGCCATATAGAGCATGCACATGGAAACGCCCACCTAACTTTTTACGCATCCACACATTATTGCAACTGCTTTTATTTAAAAATATATTTCATCATATATTCATGTTTTCCAGGCAATGAAGAAGTTTGCTTCACACACACACATACACAAATGCACACACATGCACTGCTTGTGTGAAGGTATCAGAACACACAAAATACAAAGCTGGCAGGGTGTGTGGAGCTGGGATTTGACAGTTCAGCCCCAGTTTCACAAGATGTTATTTTGCAAACGAATTTCAAAAAAATAATTACATTAATCAAAACTCTATTTGTTCTCCTACATTGGTACTGATTTCATCCACATTTATCAAATTTATGTTTCGCCTCTTGCCTGCCTCTTGCTGCCTCTCACTTGGTTGGGCAGAGAACACACCTGACCGCACGCGCAGGGCTCTGCTTTGAAATGTAAGGTCTATGAGGCTGAAACACAAAACACCAGGGATCAGGTGCATCCTCTCCTGTTTCTCATTAGACCTGCTCCTGGAATTCTGGGGTCTACCCTAGTTTTTAACTGATCTTAACAATAGAAGCAAATGATGATTGCGTTATATTTAGTTCTCTGAACATGGATAAATTACATCATTCTTATCATGTTAGGCCATGAAAATTAAATAGCAACTAAGAATTTTAGAAGCAGTTTAAAAAGAAAATATTAATGCGCCTAAGATATCAGTGAGTCTATAATTCAAGGAAATAGAGAAAATAAGCAACAAATGTGAAAAAGACTAACACTTGGGGAATCCCAAGTAATAGGTAATTCTTTGTATGATTATTGAAGTTTTGTTGTTGTTATTATGAAATGATTTTAAAATTCAGAAAGCCAGGTAAGACTTTAAATGACAATGACCCCAGGCCATTTAAGATGGTGACTATGTGTGTGGCTTTTTTTTTGAGGAACAGAGTGATTAATGAGACCCTTGATTAATGCAACCCCCCACTAGACAGCTCCTGAGACCAAAATTCTGCCGTCTTTGAAATGCATTCATCTCTGCAGAGTGATTCTGCTTAAGATCCAGACAACTCCGAAGTCCAATACCCATCTTCCAAGTCACCACTGGTAAAAGAAAAGAAAACAGGAGGACTCGCACGTGAATTTTGCTTTGAACACAATTCCATACAGTATCAAGTGTCCGTGCTTACCATCACCAAAGACCACATCAAAGAAAAGCACACACACAGGCCAACAAACACATGAAAAGATGCTCAACATCACTCATCAGAGAAATGCAAATCAAGACCACAATGAGGTACCATTTCACACCAGTCAGAATGGCTGTGATCCAAAAGTCTACAAGCAATAAATGCTGGAGAGGATGTGGAGAAAAGGGAACCCTCTTACACTGTTGGTGGGAATGCAAACTAGTACAGCCACTATGGAAAACAGTGTGGAGATTCCTTAAAAAATTGCAAATAGAACTGCCTTATGACCCAGCAATCCCACTGCTGGGCATACACACCGAGGAAACCAAAATTGAAAGAGACACATGTACCCCAATGTTCATTGCAGCATTGTTTATAATAGCCAGGACATGGAAACAACCTAGATGTCCATCAGCAGATGAATGGATAAGAAAGCGGTGGTACATATACACAATGGAGTATTACTCAGCCCTTAAAAAGAATAACTTTGAATCAGTTCTAATGAGATGGATGAAACTGGAGCCAATTATACAGAGTGAAGTAAGCCAGAAAGAAAAACACCAA
>SJYW01026562.1:327636-358358 GCA_006410735.1 Raphicerus campestris
AAGAAACGAAGCGCCAGTCTATGTTCAATACAGGATTAAAAAAAAAAAGAAAGAAAAGCAACCCAGTGTGCAAGCCACACATTGGCAGTCTCATCCATGTCATTACTTGTGATCAATGCTTCTTTCCTATATACTGAGCATTTTCATCAGCTCACTTGTCTCTAGGGAACCCATCAGGTACCAACCATCCGCCCACAGGACAACTGTCCACTGACAACTCTCCCTGGTCGCCAGGGCCCTTTGCAACTGTGAACACGACATCAGAAAGTCCCTGGCGGTCCAGTGGGTTAGGACCCCCTGCTCCCACTGCTGAGGGCCCAGGTTCAGTTTCTGGTCTGGGAACTAAGATCCCACGAGCTATACAGAGACCCAGTGCCTACAGGGACAGTGGGGGGAACACGTGTTCTCTCTACCACATCTCTTGGTCCTTTACGCATTTCCACATCGTGGCATTTTATGACTTCCCTTGAGAAAAGATTCCAGTTAGTCTCACAGTTTATCTAGGTTTCTGGAAAAGTCTGTTTGCAAGTTGCCTTCCTCCCCCACATCCCCCGGCAATATGTTCACTGAGGAATCCATTTTACCTTCACATTTTCATTTCTGAGGAGACTCTACTCACCAGACATTTGTTTGCCATGTGGTTCCCTGAGAGAGACGCACACAAACAGGAAGACGGTAAAATAGCAGAGGATAATTGGATGCCGAGATAAACATGTACTTCAGTTCTGATATCCTGAACCTATTTTTAAGAGCGCAGGAAAGAACAAATTCTGTTTCTCCCCCTAAGTAACTCCATGGGAATTCTCTTGGTGTAATGATAATGCTGAGCACAGAGCAACTGTTTCTATTCCTGGAAGGGAAGCTCGGCTCTTTAAATTTCCCAAAGAAAAGATTAAAGTTGTTCTTTGCCTCTCAAAAAATATTCTCTTCAGTTAGCTTAGTATTGGCAGCAGCTGTCATACCTTGGCTTGGAATACTATTGGTAGAATCACTATATTTCCAAGATTCCTTAATTTTCTGAAAGTTCTGAAAATAAAAAAGACAAGGCATATGACCTTTAAAACTCTCTCCTTTGTCTGATTGTATAGAAGGGATACCTTTTGAAGAGGCAAAGTGGGAATCATTTAGGCAGTTTATTCCTAAGAATGCATTTACCCGAAAGCCTATCAGCTGCAGTCAACTCCAAATGATCCATGAACATCAGGGAGAGAGAGGACCCAACCAATGAGATTCCAAGGTTAATCTGAATCCTCCTTTTACGGCTTTCTTTCTTCTTGCTCCCCACGTTCCTTTATACCACAGGACATTTGCATATGCTGTGCTCTGTTGCACACAATAATGCCTTATTCATTTTTTCCCCTTATTTCCTTCCTTGTACCTGTATTTAAGTCTTACCAATAACTCAAATACTTTAATCAACAGAAAGGGTATTTATTATTCAACAAGTCTTTATGTGTCCAATAACGAGCAGTATTTTGGTGGCATTTAGAAGCTAGGAATTAGCAGGATACTGGCTTTGCAGGTAGCACAGGAGATAGGACAGACCAGCACTGCATGCTAGCAGCGCCAGGACTCTGGTGGAGGCAGGTGTGGAATGGGAAGCAGCACAGCATGGGGTTATGAGCAGTGTGTTCTGGAGCCACACTGTCTGGGTTTGATCCTACTCTACCACTTACCAGCTGTGTGACCTTGGGCAAGTGACTTACCCTCTCTGGGCCTCACTTTCCTCATCTGAAAAATGAAGATGATGATAATATAGTATCTACCTCAAAGGATGGCTTTGATGATTCAATGAGGTCATACATGTAAGGTGCTTAGAAGAACATCTGCATTGAGTAAGGTTTGTTCTTACTATCAATGCTCCATGAGTCAACAGGAGTACCGGACAAATTCTACTGGAGAATTCTTAGAAGACCAGGCACTAGGATTGCATGTTTTGAGGCCACAGCAATATAGAAAATGTGGACTTCTCCTTCAGCTGTCTTGACAACAGCAAAAGATGTTTCCAGATTTCAAATTCCTACCTTATGGCAACCACACAGGTTCTAAACTTCACCCCAATACTCTGCCCCAAGTTTCTCTTTTCCCTTACTCTTTTTTTTTTGGCCACACCATGATGTGGTGTGTAGGATCCTAGTTCCTGGACCAGGAATTAATATACCTGCAGGCCCTGCAATGAAAGCATGGCATCTTAACCCCTGGCCCACCAGGGAAGTTCCTTTCCTCTTACTCTTTTCAGAAATTTATTTATTTGGCTCTGCCAGGTCTCAGATGCAGCATATGGGACCCTGAGTTGTGCATGTGGGATCCAGTTCCCTGACCAAGGATCACACCCAGGCCCCCTGCTTTGGGAGCACAGAGGCCTAGCCCCTGGGCCACCAGGCAAGTCCCTTTCCCCTTACTCTGTAAGGGAATCACTATTTCCTATTTTAAACGAACGCCATGGAAAACCACCTCAGAATTTCCTCATGAATGAGTCTAGTTTTAGAGAACATGTTCTCCAGCAAAATGTTTGTTATTTCAGTGTAGAAACATCCGAACTGTATGTCCTGACCATCTCTGGACTGTACTGGTCGTCAGAATGCACTAAGGTGGGGCTCCAACTATGCCAGGGACACTCTGAGA
This sequence comes from Raphicerus campestris, assembly GCA_006410735.1. Lineage (NCBI taxonomy): Eukaryota > Metazoa > Chordata > Mammalia > Artiodactyla > Bovidae > Raphicerus > Raphicerus campestris. Next base: position 330,262 of record SJYW01026562.1, read on the forward strand.
CACACTGCATCCTCACACTGGCTGAGGCACTTGCTGAGAGTAAGGGTTGGTTCCAGCTGGATTTATTTGCCCTGATTTATCACTCTCTGTTTACACAAGGGTTTCAGATCATGGACAAATTACAGTAAGTGATGTCTGGTCATCTCCAACCAACAAAACTTGCCTCTTACATATCAAGAGTAAGGCAAATCTCAAGTTTGGCGAGTTCTCTTTTCCTGGACATTCCATGCTTTATGAAACCTGAATGAGAGAAAAAAAAATAGAGATTGTACGACTTCTCTGATGGTCCAGTAGTTAAGATTCTGAGCTCCTAATGTAGGGTGCAAGGGTCTGATACTTGGTCTGGAAACTAAGATACCCACATGCCCTGTGACCAAAAAAAAGAAAGAGAGATTGTACTGAAGACTGAAGCTACCTTATATTTCTGTAAATTGTAAACATGACAATAAAAAATGGAAATCCCACATATTTAAAACCTTAAGTTTACGTTAGAATTTAAAGAACTTTGAACTATCTGCTATGGTAGGGCCTAAAAGGCAGGCTTGTTAAGAGAGGAAATGGTATAAAGTGACCAGGTGAGGCAAATAGGGTGAGCATGGATACAATATATTTCCCCATAGAAATGTTGAAAATCGAAGCAGTACCATAAACCTTTTATTTTTTAGTAAGCTGATAGCCTTTAAAATTTCTAGACATTTATGAAGTCTGAAATAGCACGTAAAATATTTTTTAAAATTAAAATCTGGCTTGGGGAGAAGGCGGCATGAGAGATATGCATTCATTGTTTCATGATGAAGAAAAGGGAGTCTGAGTTTATGTCCTGTGGATGGAGAGCTTGACCGGGGAGGGAGTGGTCATCCCAGGAGATCTAGTCATGATTTTTTCTCTCAATGAGAACCCTTATTCAGGGCTCACTCTGTGGTAGGGCTTTATATACAAGGCGGATTTATTTCCATCCTCAGGGAGTGCGTCAGGAAACAGATGGCTAAATATTTGGAAATGACACAACTCGGAAAACGCCAAGATGGAAATGGGTCTCAGGTGCTGGCGGACCTTAGAGAGCGCTAACTCAGCTCACATGGGGAGAAAAGTGGTCAGGAAATCAGCCCCGGCTAACGCTACGCTAAGCTTCGGCTCCTCTAGAAGGGAAATGGGACCAGCAGGTGGAGGGTGCTGGGAAGTGTGTCCATCGACGAGGAGAGGTAGGGGCCCAGCCCCAGAGCCCTGAATACAGGACGCATTCAGGGAGGAGCACATTCCTGCTGGAGGCGCAGCTGCCGTTCAGGTGCTCAGCTGTGACCCACTCTTTGCAACCCCATAGGCTGCAGCATGCCCGGCTTCCCTGTCCTTCCCCATCTTCCAGTGTCTGATGCCATCCAGCCATCTCATCCTCTGCCGTCCCCTTCTCCTCTTGCCCTCAATCTTTCCCAGCATCAGGGTCTTTTCCAATGAGTCAGCTCTTCGCATCAGGTAGCCAAAAGATTAGAGCTTCAGCTTCAGCATCAGCCCTTCCAATGAACATTCAGGGTCGGTCTCCTTGCAGTCCAAGGGACTCTCAAGAGTCTTCTCCAGCACCACAGTTAGAAAGCATCATTTCTTCAGTGCTCAGCCTTCTTTATGGTCCAACTCTCACATGTGTACACACCTACTGGAAAAACCATAGTTTTGACTAGACGGACCTTTGTCAGCAAAACGATATTTCTGCTTTTGAATACGCTGTCTAGGTTTGTCGTAGATTTCCTTCCAAGGAACAAGTGGCAGTTTAGGATTGTATTACGTGTGTTGCCTGTTTGCAGGGTTCATTTCATGTCTGTTGCAGGGTGTAAGATTCAAATGTCCAAGTATCTTGTCTAAATCTTAATTTTAAATTACCATCTTAAGCAACTAAGTATACAAAACACACCTGAAGAGTTCAGAAGACAGGAGGAAACAACTGTCTCCAGTATTTTGCTGACTCAACAGAAGGGCCATCTTAGCAAGAGATTTTATCACGTAATTAAAGAGGGGTCCTTGATTAATTAAATTGAGAGGCGAACTTGTTTAAACTGCTGATGTCAGAAAGAGATTACAAGATTTTGCCTGAGCCAAAATAAAGCAAAATGGACAAACTCTCTCTACAAGTTGACTTTCTTGCTGACAAATTTTCAGTACTTAATGGGTTTTTTTCAGATCTATTAAAGGCCTTAAAGCAGCCAGGAATTGGAATGAATATTTGAACAGAGAGCTGGATGTTTCCCATGCTGAGTGAGTCACTGGAATCAGAGGTGGGGCATCAGCTGTGTTCATCCACATGGCTTCCCTTCATCCAGGGGGCCACGCAGTTGACGCTTGACCATAGGCCCCAGCTGTGGTAAACCCTTCACTGAGTGAGCTCTGTTTGCATATCAATAAGCATTGCTTCCCATCCTGTAAAGTAACAGTTAGGAGAAATGTTCATGAGATTAACAAATCAAATCTTTGTCCCAATAATCAGAGTTGTAACACCATCTTTGCTACTTCTGTGTAACCAGTCAACCCGGCATGGCAGGTGGAGGGGTTAAGTCATGTAGTTAGACTCTTGGTTGCAGCAGCCTTTCTACTAAGGGTCTCCAGAGACTAGGACTCACCTGCTGCTGCTGTCGCTGCTGCTAAGTCACTTCAGTCATGTCCAACTCTGTGCGACCCCGTAGACAGCAGCCCACCAGGCTCCCCCGTCCCTGGGATTCTCCAAGCAAGAACACTGGAGTGGGTTGCCATTGCCTTCTCTGTGGGACACAGCTGTAGGCCACTAAATCCTGTCCCTTCCCACAGCCAGGCCCCTTTTCTGCTCCTAACATGCTGAAAGTTTCAGATGTCCTGCCCCTGGATGGACAGGACCTAGAAGCTGTCCCTTCTCTGGATGGAGCCAGCTCCACTCAGAATCCCACTCCTCCCGGCATTCTGTTTTTAGATGTGGCCAGCAATTTTTAACCTAAACTTTCATAACATCCTAAACATCATTTCCCAAACATCATAGATGGGCACTGAGATCTGTTTACCATTTGCATCACCTGTGCTTTGAGTTTCCAGTCCCAAGTCTTTGACCTGCCCTTGAAAAGGGACCCTTCTCTGCCTTGTTATACACGACCTAGGGGACTTCCCTGATGGTCCAGGGGTTAAGACTTTGCCTTCCAATGCAGGAGCTGCTGATTTGACTCCTGGTCAGGGAACTAAGATCCTGCCTGCTTCATGGCCAAACACCAGCACATAAACAACAGAAGCAATATTGTAACAAATTCAATAAAGACTTTAAAAATGGTCAACATTAAAAAAAAAAGTCCTACAATACAATTGTGGGCAAGAAAATAAAGGTCTATAAAATAAGTCTTCAAGAGATATGATGGAGAGAGGAAGGGACTGTTTGGCATTACAAGAAAAACCTGGGCATGTCCCTTCCGTGTGTGTGACAAGAGTTTAGAGATAAGCGTGCTTTGGGCCTGGCTGGTGGAGGGTTGCAGTATTTCTCTTCATTTATAAGGACTGACATGTTTGTAATGAATTTTCCTAGTCCATATTTTGGTCCCTGTTTCCCATTTCCTGAAATAACTCTTCCATTTTTTTCAATTCCACTCCAGTGCCCTCTGGCCTTTTCAGTAGCTCCCACTGGTAGCTTATGAGGTGTTTAAAACCAAATTACTCACCTTACATGCAGTAATGCTGCTCTCTTTTTCTCTGCAATTTTTCCAGCTTGCTATCAATCTTCATGTAAGGTTTCCAACCAAAGTGTGTGGATAAAAAAAAAATCCCCTTTCTAAGTGGCTTTTTCTATTAACCTGGCTCATCCCACCTTGTCAAAACACTTAGTAACTCTCTTAAAGTCCTGGCTCACATTTCAATTTACCAGTGACCTTGTGTGGATGAATCACTTTGCCACTGTGACAAAAAAGGCTCCTCAGGGAATATGGGGATATTCATTCTCTTTTCAGCTACAGAGTGAGAATCTGAGGATTTTTTAGTATTTGAACAGTGCCCTGTAGTTGAACAGAATGATACAATCCCTTCGGTGACCTTGATCAGTTAGAGACACAGGGAAGGCTAGTATCAAGTACCCCATCAGAGCTCAGCTGCTGCTGCTGCTGCTAAGTCACTTCAGTCATGTCCAACTCTGTGCGACCCCATAGACGGCAGCCCAGCAGGCTCCCCCGTTCCTGGGATTCTCCAGGCAAGAACACTGGAGTAGGTTGCCATTTCCTCCTCCAATGCATGAAAGTGAAAAGTGAAAGTGAAGTCACTCAGTCATGTCCGACTCGTAGGGACCCCATGGACTGCAGCCCACCAGGCTCCTCTGTCCATGGGATTTTCCAGGCAAGAGTACTGGAGTGGGGTGACACTGCCTTCTCCCATCAGAGCTCAGAGCAACCTCTAAAAGATCAGGACTCCATCATGGTTCCTCAACTGCACCCTCATTCCAAAGTCAGCAGCCCACCCGCTGTGGAAACATGTTTTTATGGTAATGACCTGTTTATGCAAATGACACCGCTGCCTGCTATAAAAATCTCCCAGGGTCCCTTCCTAATGAGCTAAAATTACTGTGGCCCAGTGAGATGTGTATATTCCCATGCAGAATAACTAACTGGACAGGTCATTGCACACATGGTCCTCGGGGGTAGTTTTGTAAGGATGGAAGGATGAGGGCTGGCTGGAAGCTGCCATTGTTCCAGGGAGGTGATGGCGTCAGGCCCGCCATCATGCTTGGTGACAACCTCACTCTTTCTCCAGGCACTAGTCCTTCCCTGGAACAGAAAGAGTGCTTTTTCTTTATTCTTATGTGATACATATAAGAAATGCTTCCATGCTCAATAAATGAGTTGCTTTGCTTCTTCAGTAGATTCTGATCAATAAACCATGCTCTTGTCAAGCAGTCATCTGCTGTTGTTAATTTGTTTTTTTATTTGCCAAGTTCAATATTGAGCCTTTCTTCATTTCAAGCAGTTTTTGTTTTAATCATGCCATAGTTGCTATTCCATCTCATTTGAGAAGTTTATAAAAATGCAGACAAGAAGTTTCAACATTTCTAGTGTGTCATGGAGCTGTTCTATGAAAATGAGGTTTTCTAAAGAAAATGAGGAAAAATAGTGACTATCTTTCTGCTCACAGCCAATAAATCTGCTGTATTTCCCATTGCTATAATTACTTTCCAAACAACACAGCTGAGAGTGTGAAAAAACTGAAAAATTGTGATGCCCGAATCACTCAGAGCCATCCTGTTTTCCCGTTGACAATGACAATTGCCCACATTTTTTCTGATTTTCCATTCTATACTAAGTTGGGAAAGCTGACATTCTTCTTTTGACTCATATTCACAAAAGGGGAAGAATTCCTTAATGGGGCTTTTTCTTGACAGAGTCATGGCTTCAGTGCAATTAAATAAGTGAAAATTAAACATAAAAGCAATCTTGTTTTATGCTGAGAATACTAGTATACCAAATAATCCTATAAGGATTAGAAGTGTAATATAATTTAAACTCTATTTTTCTGCCTTGTATTATGATTTAACTTTTATAAATTTATGTTGATGAAAGAATATAATATTCTGTTATTTCATGAAAATATTCTCTCATAGTATTTTCCATCAATCACTTTCCCTTCATTTAATTATTCAAAGATTCTTAACAATATTTGTTATACCATATTAACAGTCTCAAAAATCTTTATTAATTATTATAGTATATGCTTGACATAATAAATATACATTCGGATTCAAATGACCTTTATCTCAGTTTCCTTGTCTGTAGAAAGAGGAATCATGCCTACTTCTCAGGGTTCTTGAAAGAGCNTTTATGCTGAGAATACTAGTATACCAAATAATCCTATAAGGATTAGAAGTGTAATATAATTTAAACTCTATTTTTCCGCCTTGTATTATGATTTAACTTTTATAAATTTATGTTGATGAAAGAATATCATATTCTATGTTATTTCATGAAAATATTCTCTCATAGTATTTTCCATCAATTACTTTCCCTTCATTTAATTATTTAAAGATTCTTAACAATATTTGTTATACCATATTAACAGTCTCAAAAATCTTTATTAATTATTGTAGTATATGCTTGACATAATAAATATACATTTGGATTCAAATGACCTTTATCTCAGTTTCCTTGTCTGTAGAAAGAGGAATCATGTCTACTTCTCAGGGTNGTATATGCTTGACATAATAAATATACATTTGGATTCAAATGACCTTTATCTCAGTTTCCTTGTCTGTAGAAAGAGGAATCATGCCTACTTCTCAGGGTTCTTGAAAGAGCTCCATGTGATCATGATGGTGAAAGCCCATTGTCGTGCTGTAATTCACTGCCATCATTTAAAACAATGACCGCTACTACACGAATGTGTGCATGTATGGACGTGTGTGTGTGTGTGCGTGCGTGTGGAGAATCTTGTGCCCTGGAAAACACGTGGCTCTGGCGACCAGCTTGCTGTGCCCTGCTGCCAGCTCTCCCCCTCTTGAGCAATATGCAGTGGACACAAGTCCTTTTCCACCTGTGGGTCACAATTTCCTCATCTGTGATACTATGTTTGGATAAGCCTAATATATAGTTCCTTCATGGCCTAAAAACCTTTTCTAAAGTTTTTAGAAATTCAAGTGTTGATTTCTTCCCTGCTCTACACTTCATCTCAAAATAAACAATGACATATACACCTGAGTAAAATCTCTGCATCCTGGTTCTATGGTCAAATACCATTATATATATATATACTTCCTCCTAAATGACCAGAAACAATCCAGAGTGAGTTACTCCAAAGTCTTAAGGTCTTGGCAATGTTGCTAAGGTAGCAGACACTATATAAAAACTTTAAAGCAACTCAGTAGAGATAGATTTAACTAAGAAGCACCATTGTCACTGGAGACATCTCATTACCAATTCAAGGAAGGGTCTCACCTAGACATAAACATATTTGGCATTAGCTGTAGCAGTATACTATTACAATTTTAGGTCAGAAGATTTGCACTTGTATGTGTATGTCCGAGAGCATGGAATGCTAGACAAATGTTTATTACATTTTTATATCCTTTATTGTTTACACTCTAGTTTAAGTTCCTTGAGGGCCAGTGCCATGTCTGTCATATCTATTAAAAAGACCAATATTTATTTACTGCCTGTTAAGGACATGAGTCTGAGTGAACTCCAGGAATTGGTGATGGACAGAGAGGCCTGGCGTGCTGCGATTCATGGAGCCGCAAAGAGTCGGACACGACTGAGCCACTGGACTGAACTGAAGGATCTATATATACAGTAACGTAGTTTAACACAAAGAAGGCGATTGGGCTTGAGTGAAAGTTTACAGCAGCCAGGAATCTGGGTACATGCTGTCTCTCTTCTCTACCATCCCAGGGTGTGACTTCCATAAGACCACCTCATGGTTCAGGATGGTTACTGGGGCTGAAGCTACCATGTTTATACTTGAGGTTGAAGGAGAATGGAAGGAAAGAAAGGGATATAACTCTAGACTGGGTTTGAAACATTAATGATCCTTTCCAGAAGCTAGAGAGAACACTTAGGCTAACCTCTCATTGGTGAGAACTTAGTCATAAGTAGACTGAGAATCACAAATATTTATGGACACAGTGTCCTCACCTAAAAACTGGGAATCTGTTCTTTCCTTAAAGAACCCTTAATATACAACTGATACAGCTGTCATCTCCATGTTACAGAAGCAAACAGTAAGGCTCACTCTGGTCAAATAATTGTGCACAATCAGAAAATATTATAGCTAGTGACCTACCTCATCCCAAAGCATGGACTCTTCACGGTGTAGCTCTGCCATCAGCGTTACCCTGCAGATGGCTGCCACGTAGCAGGCATCAACCCAGGATCCTGCAGGGAGGTGGCAAACGGGCATTCTGGAGCGGCAGCCGCAAAATGGTGAAGAGCATGCTTCTCCAATTTTAACATGCGCGTGACTCCTCTGTGCATCTGGTTAAAGTGAACATTCTGACTCAGTAGAAATGGGGTGGATCTGAGAACCTAAATCTCTAATAAGCTTGCAGGGAACAGCTACGCTCTTGGTCCACAGACNCACGGTGTAGCTCTGCCATCAGCGTTACCCTGCAGATGGCTGCCACGTAGCAGGCATCAACCCAGGATCCTGCAGGGAGGCGGCAAATGGGCACTCTGGAGCGGCAGCCGCAAAATGGTGAAGAGCATGCTTCTCCAATTTTAACATGCGTGTGACTCCTCTGTGCATCTGGTTAAAGTGAACATTCTGACTCAGTAGAAATGGGGTGGATCTGAGAACCTAAATCACTAATAAGCTTGCAGGGAACAGCTACGGCATTGGTCCACAGACCACTCTTTGGAAGCGCACCTTCCAATGTGGCTATTGGGTACTTTACATGTAGCTTTCCTGAACAGAGATGTGATGTGCAGTAAGTATAAAACACATGGATTTCAAAGATTTAATAAGAAAAATTAAAAATATCTCATTCATGTTTTATATAGATTTCATGTTGAAATTACAGTGTATTTTGGTTATACTGGATTGTAAGATATACTATGGTAAATTAAATCAATTTTACCTATTTCTAATTTTAAAATAGAAAATGCAGGATTGCGTATATGGCTCACTTTATACTCTTACTGGACAATGCTGGTCTAGATGCTTCATGTTCCTGCTAAGTTGCTTCAGTCCTGTCTGACTTTGCGACCCCATGAACTGTAGCCTGCCAGGCTCTTCTGTCCATGGGATTCTCCAGGTAAGAATACTGGAGTGGCCACTTGCTGTGGCCTCCTGCAGGGTATCTTCCTGACACAGGGAGTGAAACTATTTCTCTTAAATCTAGCTGCATTGGCAGGCGGGTTCTTTACCACTAGCGCCACCTGGGAAGCCCTAGTTCAAGCCCTGAATCCTCACTTAGTAGCAGAAAGACTACAGTTAAATTAACATGACTAAGTTCAGTTTTCCCTGGTAAAGTAAGGGTAATAAAAGTGTTCACTTCCTAGGGTTGCTGGGATGATTAAATAAGAGAAAGAAAATGAAGCACTTAACACACAGTAACTCTTTGAAGCCAAGCTATGGTGTTGAGATTTCAGCAAGGACCACTAGACAAAAACCATTTGATGCCTCATATTTTAAAAATATGCCAGGCATACTCATCAGGCACTTTAATAATTTTGATGCCTACTAATTTAAAAGGGATGTTGGTCTTATGCATTACATAAATCAGGTCCTTCTTGTAATTTTCTAAATTCAATAAAACTGATGAGGTTCCCAGTGACCCCAAACACAGGAAGTCATGTTCAGTCATTGGTGTCGGATAGAGTTACTGAACCTCCATTTGCAGGTCGGCTGGTTCATGTCACCTCTGCTTGTACAGACCTACATTTTACTGCAGGTCCCCAAACAATTTATACACACACAAAACATCTCTCCTGAGCTCCATGCTTTCACCACTCCGCGTCTTCCCAGAACACGCCAGATCAAGTAAGTTCTCCAAAAGTCCATTCACTGAGTGGGCAGTTTGCCTAAAGCCAACTAGTGAAAACGCCAATTCACCAAAAAACCGATTCATCACATTTGCTTATACCATTCAACTATTTCATTGGGGTTCATGGGTTTGATCGTGTCTTCCTTACAGTGTTTTAAGGAACATTCAATGTGTTCCTGCCAGAGTCCCCACTGTTCCAACTGAAGCCAAAGAACAAGAGAGGAGGAGGCTGAAGAAAGAGCAGACAAAGGAGACTTGAGAGGGGGAAGCTGGGGAAGGGGGCAGCGGTGGCGGAGGAGAGAGGCTCCACAGAGGGTGAGAGGTGTATAGTGACAAACCCATTGCATGGTCTCAGGGAGCAGTCTTATCAATGTATTTTTCAAGATAATTATCCATCACACAAGTGTCAATGGCAATAGTGCCTGATATTCAAGAAAGTGGGCTTCCCAGGGGGCTCTAGTGGTAAAGAACATGCCTGCCGATGCAAGAGACATAAGAGATGCAGGTTGGATCCCTGGGTTGGGAAGATCCCCTGGAAGAGGGCATGGCAGCCCACTCCAGTATTGTTGCCTAGAGAATCCCATGGACAGAGGAGTCTGGCAGCTACAGTCCATAGTGTCACGAAGAGTTGGACACGACTGAAGAGACAGCGCTCACACACTCATTCAAGAAGGTGCTCCAGAAGGTATATTTATTGACTGTGTAAAGAATCCTTAACAGTGAAATCTCCTAATGCATAATAATGATCCTTTTTTTAAAAAGTATAGTTGGTTTTCAACGTTGTGTTGGTTTCTGCTATATATATACATATGCATATACCTCCTGTCTTTCGGATTTCCTTCCCAGTAGGTCACCACAGGGCACCGGGCAGAGTTCCCTGTGCTGCGCAGTCAGTTAGCTATTTTATGAGGTGAAAGTGAAAGTGCTAGTCACTCAGTTGTGTCCAGCCCTTTGCAACCCCATGGACTGTAGACCACCAGGCACCTCTCCGCGGAATTCTCCAGGCAAGAATACCGGAGTGAGTAGTCATTCCCTTCTCCAGGGGATCTTCCTGACCCAGGGACCCAATAGTATCCATAGTGTACAGATGTCAATTCCAATCTCCCAATTCACCCCACCCTTCTTTCCCTCTTGGTGTCCATACATTTGTTTGCTACATCTGTGTCTCTATTCCTGCCCTGCAAATAGGTTCATCTGTACCATTTTTTTAGATTCCATATATATGTGTTAATTACAATATTTGTTTTCCTCTTTCTGACTTACTTCATTCTGTATGAGTCTCCAGGTTCATCCAGGTATCTGCAAATGGCACAGTTTTGTTCCTTTTAAGGGTAATAATACATTCTTATACTCAATTACTTATATTCACTTGCCTTTGGCAAAGTGGTCATTCAGTAAATCAGCTTCTAGAATATATTTATTCTAGAATATATACAACTGAATCATTGTGCTATAGAACTGAAAATTACACAATATTCTAAATCAACTATAGAATGTCATTAAAAACTATAAATGTCATTAAAAAACATTTTAAAAGAACTAATCTAAAAAAAAATCAATGAATTAATCAATCAGCTTCTAGGAGCTGGCCTGCTTATAGATATACAAAGAAAGCTGATTGATGATGGTTGAGTTAAGAGGGAGGTGCAAAAAACTGGAGAAGTTGCATATTATGGTTTCTACTTTTGTAAGAAAAAGGCTTAGACAAACAATGATCAAAGATTATATACAATCTTGTACTTTATGAGCCCTGGCTATTGTGCAGGCTCTAAAGCAGTGTCCACAAATGTTTGTGCCCAAGCCCTGCACCCCTCCTCACCTATCCCCCATTCTCAGCCAGTTTGCCCCGCCCCCCCCGCTTAAGTGTATGTGAGTAGAGCCATTTTGAGGTCAGTGCACTTTTTGGTGTGTAAATAACAGGAAGTCTAATTGCCAACCTGAGTCTCCCAACTATATTATCACATATGAGTGAACACAGCTGTTCTTCCCCAAAAATAAATTGTAAAAGAAATATACCACCATCTTAATGAGAGGGCATGATGCAAAGACTGGGAAGACATGCCTAGACACAGACTGAAGGTCTTAGAGTAATTAAAGACTGTGTCAGGGATGAAGGTTGCTGAGTGAGCTGAAAGGAATTATGATGCTCTCCTGAGATCGTGGGTGCCTTTCTTCCCTGATCCACCTGTGTGGTCCTGGAGTCAGCTACCTTCATCTCATGAGATGGGAAGCTTAGATTGCTATAACCTGACTCATTTAAAATTTCCATCCTAGATTTGACCATTTCTCCTTGTCATCTTGTTTGCACAGCATAGTTTCTAAATATAATTTGACATGGAACAACAGACTGGTTACAAATCGGGAAAGGAGTACGTCAAGGCTGTATGTTATCACCCTGCTTATTTAACGTATATGCACAGTACATCATGTGAAATGCCAGGCTGGATGAAGCACAAGCTGGAATCAAGACTGCTGGGAGAAATATCAATAACCTCAGACACACTGATGACACCACCCTTTTGGAAAAAAGTGAAGAGGAACGGAAGAGCCTCTTGATGAAAGGGAGAAAGGAGAATGAAAAAGCTGGCTTAACACTCAGCATTCAAAAAACTAAGATCATGGCATCTGGTCCCATCACATCATAGCAAATGGATGGGGAAACAATACAAACAGTGACATACTTTATATTCTTGGGCTCCAAAATCACTGCAGATGGTGACTGCAGCCATGGAATTAAAAGATGCTTACTCCTTGGAAGAAAGGCTATGACAAACCTAGACAGCATATGAAAAAGCAGAGACATTACTTTGCCAACTAAAGGTCCACTAGTCAAAGCTAAGATTTTTCCAGTAATTATGTATGGATGTAAGAGTTGGACCGCAAAAAAATACTGAGAACTGAAGAGTTGATGCTTTTAAATTATGGTGTTAGAGAAGACTCTTGAGTTCCTTGGACTTCAAGGAGATCCAACCAGTCCATCCTAAAGGAAATAAGTTCTGAATATTCACTAGAAGGACTGATGCTGAAGCTGAAGCTCCAATCATTTGGCCATCTAATGTGAAGAACTGACACAATGGAAAAGACCCTGATGCTGGAGGGTTGAGTGCTGAGAAAATAAAGGCAGGAAGAGAAGGGGACGACAGAGGATGAGATGGTTGGATGGCATCACCGACTCAATGGACATGAGTTTGAGCAAGCTCCAGGAGTTGGTGATGGAAGGGAAGCCTGGTGTGCTGCACTCCATGGGGTCTCAAAGAGTCAGACACAACTGAGCGACTAAATTGATAATTTGACTTATGTGAGTTGTGAGTATCTGAGTTTCTTAACATCTCTTTCTATAAATTCTGCTTTATAATCATTCTTAGGATAATTACAGTTATCATTTTTGCTCCATCTTGCCTGCTAGGTGTGTTTGTATGTATACATCATACTATTAGATCTTTACAATGATGTTATGAGCAAGATATTTGGATTCTCATTTATAGAAGAGATAGTAAAAATGTTAGTCTCTCAGCCATGTCTGACTCTTTGAGATCCCATGGGCTGTAGTCTGCCAGGCTCCTCTGTCCATAGAATTCTCCAGGCAAGAATACTGGAGTGTGTAACCATTACCTTCTCCAGGGGACCTTCCCAAACCAGAGATCGAACCTGGGTTTCCTGCACTGCAGGCAGACTCTTTACCATCTGAGCCACCAAGAAAGCCCATGGAGGAAATAATCAGATCTCAAATATACAAGGAGTATGCTCAGCTCAGGAGAGCTCCGCTAGACAAAAACCAAAGAGTATCTTTGACTCCAAAATCTGTGGTGCTCACCCCCTGCATGCTAGCATTTTCTGTGTCGAAGAGTCATGTCAGTCTTGGGAAGTGACAAGACCAGGTATCTAAACCAGATTCTAAATTATGGAAAATCCACACTTTTCCAGGCAATCTTTCCTGGGCGTGATGGAATAATGTTCATATCTGCATCAGCTGTTTGCAACTACCTGTTTTTCTTATGATTTGAAAGTCAAATTATTGGGTAATAATAACACTACATGTGTGCTTAATTTTTTCTCATATATATATAAGTATATATATTCAGATTACTGAAGTAGAAAAAGGACATTGTTTTTTGTTCAAAGAATACCTAGTAACATCTCAGAGAGTAAGAGCACCTTTATTTAATCACATGAGATATGCAAATTAAGTGACCTAGACTCAGGCTCCCCTGAGATGAATTCTTTGGGTTAGGAGCAGCTTTTGGCTGAGACAAGGCAGAACACCCCACTCACCACCAAAAATATAATAATGACAAAACCTGGCTAATGCAGAAGTCCAGCCAGTAATGAAAACCAGACATTCTAGAGCTTCTGGACATCAAGACAAACATCAAAGGCAAAAACAAAACAATACTAAGGTCAGTGTAGAAATAGTCCTGTGATGCACATACTGGAACAACTTGAAAAATTCTCATTCGTAAAAGCTTCCTTCTTTTCCTTTCTAATATAAATCTCCATCTCTCACAGTTTGTGAAACATCGAGCCAATACTTGGATTCCTTGGATGAGAACAGTTTAGAAGGTAGTGAAGGCAGATGAAGGGCTTTCTGCTTTCTCAGTGGAGAGAGAGTAGGAGGCTTGATGACGGGAACCTTGATAGGTACATATGATAATCCTCAGAATATTGAGTTTATCAGAACATCCTGTTCTTTGGTAAAATAAGGCCTTCCTGACGCTGTTATTCCTGACCTTGGGAAAACATTTATGAGTGTGTGTACAAAAGGATGTGTTTTTGTGTTTGCATCTGTGAAATGAGAGCAGTGAATGATGCTCGGAAAGGGCTGGAACACAATTCACTGGTTGGGATGCTTCCAGGATTTCAAAAGGCTCAAGTTGGCATTTGAAGAGAACATGAGAATTTACCTTCACACCACTTAAGTCTTAACAAAAGAAGAATGACAATTAATATAGGGAAAAGGAGTTTTTTTCAGAACACAGGAAACTGAGTCAGAGAAAAATCCAGGCCTTGGATTCCAAGTTTCAATTTTGGCCTGACTGAGCTCAATGGGCAGTAAGAATCTATGAACAGCAAACCTTCATGAAGGGGAGGTAGGGATGGGATGAGCCAGGGTGGCCCTGTGTAATTCAACCCACACCCCCCCTGGTTCTTAAAGGTTCAAAAAAATGACATCGTAAAAATAGGAAAGCCAAATATCCACCAAGGTGGCAATGTTAGTCGCTCAGCCATGTCCGACTCTCTGCAACCCCACAGACTGTAGCCTACCCAGGCTCATGGGATTCTCCAGGCAAGAATACTGGAGTGGATTACCATTCCCTTCTCCAGAGGATCTTCCCGACCCAGGGATCGAACCCATGTCTCCTGCATTGCAGGCAGATTCTTTACCGTATGAGATACAGGGAAGTCCATATCCACCAAACAAACAAACACAAAACAAAATCCTGTAAGGGCATGGTTCTAAACACAGCAGGATCAAACAGCCTTCAAGACTGTTTTCAGGCAGGAAATGAAGACACAAGTCCACAAAGCAGGTAACAGGTCTGAGTCCTATAAGATCAGATCTGTAAGAGCATCAGTGAGATGTGATCCTCACTGGATATACACTGTGAGTCAAATGGGATTCCTTGGAATTGGAAAGGGGAAGCTGAATTTTAGTGTACATCCAGTAGCATAAACCACAAATACCTGCTAAAAATAAAGCACCTCTCTCACCTCACGCCATTTGAAGATGCTCAGGTCAATGGAAAAGTGGCACTGCTTTATCATTCTTACTCATGGTTAAATTTCTTGAAATAGACTGTTTTTTGAGCTAAGTCAGTTGTGTCATTTGTGACCATCTTACCCATCTGGTAAGTAGAGTGACTTCCATTTGTTGGTGGTATGTGAGGGTTTCTGGCTCTTCTTCCCTACTGTCATGACTAAGTTGCAATGAAAACTAGTCTACAACTAATTGTTTTGGCACAAACAAACATTCATTACCAAGCAGTTATGACAACAGAGAAGGCAATGGCAACCCACTCCAGTACTCTTGCCTGGAAAATCCCATGGATGGAGGAGTCTTGTGGGCTGCAGTCCATGGGGCCAGACACAACTGAGCAACTTCACTTTGACTTTTCACTTTCATGCATTGGAGAAGGAAATGGCAACCCACTCCAGTGTTCTTGCCTGGAGAATCCCAGGGATAGGGGAGCCTGCTGGGCTGCCATCTATGGGGTCTCACAGAGTCGGCCATGACAGAAGCGACTTAGCAGTAGCAGTTATGACAACTGTTTGTAAACTAGCCAGTCAGCTAAAGAAGGGCCAGCTCTCAATGCTCTGACAGTAACTCCAGGAAAGGTCCACACAGGACAAAGTCAATGAGGCTGTACTGGCAGTAAGGAGGCTGAAAAGAACCCTAGGAATCTAGCTGTACATGGACCATTGTATTTCCTGTCTGTTTGCTTTCTATTTACCTTGACCTATATAACACCTGCCTATATTTAAAAGTAATTCTTAAAATTCTCCAAGCCAGGTTTCAGCAATATGTGAACCATGAACTTCCTGATGCTCTAGCTGGTTTCAGAAAAGGAAGAAGAACCAGAGATCAAATTGCCAACATCCACTGGATTGTCAAAAACACAAGAGATTTCCAGAAAAACATCTATTTCTGCTTTATTGACTATGCCAAAGCCTTTGACTGTGTGGATCACAATGAACTGTGGAAAATTCTCANTCAGCTAATTGGGTCACCATTATTTCACTCTGCTCATTTAAAATTCCAGTTTTATTCTTTCCCAAGATGTTTTAATAACAAAAAAAATCTAAAATCCCTAGTTAGTCTTATAATTAAGTTCATAAAAATAAAATCAAGGAAGATTCACTTTTCTTTCCCACAAAGTGGGACAATTTTTTAAAGATGGGACACAGGAAGATATCCAAATAAAGGAATCTCACCATTTTTAAAGTCTCATTTCATATTTACCAAACTGGCTTCATTTTAAATGACACAAGAAACTAAACACTGATTAGACCAGGCTTGGCGTGTCCAGTCCTGTGTAAGCCTGTGGCAATACTAGCTATATAACTTGGTCCCAAACTACTCCAGGAAGAAATTATAACTAGGATATCGTGTGCGCGTGCTCAGTCTCTCAGTCATGTCCAACTATTTGTTACGGCAGACTGTAACCCACCAGTCTCCTCTGTCCGTGGGATTTCCCAGGCAAGAATACTGGAGTGGGTTGCCATGCCCTCGTCCAAGGGATCTTCCTGACCTAGGAATCGAACCCACATCTCCAGCATTGGCAGGTGGATTCTTTACCACTGAGCCATCTGGGAAGCCCAGCTGGGATATTACAGTGGTGCACACGTTTGTCATGGCTTTAAAGAGACATTTTCACTGGTTCTGAATGTTCTGGCAAGGGTGCAGTAAGGATGATTGTCCTTCTCTGCCTTTCTCTGCCTCCCCAGTCCCTGTCGTGTACATACAAATCAATTGTTCACATATCCTCCTATACATATGAACTGAACTGCATGTCCACAGGGACAGCTGAGCAGTATAAGAAGCTCTACCGGCCCTCTTTGTGTGCTGTGCTGAACAGACAATTTATTCCTGCAGGTGGCTGCTTGTAAATGCAATTAGGCCCTGTTCTCCCTGGGAAGGATCAAGTGCACCACATGAGCTGGTCCAAGATGGTATTAATACTACTGATTTTCCACCTGCAAAAAAGTGGAAAGCTTTTGCCAAAAGAAGTGAGATGTATGGCCAGGTGCCTGCGCCATGTGGCCAATGCTATTTTGTGCAGAGAAGTATTCATGCCTCAGTCCATGGTGTTTCGATGGAGGTGGGTCATCCTGGGCCCGTTAACAAAGCTTTTTCTCAATAGCCAGAAAACCCCCTGTTCCTCCTTGCGTGGTCCTGCCAAAGAAACGTGTTTGCAGTTTAGTGGAAGGAACATGGGCTTCAGAGTGAGACTTGCACTCTCATCATAGCTTGAAGGTGTTAGCCCACCAATGAGTAGCAAGTCAGGATTTCAACATGAATTGCTTGAAGCTAGTCCCATCTGTTCTTTCTTCAAAATATATATGTATCCTTATTGTCTTTCCTCCATTCTTTCAAGTTTCTTGTTCCAGAATTTCTGTGAGGCATATTTTGGATCTTCCCAGTCCACCCACCTTGTCTTTTTAAATTTTTTTGGCTGTGCTGGGTCTTCATTGTGGTCCACAGGCTTTTCTAGTTTTGGCATGTGAGCTTAGTTGCCCCCATGGCATGGATGATCTTAGTTCCCTGACCAGGGTTGGAATGTGAGTCCCCTGCCTTGGAAGGTGGGTTCTAACCACTGACCTGCCAGGCAAGTCCCCATGCTTTCTATTTGAATGTTAACTAAGGATCCAGGACCCACAATGAGATGAGTGAACATCATACCCAGGAAACTAATAATTGAGGCCTTGGCCAATTTCAATTAACCTCTTAGAAAATACAAGTTTAAAAAGATAGGTTATGTTATTTTGAACTAACATCTTAGAAGACCTTTCTGGAGTCAGGATGTAGCCTGAGACTTCATTCTCAGGTGCTACATTTTTCTCATCTATCTAGAGACTTGTGACTTGTGACATGCTTTCACAAGACACAGCTGGAAAATCAAAACTGGACTAAAAACCATTGAAAGATTAATCTTAGATGATTCCTAATGTGAATCAGATAAAAAATCAGGTGGCTTTGAGCTATAAGAGCTTATAGCATCATAGCCAGAGGGGAGGAAGGGGTGATGATGAGGTGCCCTAAAGGAGGACAGACGATAAAGGGAGTCACTTGAGTCCTCACCCAAGAGACATGAGTGTCCTGGAGGACAAATGAGAAGCCTACAGATTGGCCAGAGCAAATTTCAGATATACCTACAGTAGAATAGGAGGCATCACATGCTTTGTTAAGGCAGGAGGGGAGCATATTTAAGAGTTCAGTCTCTTCACAGTGATGCTATTTACAGTAGCCAAGTCATGGAAGCCACCTGCTAAACAGATGACTGAGTAAAGATGTGCTCCACACATGCAATGAAATACTACTCGGCCGTAAAAAGGATGAGAGCTTATGTTTGCAGGACCATGGGTGGAGTTGGAGGGCATTATGGGGTCTCTGGAGAAGGCAATGGCACCCCACTCCAGTACTCTTGCCTGGAAAATCCCATGGAAGGAGGAGCCTGGTGGGCTGCAGTCCACGGGGTCGCTAGGAGTCGGACACGACTGAGCAACGTCACTTTCACTTTTCACTTTCATGCATTGGAGAAGGAAATGGCAACCCACTCCAGTGTTCTTGCCTGGAGAATCCCAGGGACGGGGGAGCCTGGCAGGCTGCCATCTATGGGGTCGCACGGAGTCAGACACGAGTGAAGCGACTTAGCAGCAGCAGCATGCTAAATGAGACAAGTCAGAGAAAGACAAATACTGTATGATATCACTTATACACAGAATCTAAAAACTACAAGAAACTAGTACATATAACAGAAAAGGAGCAGACTCACAGATACAGAGAACAAACCAGTGGTTCCTAGTTGGGAGAAGGAAGCGGGTGAGGAGGAAGAGAGGAGTGGGATCTGGGAGGTACAAACGCTTGGCTGTAAGACAGACTTAAGGATGTATTTTACAACACAGGGAATGTAGCCAATATTTTGCCATAACTGCAAATGGAAAGCAACCTTTAAGAACTGTATAAAAATATCTTTTTAGAAAAGAGTTCAGTCTCCAGAATTAGCCAGATTTTTAATCCTTATTGCATCACCTACTGACCATGACTTTTGCAAATTATCTGATCCCTTAAAGCTTCAGGTGGACATATTAAAGGTATCTCCTTTGCAGGTTGGTTGTGAAGGTTAAATGGGAAAATCTATGCAAAGCGGCTGGAAGATAGTAGGTGTTTACGTAGTTAGCTCTGCATATTAGATCTTGGGCATCACTATCATCCATGCTCTGATCTATATAACCTGGCTTATAAATACACCCCCCAAAGCAGTGTTCTAACCTGTTCCAATACAAGAAAATGATGAAACATCTATAAGAAAGGAAACGAGAGCTATAAGCCCAGGCAATGCCAGTATGTATTTCTCTAAACAAGTTTATTCACCTCTTATCTTCTTTCTACTTATTCTCAAGGCTCATCTCAACTCCACTTGACCTCAATAAAGCTCCAATTCCCCAAATCAGAGAATTAATTCCTCCTTGTTTTAAATTCCCAAAATTCATTGTATGACTCACTTGCTGCCATTAGTTCTTTCTGTTTGGTACCCTGGTTAATTGCATGACCCTCTCACTAGCTAACTTAGCAAATTCTTGAAGACTCATTGCTGATTCCAAATACAGCTTCTTGCTTTCAGCTTAACAAACTATTTTATTATTGCCTATTTAATTAACATTGAGAGCAGAAAATATTTTCATGGACTATAAGACACTGAACACACAAACTAATTGTGGTTCACCAACTTTGTCTCAAAAGTAAAAATGTGCACATAGGGACTTCCCTGGCAGTCCAGTGGTTACGATTTTGCCTCCTAATGCAGGGGGCGCAGATCTGATTCCTGGTCAGAGAGCTAAGATCCCACATGCCTCGCAGCCAGAAAACCAAAAACATAAAACAGAAGGAATATTGTAACAAATTCAATGAAGACTTTAAAAACGATCCACATAAAAAGGAATCCTTTTTAAAATATGTACACATAGTCTCACTATACAGTGGAATTTTTGGAAAGAAACAATATATGATTCTAATCAGTGAAAGACCCAGAGCCACCTCCACCCTCTCCACCATTTGGCAGCCTTCATGAACCTCACAGAAAGGATCAAGGAAGGAAGAGAGACCCATAGTCCTGCATATATGGCTGTACTGTTGACAGGAAATGCCTACAGCTCTTTGTTATAATGAAAGGGAAAATGGGAAGCCATTTAAAAGCCCAAGAAAGACAGCTGAAATAGAGTTCAAGACAAATTTCCTTACTATATATATATAAAACTTCTTTCTCATAAATGTCATTGCCACAAACTAGTGGACTTAAGCCTTCATGCAAGTAATTCCTGTGCAGAGATAATTGCTAATTAAACTGCATTTAACTGCCAGCTAAAGTTTATCATCAAAACCCTGCACACCTCAACCAATACCAACACATTCCCAGGCTATTTAAAATAATTGGTCTCCAACACTGCAGGCAGATTCTTTACCATTTGAGGCACCTGGGAAGTCCCCAACATAGGGGAAGTTCTTGGAAAATTGTTCAAATTCTGTCTCTCCCTTTCACTCACTCACACTCACACACACACACACACACACACACGCACACACACATATACACACTATTTTGAGTGCACAGAATGATTCAAAATGTACCACGCATTTTGAATAAAAATAGCCCTTTTTCCTGCTATGTAAGAAGAATTTAGACAGTTTTTTAAGTCAGGGTTTGGGTCCAGAAAGGCTTTCCTTTTTAGTCTCAAGAAACACAATAATCCATTTCTATGAGAGAGAAATGTGTTTTCCCCAAATACATTGCACAGAAAAGATAAGACGACTTCTCCCCAGAGGGATGGGAAGAACAAACAGTGCTGTCAGCACGGGAAGGGCTGCTGCAGAGATGGCCACATCCCCCTGCCACCCTGATTAGAGAAAGCCAGGAAGCAGGCTGTTTACTTGGGAACCACCACGAGAACCGCCGCGCTGCAGTCCTAACCCAAGGGGGCGGGGGAGAAATGACCTCTTCTGGCATCTGGGATTCCAGCATGGCGTGCTTCTCCATCTCCTGAAGCATGGCCTGCCCCTGAGTCTGAGCCTGCAATGCCAAGGTATCAGTCGTCACATCTGTCCTGTCCAAGACACAATGAGGATGTGGGCCAGAGGTATCTGACAAGGATCTGGGACAGGAAGGAAAATCACAAAACCCTTAATTCAGACAGTTGCTGCTGTTCAGTGGCTAAAGTGTGGCTGACTCTTCGTGACCGCATGGACTGCCCCACACCAGGCTTCCCTGTCCCTCACCATCTCCCAGAGCTTGCTCAAACTCATGTCCACTGAACTGGTGATGCCTTCCAACCATCTCATCCTCTGTTGCTTCCTTCCCCTCCTGCCCTCAATCTTTCCCAAAGTATCAGGGTCTTTTCCAATGAGTCAGCTCTTCACATCAGGTGGTCAAAGGATTGGAGCTTCAGCAACAGTCCTTCCAGTGACTATTTAGGGTTGATGTCCTTTAGGACTGACTAGTTTGATCTCCTTGCAGTCCAAAGGAGTGTCAGACTGTCTCTAGGGAAAACGAGGTTGAATTGATCATCTGTGTGGCAGGTTGGAGCCATGTCAATTTAGCCGAGTAGGAACTGTATTTATCAGAATTCCCTCCATTGAATAATTCCAGCTTAGCCTGGGTCACAAGAAACATAAACGGTGGGATTTGGAAGTCAGGCCTAAATCATATTCTTCTCAAAGAGTGAAGGTCAGTGTGGGCATCTGGGCAGGAACCACAGCCCATCGTAACTGAGCTGTGTGACGGCTGCTCTGGCCTCACCTGGTGGATGTGGCCGAAGCCAGGCACTCTGCTTCTCCTCTGCCCCTGGTGCCTCCCTTCAGGTCCCAGCTTCCGGGCCAGGTGCAGGCTCAGCGATCCCATGAAGCAGCACTTTCTCCTGCAGGCCACTCACACGGCTGAAGCTGAAAGCTCCCAGCCCTGGATCTGTTTGTCTCTTTTCTCTCCCACCTCACGTCTATCTTTCTTTCTTTGATTGCCTACCCTGCTGCTGACTTCAGACTCAGTACCAGAGTTAGAAACAACATTCATATATCAACTTCTTAACCACCCCCCTTCGTTGTGAGTAGTCAAATTTCGGTGAAAAAAAGGCAATTTATTCTATACCGCTCTTGGACTTTCCTGATGGCTCGGTGGTAAAGAATCTGCCTGGAATGCAAGAGATGTGGGTACGGTCCCTGGGTTGGGAAGATCCCCTGGAGAAGGGAATGGCAACCCACTCTAGTATTCCTGCCTGGAGAATCCCTTGGACAGAGGAATCTGATGCGCTACTACAGTCCACGGGGTTGCAAAAGAGTCAGACTCGACCTGGCAACTAAAAAACAATAAATACCACTTCTAGTGGTCCTGTTTCATTGGTCAAACCTCGCCTGATCCCATCTAAATTCCAGAAGACAGTCTGTCCATGTCTTTGGTGCTGGGTTGACCTGGTTATTAACCAAATGATTTAATGTAGGCAAGTCAGGGCTCTTGAGATTTCTGATAAAAGTAAGTCATGAAAATATAACTGTAGAATTGAAAAATGAGACAGGAACAGATGGCAATGAACAAAACCCATTCTAAAGCAATGAAAATGACAACTGAATTCTGAATTAGAGGCCATTTCAAGGAACGTATGCTCATTGTATATGTGTAGAGCCACATATAAATATATATATATACATATATAAGTGTGCATATACATATATATAAATATTATAAAAATATAAATATATATATACAGAGAGAAGTTAAGACAAACATATTACCCAGCAGACATCTCCATGGGACTCATATGAATCAATAATCTGCCAAAAGAATACTGAAATGTGAATCCTTAATCCAGGCTGGTTTGGAGAAAATAACATTGCTTTGTACATCTGAGAAATAAAAATGATTGGTTATATAGTCTTCTATATGACTTCTTTATACTCTATCTCATTTCCAAAAGTATTTGAGGCAGCTTGTGATATATGTACACCAAAAAAAAAGTTGATGATGAAAATGGAGCAAAGGAAAACTATAAATATAAAACAGAGCAGGGTTGAAATGAATTCAGAAACGTATACAAATTCAAAAGAATGCATACAACTAATTCCTGTGCAGCTGAGTATAAGATACATCCACAGTGTGGCCCAGAGCCCTGCAAAGCTAAGGCAGTATTGGACTAAATGAATCAAGATTTAATATCCTGTGTATGGAAACTGATAATTCAATTTTGCTCTATGCTAATCAGGTCTTTCCTACAAGGTTTATTCAATTTATGGTTCCAGGTCCTAAAAGATTTAGAGAACAGGTTCAGTTAAGACTAAGAAATAGCGGGGTAGGGGGGAATCTTGGAAATCATGTCTTGGGAAGAACGGTTAAAGGAGCTGAATGGTTTTAACCTAAAAGAAGGAAGATTTTATGAGACAGAATAATTGGGCTCAAAGTAGAGAGTCCTCAGTGGAACAGGGCAAAACTGAATGTATTACCTGGGGATAAACAGAAGATCAGAGTGGGGATAAAGAAGATAAGTGTACGCTGAATGCAGGAGTCACGTTTACACAAACGCAAACATGAAACCAAAGTCTTTAAGCAAGTACGAGTCCTCCTTGCTGGGATGTCAGAGGAGAGGCAAACCCCAAGTGAGAGCCTGAAAAAAGACGGCAGCTGTCGCTTCCTGTCTTGATCCACACTGTAAATGCCCTTCCAGCACTGGGGTACACGCTTTCCCCAAAAGCCATAGCCAAGTGCTTGCAGTTTAAGAGAGCAAAGCCCTGGTGGGCTTCCCTGCTGGCTCAGGGGCTAAGACTCTGAGCTCCCACTGCAGGAGGGCTGGGTTCAATTCCTGGTCAGGGAATGAGATCCCACATGCCACAACTGAGAGCGTGTATGCTGCAAGGAAGACCCTGCAAGCCACAAGCAACACGCCAAACACATACCTAAGTAAAAATAAACATGTTTTTAAAAAGCATTGGCCATAGTTTGAGTAGCCTTCTCAAACTAAAAAAAAAAAAAAGGAACCCTAATTGTGAACAGCTGAGAGCTTTGTTCTTTTTCCTGGACATGTACACACTGACACGTTTAAAATGAATAACCACCAAGGACCTACTGAATAGCACAGAGAACTCTGCTGATGTTCTGCGGCAGCCTGGATGGGAGGGGAGCTTAGGAGAGAATGGATACATGTATATGTATGGCTGAGTCCCTTTACTGTCCATCTGAAACTATCTCAACATTGTTAATCGGCTATACTTCAATATAAAATTTTTAAAATATATATATTCTTAAAGAATAGAAAGATCTGAGACTCCTGAGCCCACTTTCCTGCTTGGCACCGCCAGTCCTGAAGCTGGATTCAATCTCCCTTCTTTAGATGCAGCCTGGCCCCAGCTGGCACCTTTCCCCTCTGGTTCTTGCGTTTACATGGCTTGGCTGGACCCAGTTGAATAAGGAATCGCTGCCATGTATTTTGAGCACACCGAATGGTAAACATTTTTACTTTTATTTTGTTGGACTGGTAAGTTTTTAGTGTTTGTGTATCTTCTTAAGAATGTCTTAGCAGGGTTCACAGAGAACAGAGCCCAAGGCAAGGATTAAGTGCTTTGGGAAGTCCAATTCTAGCACAAGAAGAGTCCAGAAAAAGGAAAGTGAGACAGGAAATCATAGGAAGCAACTTTTGGAAACTGGATAACATTTCTGGGCATTGCAAACCACTTAACAGGTGCAAACACTCAGCCAGGTGGGATGCACCAGATGAGTTTGTACTTGAAACTGTTACCATGGTAACTGTGTTACCTCCCTTCTACCTTTCCCCATTGGTCCAAGTTTGCATCATTGGAAATTGAGCTCTATATGCTTCTGGACTGCATGACTTTTTCCTTTGGCGGCCTTTATGATGCCAGACTCACGCCCGAAGGTATGATGTGAAGTGAAAGTCACTCAGTCATATCCAACTCTTTGTGACCCCATGGACTGTAGCCTGCCAGACTCCTCTGTCCATGGAGTTCTCCAGGCCAGAATACGGGAGTGGGTAGCCATTCCCTTCTCCAGGGGATCTTCACAACCCAGGGATTGCACCTAGGTCTCCTGCATTGCTGGAGGAGGCAATGGCACCCCACTTCAGTACTCTTGCCTGGAAAATCCTACGGACGGAGGAGCCTGGTAGGCTGCAGTCCATGGGGTCGCAAAGAGTTGGACACAACTGAGTGACTTCACTTTCACTTTTCACTTTCATGCATTGGAGAAGGAAATGGCAATCCACTCCAGTGTTCTTGCCTGGAGAATCCCAGGGACGGGGGAGCCTGGTGGGCTGCCATCTGTGGGGTTGCACAGAGTTGGACACGACTGAAGCGACTTAGCAGCAGCATCTCCTGCATTGCAGACAGATTCTTTACCAGCTGAGCTATAGTTCTACCCGATTCTAAACACTGTGGCGGAGACAGAAACTTCAGGCATGTGACTGCTGGCCAGGCTGTGCGGTAGCAGCCACAGGCGGTGGAAGAGGCGCTCGGCCCCAGCTGGTGGGACTCTGGTCTGAACAGAATTCCAGCTGTCAACAAAATGCAAGTGAATGGGGACTTCCCTGGTAGTCCTGTGGTGAAGAATCTGCCATGAAATGCAGGAGACACTGGTTCAATCCCTGGACAGGAACTGTATCCCACATGCCACTGGGCAACAGGGCCTGCACACCACAATTAAAGTCCATGAGCCTCAAGGAAAGATCTTACATGATGCAACAAAAATCCTGTGTGCTGCAACTAATGCCCTATGCAGCCAAATAAATAAATTAATTAAAATGTTGAGAGCAAGTTAATGTTATTAGTATGAGGTTGAGAGAGGTCTCAATACCACCTATTTTTTGTAGAGCTATAAACTATAAATGACTTACATTTTTAAATGGTTGAAAAAAATCAAAGGAAGACACACTTCCTGATGCATTCAAATTATATGAAATTCCCACATCAGGTCCATAAATAAAGTTTTATGGGGACACAGCCATGCTCCTTCATTCATGTATCACAGACATGTAAATGACAGACACCGCGTGGCCTGCAAAGCATAAAATACCTAACATCAGGCCCTTCACAGAGAATGTTGGTCAACCTCTGGTCTAAGAGGTATCTTTGAGTCAAGAAGCAGAATTAAACATTCTCACCAAAACCCACTAGGACTATAATGACTCAAAACTGATGCTAAACCTGACTTCAACTGGCACAGCCCACCTCTGCCCTCATAATTGTAAATATAACTGTGCTCTGCGAGCGACTGGAAGAGGCTTCATGCTTAATGCCCTGTGCTCTTCTTATGGAATTACCTACAAAACAACAAAATAACTTTTATGGTTTTAACCCCAATAGCAATACAGTAATTCTTTTCTCAGATGAAAACAATCCCAGAGCATTATCCTTATACATGCAACAGGGCCAGAAAGAGAACTAATATTATTTGTCTTTTATGTTCCCAATTCAAGCCACATCATTTTTGAATTTTAAAATGCTACATGGAAAAAAAATTTAAAAACGTGTATGCCCAGAGAAACCCCAGCCCTGAGCAAACTTCCGCATGCCCCAGTGGTATGTTTACCATGGGTATCATTTGACCAGAGTTGAGGCTCTCAAAATGGCCTTCCCAGGTGGTGCTAGTGGTAAAGAACCTGCCCGCCAGTGCAGAAGAAGTAAGAGACATGGCTTCTATGCCTGGGTTAGAAAGATCCCCTGGAGGAGGGCACAGCGACCCATTCTAGTATTCTTGCCTGGTGAATCCCATGGACAGAGGAGCCTGGCGGGCTGTGGTCCATAGGGTTGCAAAGCGCTGGACATGACTGAAGTGACATAGCTCTCTAGCATAAAGGCTCGCAGTGGGCCAGGAGAGACCGTACATGCTCACACTAACGATAGGCCTGATTTTGCTGACAGCTGGAGCTGAGAAGTAGTCTGTGGGGCTGCTCTGTATTAAGAACTCTGTACAAAGAAAGATTCTGAGCATTTCGAGGAGATCTTTTATTTGGACATGAAGTTCCATTTATTCACTCGCTCAGAAGGCATTCTCCAAAAGTCTAACAGTACTAGGTGTGAGGTGAGATACACAGGACACAGGTCCTGCCCTGACCCTGGGATCCCATCAGCTGACACCCTGGGGCCTGGCTGCTATCCACTGTGCATTCCCTCCCAGAATAGCCTTCTCTGGGACCTGGGCTCCCAGGGGAACAGCATCCAGCTGTTCTTGGCTCCACTTCCCAGGGCCAGCCTGCCTTTTCACGGCAGCTAGGGAGCATGCCAGCCTTTCCTGGCATGCATGCCTCTGAGCCAAGCATGAGCAGTGCCTGCTTTTCCAGGAGAGGACCCAGCTCGGGGCCAGGACAGCAGGTCCCGCCCCCCTCTGCACAGCAATGGTGGCACCTCTCTGCTTCTCAGCTGCTGACCTACTCTGTGAGAACCAAGCACGCCCCTGATCTGTCTCAAAGTGGATCTTCCTTTGTTGTCTTACAAGACCTCACGATCCGAAGCTGGAATTTGAGTCCTTTCTGATATGACTGTCTAGGCATGGGGAGGGGTCTCTGAAACATCCAAGTGATAACACTTTGTGTATATGATGAATGCTGTCAACAGTGCCTCCTAAGAACTGTGTATTGGCTGCTCAGTCATGTCCAGTTCTTTGCAAGTCCATGGACTGTAGCCCGCCAGGCTCCTCTGTCCATGAGATTCTCCAAGCAAGAATATTGGAATGGGTAGCCATTCCCTTCTCCAGGGGATCTTCCCAACCTAGAGTTCAAACCCAGGTCTCCTGCATTGCTGGTAGATTCTTAAGTGCTTTTTTTAATTTTTAATTTAAAAATATTTTTTAAGTGGTTATCTATGAGGCAGCACGGTGTAGTAGAACTCATATAAGTGTTCTTAGATTACTTCCCACCTTTTGGGCATTAAACCTGAATC
>SJYW01026562.1:363970-374157 GCA_006410735.1 Raphicerus campestris
CCACTCCAGTACTCTTGCCTGGAAAATCCCATGGAAGGAGGAGCCTGGTGGGCTGCAGTCCACGGGGTCGCTAGGAGTCGGACACGACTGAGCAACGTCACTTTCACTTTTCACTTTCATGCACTGGAGAAGGAAATGGCAACCCACTCCAGTGTTCTTGCCTGGAGAATCCCAGGGACGGGGGAGCCTGGCAGGCTGCCATCTATGGGGTCGCACGGAGTCAGACACGAGTGAAGCGACTTAGCAGCAGCAGCATGCTAAATGAGACAAGTCAGAGAAAGACAAATACTGCATGATATCACTTATACACAGAGTCTAAAAACTACAAGAAACTAGTACATATAACAGAAAAGGAGCAGACTCACAGATACAGAGAACAAACCAGTGGTTCCTAGTTGGGAGAAGGAAGCGGGTGAGGAGCAAGAGAGGAGTGGGATCTGGGAGGTACAAACGCTTGGCTGTAAGACAGACTTAAGGATGTATTTTACAACACAGGGAATGTAGCCAATATTTTGCCATAACTGCAAATGGAAAGCAACCTTTAAGAACTGTATAAAAATATCTTTTTAGAAAAGAGTTCAGTCTCCAGAATTAGCCAGATTTTTAATCCTTATTGCATCACCTACTGACCATGACTTTTGCAAATTATCTGATCCCTTAAAGCTTCAGGTGGACATATTAAAGGTATCTCCTTTGCAGGTTGGTTGTGAAGGTTAAATGGGAAAATCTATGCAAAGCGGCTGGAAGATAGTAGGTGTTTACGTAGTTAGCTCTGCATATTAGATCTTGGGCATCACTATCATCCATGCTCTGATCTATATAACCTGGCTTATAAATACACCCCCCAAAGCAGTGTTCTAACCTGTTCCAATACAAGAAAATGATGAAACATCTATAAGAAAGGAAACGAGAGCTATAAGCCCAGGCAATGCCAGTATGTATTTCTCTAAACAAGTTTATTCACCTCTTATCTTCTTTCTACTTATTCTCAAGGCTCATCTCAACTCCACTTGACCTCAATAAAGCTCCAATTCCCCAAATCAGAGAATTAATTCCTCCTTGTTTTAAATTCCCAAAATTCATTGTATGACTCACTTGCTGCCATTAGTTCTTTCTGTTTGGTACCCTGGTTAATTGCATGACCCTCTCACTAGCTAACTTAGCAAATTCTTGAAGACTCATTGCTGATTCCAAATACAGCTTCTTGCTTTCAGCTTAACAAACTATTTTATTATTGCCTATTTAATTAACATTGAGAGCAGAAAATATTTTCATGGACTATAAGACACTGAACACACAAACTAATTGTGGTTCACCAACTTTGTCTCAAAAGTAAAAATGTGCACATAGGGACTTCCCTGGCAGTCCAGTGGTTACGATTTTGCCTCCTAATGCAGGGGGCGCAGATCTGATTCCTGGTCAGAGAGCTAAGATCCCACATGCCTCGCAGCCAGAAAACCAAAACATAAAACAGAAGGAATATTGTAACAAATTCAATGAAGACTTTAAAAACGATCCACATAAAAAGGAATCCTTTTAAAAATATGTACACATAGTCTCACTATACAGTGGAATTTTTGGAAAGAAACAATATATGATTCTAATCAGTGAAAGACCCAGAGCCACCTCCACCCTCTCCACCATTTGGCAGCCTTCATGAACCTCACAGAAAGGATCAAGGAAGGAAGAGAGACCCATAGTCCTGCATATATGGCTGTACTGTTGACAGGAAATGCCTACAGCTCTTTGTTATAATGAAAGGGAAAATGGGAAGCCATTTAAAAGCCCAAGAAAGACAGCTGAAATAGAGTTCAAGACAAATTTCCTTACTATATATATATAAAACTTCTTTCTCATAAATGTCATTGCCACAAACTAGTGGACTTAAGCCTTCATGCAAGTAATTCCTGTGCAGAGATAATTGCTAATTAAACTGCATTTAACTGCCAGCTAAAGTTTATCATCAAAACCCTGCACACCTCAACCAATACCAACACATTCCCAGGCTATTTAAAATAATTGGTCTCCAACACTGCAGGCAGATTCTTTACCATTTGAGGCACCTGGAAAGCCCCCAACATAGGGGAAGTTCTTTGAAAATTGTTCAAATTCTGTCTCTCCCTTTCACTCACTCACACACACACACACACACACACACACACACACACACATGCATACACACATATACACACTATTTTGAGTGCACAGAATGATTCAAAATGTACCACGCATTTTGAATAAAAATAGCCCTTTTTCCTGCTATGTAAGAAGAATTTAGACAGTTTTTTAAGTCAGGGTTTGGGTCCAGAAAGGCTTTCCTTTTTAGTCTCAAGAAACACAATAATCCATTTCTATGAGAGAGAAATGTGTTTTCCCCAAATACATTGCACAGAAAAGATAAGACGACTTCTCCCCAGAGGGATGGGAAGAACAAACAGTGCTGTCAGCACGGGAAGGGCTGCTGCAGAGATGGCCACATCCCCCTGCCACCCTGATTAGAGAAAGCCAGGAAGCAGGCTGTTTACTTGGGAACCACCATGAGAACCGCCGCGCTGCAGTCCTAACCCAAGGGGGCGGGGGAGAAATGACCTCTTCTGGCATCTGGGATTCCAGCATGGCGTGCCTCTCCATCTCCTGAAGCATGGCCTGCCCCTGAGTCTGAGCCTGCAATGCCACGGTATCAGCCGTCACATCTGTCCTGTCCAAGACACAATGGGGATGTGGGCCAGAGGTATCTGACAAGGATCTGGGACAGGAAGGAAAATCACAAAACCCTTAATTCAGACAGTTGCTGCTGTTCAGTGGCTAAAGTGTGGCTGACTCTTCGTGACCGCATGGACTGCCCCACACCAGGCTTCCCTGTCCCTCACCATCTCCCAGAGCTTGCTCAAACTCATGTCCACTGAACTGGTGATGCCTTCCAACCATCTCATCCTCTGTTGCTTCCTTCCCCTCCTGCCCTCAATCTTTCCCAAAGTATCAGGGTCTTTTCCAATGAGTCAGCTCTTCACATCAGGTGGTCAAAGGATTGGAGCTTCAGCAACAGTCCTTCCAGTGACTATTTAGGGTTGATGTCCTTTAGGACTGACTAGTTTGATCTCCTTGCAGTCCAAAGGAGTGTCAGACTGTCTCTAGGGAAAACGAGGTTGAATTGATCATCTGTGTGGCAGGTTGGAGCCATGTCAATTTAGCTGAGTGGGAACTGTATTTATCAGAATTCCCTCCATTGAATAATTCCAGCTTAGCCTGGGTCACAAGAAACATAAACGGTGGGATTTGGAAGTCAGGCCTAAATCATATTCTTCTCAAACAGTGAAGGTCAGTGTGGGCATCTGGGCAGGAACCACAGCCCATCGTAACTGAGCTGTGTGACGGCTGCTCTGGCCTCACCTGGTGGATGTGGCCGAAGCCAGGCACTCTGCTTCTCCTCTGCCCCTGGTGCCTCCCTTCAGGTCCCAGCTTCCGGGCCAGGTGCAGGCTCAGCGATCCCATGAAGCAGCACTTTCTCCTGCAGGCCACTCACACGGCTGAAGCTGAAAGCTCCCAGCCCTGGATCTGTTTGTCTCTTTTCTCTCCCACCTCACGTCTATCTTTCTTTCTTTGATTGCCTACCCTGCTGCTGACTTCAGACTCAGTACCAGAGTTAGAAACAACATTCATATATCAACTTCTTAACCACCCCCCTTCGTTGTGAGTAGTCAAATTTCGGTGAAAAAAAGGCAATTTATTCTATACCGCTCTTGGACTTTCCTGATGGCTCGGTGGTAAAGAATCTGCCTGGAATGCAAGAGATGTGGGTACGGTCCCTGGGTTGGGAAGATCCCCTGGAGAAGGGAATGGCAACCCACTCTAGTATTCCTGCCTGGAGAATCCCTTGGACAGAGGAATCTGATGCACTACTACAGTCCACGGGGTTGCAAAAGAGTCAGACTCGACCTGGCAACTAAAAAACAATAAATGCCACTTCTAGTGGTCCTGTTTCATTGGTCAAACCTCGCCTGATCCCATCTAAATTCCAGAAGACAGTCTGTCCATGTCTTTGGTGCTGGGTTGACCTGGTTATTAACCAAATGATTTAATGTAGGCAAGTCAGGGCTCTTGAGATTTCTGATAAAAGTAAGTCATGAAAATATAACTGTAGAATTGAAAAATGAGACAGGAACAGATGGCAATGAACAAAACCCATTCTAAAGCAATGAAAATGACAACTGAATTCTGAATTAGAGGCCATTTCAAGGAACGTATGCTCATTGTATATGTGTAGAGCCACATATAAATATATATATATACATATATAAGTGTGCATATACATATATATAAATATTATAAAAATATAAATATATATATACAGAGAGAAGTTAAGACAAACATATTACCCAGCAGACATCTCCATGGGACTCATATGAATCAATAATCTGCCAAAAGAATACTGAAATGTGAATCCTTAATCCAGGCTGGTTTGGAGAAAATAACATTGCTTTGTACATCTGAGAAATAAAAATGATTGGTTATATAGTCTTCTATATGACTTCTTTATACTCTATCTCATTTCCAAAAGTATTTGAGGCAGCTTGTGATATATGTACACCAAAAAAAAAGTTGATGATGAAAATGGAGCAAAGGAAAACTATAAATATAAAACAGA
Organism: Raphicerus campestris; assembly: GCA_006410735.1. Lineage (NCBI taxonomy): Eukaryota > Metazoa > Chordata > Mammalia > Artiodactyla > Bovidae > Raphicerus > Raphicerus campestris. The sequence continues at coordinate 368,616 of SJYW01026562.1, forward strand.
GCAGGTCTGAAATGAATTCAGAAACGTATACAAATTCAAAAGAATGCATACAACTAATTCCTGTGCAGCTGAGTATAAGATACATCCACAGTGTGGCCCAGAGCCCTGCAAAGCTAAGGCAGTATTGGACTAAATGAATCAAGATTTAATATCCTGTGTATGGAAACTGATAATTCAATTTTGCTCTATGCTAATCAGGTCTTTCCTACAAGGTTTATTCAATTTATGGTTCCAGGTCCTAAAAGATTTAGAGAACAGGTTCAGTTAAGACTAAGAAATAGCGGGGTAGGGGGGAATCTTGGAAATCATGTCTTGGGAAGAACGGTTAAAGGAGCTGAATGGTTTTAACCTAAAAGAAGGAAGATTTTATGAGACAGAATAATTGGGCTCAAAGTAGAGAGTCCTCAGTGGAACAGGGCAAAACTGAATGTATTACCTGGGGATAAACAGAAGATCAGAGTGGGGATAAAGAAGATAAGTGTACGCTGAATGCAGGAGTCACGTTTACACAAACGCAAACATGAAACCAAAGTCTTTAAGCAAGTACGAGTCCTCCTTGCTGGGATGTCAGAGGAGAGGCAAACCCCAAGTGAGAGCCTGAAAAAAGACGGCAGCTGTCGCTTCCTGTCTTGATCCACACTGTAAATGCCCTTCCAGCACTGGGGTACACGCTTTCCCCAAAAGCCATAGCCAAGTGCTTGCAGTTTAAGAGAGCAAAGCCCTGGTGGGCTTCCCTGCTGGCTCAGGGGCTAAGACTCTGAGCTCCCACTGCAGGAGGGCTGGGTTCAATTCCTGGTCAGGGAATGAGATCCCACATGCCACAACTGAGAGCGTGTATGCTGCAAGGAAGACCCTGCAAGCCACAAGCAACACGCCAAACACATACCTAAGTAAAAATAAACATGTTTTTAAAAAGCATTGGCCATAGTTTGAGTAGCCTTCTCAAACTAAAAAAAAAAAAAAGGAACCCTAATTGTGAACAGCTGAGAGCTTTGTTCTTTTTCCTGGACATGTACACACTGACACGTTTAAAATNTCTCAAACTAAAAAAAAAAAAAAGGAACCCTAATTGTGAACAGCTGAGAGCTTTGTTCTTTTTCCTGGACATGTACACACTGACACGTTTAAAATGAATAACCACCAAGGACCTACTGAATAGCACAGAGAACTCTGCTGATGTTCTGCGGCAGCCTGGATGGGAGGGGAGCTTAGGAGAGAATGGATACATGTATATGTATGGCTGAGTCCCTTTACTGTCCATCTGAAACTATCTCAACATTGTTAATCGGCTATACTTCAATATAAAATTTTTAAAATATATATATTCTTAAAGAATAGAAAGATCTGAGACTCCTGAGCCCACTTTCCTGCTTGGCACCGCCAGTCCTGAAGCTGGATTCAATCTCCCTTCTTTAGATGCAGCCTGGCCCCAGCTGGCACCTTTCCCCTCTGGTTCTTGCGTTTACATGGCTTGGCTGGACCCAGTTGAATAAGGAATCGCTGCCATGTATTTTGAGCACACCGAATGGTAAACATTTTTACTTTTATTTTGTTGGACTGGTAAGTTTTTAGTGTTTGTGTATCTTCTTAAGAATGTCTTAGCAGGGTTCACAGAGAACAGAGCCCAAGGCAAGGATTAAGTGCTTTGGGAAGTCCAATTCTAGCACAAGAAGAGTCCAGAAAAAGGAAAGTGAGACAGGAAATCATAGGAAGCAACTTTTGGAAACTGGATAACATTTCTGGGCATTGCAAACCACTTAACAGGTGCAAACACTCAGCCAGGTGGGATGCACCAGATGAGTTTGTACTTGAAACTGTTACCATGGTAACTGTGTTACCTCCCTTCTACCTTTCCCCATTGGTCCAAGTTTGCATCATTGGAAATTGAGCTCTATATGCTTCTGGACTGCATGACTTTTTCCTTTGGCGGCCTTTATGATGCCAGANCTTGAGAGTCCCTTGGACTGCAAGGAGATCCAACCAGTCCATCTTAAAGGAAATCAGTCCTGAATATTCATTGGAAGGGGTGATGCTGAAGCTGAAACTCCAATACTTTGGCCACCTGATGCGAAGAGCTGACTCCTGTGAAAAGACTCTGATGCTGGGAAAGATTGAGGGTGGGAGGAGAAGGGGACGACAGAGGATGAGATGATGAATGGCATCACTGGCTTAATGGGCATGAGTTTGAGTGAACTCTGGGAGTTGGCAATGGACAGGGAGGCCTGGAATGCTGCAGTCCATGGGGTTGCAAAGAGTCAGACAGGAGTCAGCGACTGAACTGAACTGAACTTCCCAGACAGTTCCGTACTATTATGTTTATTGCTATAAGTTAACTGAATTATTCTAAAGCTTATTTCAGTAATCTGTGTTTGGATAGAGATTAGATACCCCATTAGCTACAACCAGGGATCATAAAATTACATGTATCTATCAATGAACTGTACAGTAATTGGAGTTTATGGCAAAAACAACAAGACAAAACAGTAACCTTGGGTTTCTGGAATAGGAAATTTCCAGAGGATGGAAAGAATTTGCTGAATTATATGCAGTATGTGTGTGTGTGTGTTAGTCACTCAGTCATGCCCAACTCTTTGCAACCCCATGGACTGTAGCCCACCAGGCTCCTCTGCCCGTAGAATTCTCTAGGCAAGAATACTGGAGTGGATTGCCATTTCCTTCTCCATATATGCAATATAATTGGCTCTAAAACAAGAAAATTTAACTGAATGCCATATATATACACAGATTCTTGGTTGGAAACCAGTAGATTGGCCATTTGACGTCCCCTTTGGATAAAGAATAACTGGCAAATTCACTCCAAAGAGTTATGGGGAAAGGAATTATGTTCTGACATTTGGGAAACTGTTCAAACTACTAATATTTCAATCTTTCATGTAGAAGCTCATAGTGTTTCAAATTCTATGGAATGATGGTGTAACTACTATGTATTCGCTTAGTCGCTCAGTCCTGCCCAACTCTTTCAGTCCTGCCCAACTCTTTGCGACCCCATGGACTATAGCCCACCAGGATCCTCTGTTCACGGAAGTTTCCAGGCAAGACTAATGGAGTGGCTTGCCATTTTCTACTCCAGGGTATCTTCCTGACCCAGGGATCGGACCCATGTCTCTTATGACTCCTGCGTTGGCAGGTGGGTTCTTTATCACTGTGCCACCTATTACAAATGAACAAACACAAATCCAAGCAGAAGTCGATCCAGACACCTGTGACATAAAAGGTTTGACTTTGTGGGTACACGAAAAATGTAGCCACCTGGGAGGAAAAGCAAAGTGCAACCGGGCTCAGGATTGAGCTATTTCCTTAACTATGGATGTCATGAAAATTTTTATTTTAGTGACCAGCTTGTCAACATATTAAGCATAGAAGCTTGCCATGTCTGACACTTTGCGACCCCATGGACTATACAGTCCATGTAATTCTCCAGGCCAGAATACTGGAGTGGGTAGCCTTTCCCTTCTCCAAGGTATCTTCCCAACCCAGGGATTGAACCCAGGTCTCCCGCATTGCAGGCAGATTCTTTACCAGCTGAGCCGCAAGGGAAACCCAAGAATACTGGAGTGGGTAGCCTATCCCTTCTCCAGCAGATCTTCCCAATCCAGGAGTCAGCCAGGGTCTCCTGCATTGCAGGTGGATTCTTTATCAACTGAGCTATCAGGAAAGCCCAGAAGCTTGCCACAGCTAGTCAAAGGACAATTGGCATGTGGCAAGCTGCCTAGGAAAATATGGCAAATTGATTATATTCATCCATTAATTTGAAACAAAGGATGCCAATATGTGGGTACTGCTGTGGACACCTATTCTGGATACTCAGTGGCCATTCCCTCCAGGAAAGCCAATCGGACTGATACTATTAAAACATTGGAGATAACTAATATTATGATGTTCCACTTCAAAGTCCAAGTGACAAAGGGTCACATTTTAAAGCTAAGTTACTACAAGAGTTTACCCCAGAACATAATGTACAATGGACCTTTCAGATATCTTATCTCAAGCTGCTGTTTGATTGAGAGAATGAATGGTCTGCTTAAACAGCAATAACTTGGAGAGGACTCTCTTAAAAACTGGAGAACTAACTTAAATACAGTCCTCAATATTTCAAATAACAGAACTACAGGAGAATCAGAAACTCCTTTGATGAGAATAACTATACCAGATTTACAAATTCATAACATCAACTTCCATCTTCAAACAACTGAGTATTGAGAACTTAGCCCAGGAGCACTATCTCCTTTCAAAGCTCCTCCGGAGGCTGCTGGACTGAATTTGTACTCTGTATCTGAACCCACACTAATAGATTGATATGTACTGTTTCAACTGGTATTGGAATTAAAATGCCTTTTTGGCACTTTGGATTAATCAAAGAACACTACAGTTTAGCATTAAAAGGGATCTGTGTTTGTGGGGGAGTGATAGACCCAGATTACCAAGGAGAAATCAAGTAATTCTACAAAATGAAAGAAAGGATAATTATTTATTAATAAACATGATTGAATTAATTGCCAAATTGCTGATTCATCCATGTATAATTGACAAAGTACAAAAAGGAGAACCTCCCACCTAACTAACAGATAGAGGTGATAGAGGGTTTGGATCCACAAATGAAATACATGCAATTGGAGCTAAAGTCTGGGTGAAGGAGGCTAACAGTCCTCCCATACCTGCTGATGTCACTGTGCAGGGGAAGGATAATACCATATTAGTGATGATCCCTAGACAGGAAAAATGGAAATACGTGCCATTAACCCACTGTCATTCTTGCAAATAGATTTTTCTTGGAAGTTTGACCATAATGTGGATTGTCATCCATGCCTCAGCCTCTGGCCATTGTGCTAAGATAACATAGAGGAAATCATCAGAGAACCATCAGCTAGAGAAACATGACCCAGATCTGAACTCAAGAAAATTTCACCTGCCCTGCAAACAAGTTCTGGCCTTTCTTAACTTTGACTTTCTATGGATAAAATATCTGTCCGCTAGATTATACCAGCTTCATGTGTTACCCATTGTATTTGGGGAAGAGTATTGATTACCACATTTTACTAGAAATTATTTGGACTTTAATAATCATACCCACTTACTGACACGACTGTGGAAAGGCTATCAAAGGACTGCTGTGTGGACCAACATCTGGCATTTGGGAATCCTGCTTATTGGAGAATTCTATTAACTATTGTGAATGGACTATCTTCCCTAAATCCTGTAGTATGTTTTTCAGATTGCCCCTCAATTTGTATGTAGTGTAACCAATTATGTAGAAACAATTTCCCTGTATCAGTTAGGAACTCCTTTTTCCAGATGCCTAACACCTGTTAGGAGAAGGCAATGGCACCCCACTCCAGTACTCTTGGGGGGAGAATCCCATGGATGGAGGAGCCTGGTGGGCTGCAGTCCATGGTGTCGCTAAGAGTCGGAGATGACTGAGACACTTCACTTTCTCTTTCACTTTCATGCATTGGAGAAGGAAATGGCAACCCACTCCAGTGTTCTTGCCTGGAGAATCCCAGGGACGGGGGAGCCTGGTGGG